>ML104890.1:0-77387 GCA_003697995.1 Taxidea taxus jeffersonii | reverse complement strand
TACCATCACCATCACCATCACCATCACCATCATCACCACCATCACCATCACCATCACCATCATCACCATCATCACCATCAGCATCATCACCATCACCATCACCACCATCACCATCAGCACCATCACCATCACCATCACCACCATCACCACCATCACCATCATCCCATAACCATCATCATCATCATTATTCTTGGCATGGTGGTGGGCATTCTAGCAAGTGGGATGGGTCTAAAGCAGTTTGTCAACCTCGGTACTACTGATATTCTGGGCTATTGTGGGGCCCTGTCCTGTGTGTTATAAGATGTTTAGTACCAATCTGACTCAGACACCTATAGGATTCCCTTCCAGTTGTCATAACCAAAAATGTCTCCAGACATTTCCAAATATCCCTTCGTATAAAATCACCCCTGATCAGCAACGAGTGGCCTAAGGGGCAAGCCCTGTCTTCCCATGAGATGAAAGAAGGAAAGAGCGACGCCCTTTGGAGGGCATGGCAATGACTGTTCTCTGAACATCTGAATAGTCTCCAAAGAGATATCTGCACTGAGGCGCCTGGGTGGCTCAGTGGGTTAAAGCCTCTGCCTTCAGCTCAGGTCATGATCCCAGGGTCCTGGGATCGAGTCCCGAGTTGAGCTCTCTGCTCAGCGGGGAACCTGCTTCTCCTTCTCTCTCTCTCTGCCTGCATCTCTCCCTACTTGTGATCTCTCTGTCAAATAAATAAACAAAATCTTTAAAAAGAGAGAGAGAGAGAGAGAGATCCGCACCTGTGTCCCATTACTTCTACAATATCCTTTTTGCTCCTTTCCCCAAACATTGTACCTCTGAATTAGAAGTCATCAGCCTACTAGCATTTGACTCCAGGTGGCTGTCCCAGAAAGTCCACCTTTTTTTACATCAAATCCCCTGCCTTTGCATGGAGACTACAACATCCCCTTGGGCCTCTGCTGATCTTCCCAGTAACCTGGAACAAGGAACCTGAGGATGTTGTAGAGGGACGCCTGGCTTGTGGCAGTGTGATTGGTGGTAACTCCAGTATCCATGCACCGGGGAAGGACACAACTCAGAGAGTAACCAGGGTAACCCACCTTCTGTGTAATGCCACTGATCAGCAGGTCACCACCTACCCTTCCCCAAAACCAGGTGGGGAAACTCAGCCCTGAGCACCATGGAGTCCTCCTCGATTTGTGTCCCGCTTGGTCCTCTCCCATGAGATGGGTGCCCTCCAAAAGACGCCAACCATCTCTTGGCCTCTGAGAGTGTTGTCAATTGTAGTCCATCTCAACTCAATTCCCAAAGCTGATGTTGCAGAATTCCCCCTGCTCCTGGCAACCACTTGCAGAGGCCACCCTTGTTCCAGCTCCAGTTCCTCCCCCTGGCTCAAGAGCCCCACCAGAGGCCAAGGCCTGTGTGTCATTCTAGCCCCTTGCCAGGGAGGGGAGATGGGGGTCTGCAACACTTGAATAAGAATACAAGATTTGAGGGTCACCTGGGTGGCACATGCCATGAAACTTCAGACTCTTGGTTTCAGCTCAGGTGGTGATCTCAAGGTCATGAGATCAAGCGCCCCTATGGGGCTCCACACTCAACAGGGAGTCTGCTGGAAACTTTCTCTCCTTCTCCCTCTCCCCTCCCCTGCCCAGCTCTCTCTCTCTCTCTCAAATAAATAAATAAAATATTTTTTTAAAAGTGTAAAGGATTTGAAAATTTTAAGCACCTGGACACACAATTCCACCCCTCAACTCATCAGCTAGCTTCGTTTTTCTGTATTCCCATCTAATCCTTGCTTAGGCCCAAACATAGTTTGCAGACTTACTAAGGTATAAACACAATGACGGGTCCTGCTTTTCCGTAGTTAATATCCTATCATAAGCATTTTCTACTTTACTTTAAAAATTACCATTTTAATGAGCACCTATTCTTCCATAGAGTGGTTATAAAATTCCATACTTAACCGTTTCTCTGAGATCTAGTCTTTTTCTTTTTTTCCCTATTAAAGTTAATTCTGCAATTAATATTCAGTATCTTCCAGAATTCAGAATTTCTTTTCTTCTAAATTATTTCCTGGGGACAAATCCCCAGAAATAGAATTGAGTTCAAGGATACACATGTTTATATGACTTTGGTGCAGCTTGCTGATTGTCCAATGAGTTGTCGTCCGTCATGACCTTGGCATGAGCAAGGTCGGAGTAATTATCTCATCACATCCTTGCCATTACTTGTACTTTTTCCAATGGTATCAGATTATTTGTCATTGTTTTCACCTACATCTCTTTGATTACTATCAAAGGCAAACATTTCCTCACATGAATGTTGTATTTCCATCAAAAAGTTTGTGGAAAGGACAGAGGAGGGGTTTGTGTCCTAAGTTCTGCTATAAACCACTCCAAATCCCATATTAAATGTACAAACTTTCTGTCCAAAGCCTTCCTTGGGCTCACTGCTGTCTGTTGGTTTTTGTGGTTGCTCTGTCATTCCTTCTCACCCCTTCTCCCTGCCCACCCCACCCCCCAGGGCAAGACCTCCTTGCTGCCGTCTTTCTCTTGTGGAACTTCAAACTCCTCGTGCTTTTCTCTCCCAGAATGACTCAGCTTTGCTCAAACCCAAGCAGGTGCAAACAACCCAAAGTGAAAGAACCAGCGGACCTAGAACCGGCAGACCTGGAACGAGCAGACCTAGAACCAGCAGACCTAGAAGTGTTAGGCTTCATCCCAGTGCCCGCGGGATTACACCCTTCACAATAGAAGCTACTGCTGGGGCTTCTGTCCAAGGAATTCTGGTGGAGAAAATGCTCAGTGTCTCATCCTAAGCTTCCATCACAGAAGACCATCTGAGTGTAATACGTCTCCGTCGCATCTGGAGAATCTGTACCAGGTTTCTGATCGACCTGACTGTGCTGTCCTTCTTCGAGATGTGCCCAAAGCAGCAGCGATCGCCACGGCATTAGCTAGCTTGACTACAGCTCATCCTACAGGCCAGGGATGGCGCCGAGCAGTTCCCATTTGTTAATCCACTTCACCACCACTGGCAGCATGTGGATTAAGTATGAGGATTATGCCCAGGACACAGGTGAAGGAACTGAGGCACAAAGATCCCCCAGAGCTCCGCATGTGTCCATGCAAGCTTTGTAGGACCTTGAGCCCAGGGGGTGGAGGGACAGAGTGCCTGGGGCCACGCAGCCCTCCGGCTTCTCACTCGGTCCAAACCTGGGCTGGCTCTCTGGTCAGCTCCTCATGCAAGGCCATTCAGAAGGAACCCATGTTCAAAAACCACAGTGGGCTCAGGCTTTCTCCCATTCTGGGAGACGGGTTCCTTGAAACACGCTAAAGTCCCGTTTCTCTCTTTCAGCCATGGCTCAGGCCGGAGTGAATGTGGTTGGATAATGGGTCTTAGTCAATTCTGCACAGCAGTCATGGTTTGCTGCTCTTAACGCGTCCTTAAAAATCAATCCCATTGGCATTAATAGAATGTTCTCATTAAACATATATGAGACATGCTGAGTGGCATATGAATGGAAAATAAACATTAGGAAATGAAGTCGGGGACTGTGCGGGGTGTGCTCTTTCCTGACTTCTCTTTTTCTCCAAACTCTCAGGCCCTCAGTCTGATGATTGCCAGCTAATTACTAGTCATTCGTGCAAAATTAGCGGCACTGTTGTCCAAGTGACAGCACTCTGTATCAGAAAGGACACCAGTCTTGGGGTGGTCTGAGCTGGGCCACCTGGGACAGGTCCTCAGCATCTCTCAGCTCTGTGCTTCTCTGCTATGCAATGCAGATGGCGGAACCTCTCCTCACTGCCTTTCAGGCTCTAGGAAACCCACGTGGGGGCGTGGATGTCCCAGCTCTGCCTCCACGGTCACGAATGCTGGGATTTTCACAGGGGACACGCTTGGGTGAACTTGTTTCCTTGTCAGTCAAACGTGGATGACAGAATGGGGCCGACTGGGGGTTCGGGGGAGGACTGGGTGCAGATGTAAGTTGGAATCCTCGGGTGTTGTGTGTGCCTGGTAGATGTGTCCCCTCCTGGGAACTTGACAAATCAAAACTAATGACCAAGGCAGGGACGGAGATCCTTGGGTTTTTTTTCCGTAGAGCTTTTTGTTTTATTTATTTAATTTTTTGCATCCTAAAGGTGGTGTGCTGGGCGCCCTACACTTTTCTTCCCTCCCCCACTGAGAGACTTTGGAGAGGCTCAGCAGGCGAAGCAGAGGAGGAGACGCATCAGGAAGGCTCTACCTCAATGGCCCAACGTTAAAGGTGACTTAGGACCACGTGAGTGAACTATGTGGGTTTCTGGTGGCTTATTTGTACCATGGGGCCGTCCAAGCTAGTGTAAGCTGTGACATCGTGGGTTCTCTCTTGGAGGAGAAGAGAAGCGGGGCTGGGCCAGGAAAGCCTGAGGTGTGATGGGGTCTGACCAAATCTCTGCCCACACCAGCTCCTTTCTTAGAGGGGGAATAATGCTTCCCCATGCACCCTGAAAGAAGGGCAGGTCCTAATCCCCAGGGAATATGCTCCTTTACATGCAGAAAGAGACCTGGCAAAGCTAAGGGAAGGATCTTGAGATAGAGGCCTTATCCTGCAGACCCAGGTGGCCCCGTGTAGTCACAAGGCTCCTAATTAGAGGGAGACGGGAGGGTCAGAGGCAAAGACATGACGAGGGAAGCAGAGGTCAGAAAGAGAGAGAGAGGGAGGGAGAGATGAAGATGTTATGGTGTTGCTGCCTTCAAAGATGGAAGAAGGGGCCATGAGCCCAAAAAAGCAGGGGGCTTCTGGAGACTGGGAAAGACAAGCACATGCATTCTCCCCATTTCCAGAGCCTCTGCAAAGAGCCCAGCCCCGCATACCCTTTGTAGACTTCTGATATCCAGAACTGCAACATGATAAGTTTGTGTAGTTTTAAGCCACTGAGCTTGTCTTAATTTGCTGTAGCAGCTTTAGGATACTGATGCAGAAGATCCCGTGGGGCAGCCCCACGGCCGCCATTTCGCCAGTGACCGCCAGCGCCCTTCAGGCTGTGCACAGATACCTGAACTCAACCCACGAACACACGCTCCAAAAGCTGAATTTCTCGTGTCTCTTCCCAAATTCCATCTCCAAACACAGCCCCGGTGCACTCCCCACGACTCCATGCTTCCCTGGACCCCAAGAGACTCTACTCTTGCGGACCTGTCCTGTTCTGTGTGCTCACTTATCTGTGGGTCCCACGTAGTGGTCTGTCCACTGAAGCCACCTCCAGGTCCGAGAATGTAACCCCTGCTTGGCGGTGCGATAGGGGCTGAGTTTGGACGCGGTGGAGCCCATTCTTCTGACAGTGGGAGCGCCACGCTTGACCTTGGTCTGATCTGACTCCAGGAGAGACAGCCGGGTCAGCACCAGAGTGCAGAAGGATTCAAGGGGCAGGAGGTAAAGGGCCAAGTCCTCGACTGCACGTTCCCGGCGTGAGGCAGCTGGGAGGGATGACAGAGAGCGCGGTGGGGGGAAAGGGAAGCCCTTTCGTGGGAAGGGGAGCCAGGGGAAGGCTCCTTATGACGGGGCCTCCGATGGAAACATCACACAGGTAGCACACAGGAAAGTCAGCGAGGGGCTCTGGGAAGGGGTTAGCCCGCTGTGAGGACGTTTGGCCACGGATGGTCCGGCAGAGGCCCAGCGGGTTAGGAAAGCGCGGCCGGTCGTGCTCCTGCAGGCCCGGCTGGGCGAGCCCCGAGCACCTTGAACCAGCCGGCGAGGGTCAGCCCAGGCGCCCAGCCCGCAGCGGCCGCTCACCCACGCGGGGCTCCCCACCGCGACACACCACCTGCTACACAAACTACACAAGTACGCCACCCAGAGATTAATGGGCTGTTAAATGCGATTGCTTGGAGCTCCCCGGCTGAACGTTTGAAAAGGCTGAGGCCATCCGTGGGCTGCTCTGACGGCACTTTGTCCGGCCCAGCAGGCTGAGGACCGGGCTGCCCAGGGCACCGCCGCCCAGAAGGGGTCATCGGCTGCGTCAGTTGCGGACCATGTTTTTTTCCTCAAGCTCACCTGGGTTCTGGGTTTTCCGAAGCTGTAATCACGTGACGCCGCAGACGGTGGTCAGTAAAACCACGGGCTGTGCCCGGCTGGCAGTTTGGTGACCTGCAGAGCCCGTCACCTCGGAGGCCCACGGCAATTTCTTACACGAGTGTGTGTGATGTTTTTCCATCACTTCAAAGGTTCAGTCTGGAAGGTCGGCATGCAAATGTTGTTTTATTCACTGGTTCATTCGTTCATTCAACACATGATCAAGCAACAATTAAGGTCCCCCGGATGCCGGGTAGGAGGGGCAGCGAGAGGATCACAGTAACCAGTGCGGCCCTGAGGACCTAGCAGTCTAGAGTCCAGGGCAGAATTTGTGGTGGGGCACTTGGTGCGGATCAACTCTCCTGAAAGTCAATGGACTTTGCCACAGGCAGTCTTCTGCTCTACTTCCTGGGAGACTCCCATTCTCTCCGCCCCCAGATATCACCTCTGCTGGTCCCCAGGGCTGGCCTAGCGGAATGACCCAAGCCCCGGCTCCCGGCGAGTGCGAGCTCTCGATGACCGCACTTGTCAGACCGGATGGCTGCAGCTTGGTCCAAAGCCACAACTGGCCCAGGCAGCACTTAGAGGCACCTAAATGGATCCCCTGAGTTTTACTCCCTCTCCCCCACCCCCACTAGGTAGCAGGGCTGTACCACCGAAGAGGGAAAAAAGAGAGAGGCTCGCAAAAATGTAAACCAATACCTCTCTCTTCTCCAATAATTTGTTTTGGAAAACGTAGCCATTTTTTATAAAAATTATATTATTCATGTTAACATGCGATGGTCACCTGACATTTATTTTTAAATGATTTAGCCAATAAATATTTTAAGATTTTATTTATTTATTGGACAGACAGAGATCACAGGCAGGCAGAGAGGCAGGCAGAGAGAGAGGAGGAAGCAGGCTCCCTGCTGAGCAGAGAGCAAGATGCAGGGCTCGATCCCAGGACCCTGAGATCATGACCTGAGCCGAAGGCAGAGGTTTAACCCACTGAGCCATTCAGCTACCCCTAGCCAATAAACATTTGAAATAGTTCTCAGTTTTAATTTCTAATAGGTGAATATCAATACATACGACACACATAAAACAAGAATTCTTGGAGTCCTCAATAATGTTCAAAAATGCAAAGGAGTCTGGAAACCAAAAATTTTAAGAACCTTTGATCTGGAAGAATAAATGCATTAGAACAGTCAAGTTTTTGAAAAGGAAGAGTAAGAAAGAGGAATTTTCCCTTCTCGTTTTTAAACCACATTATAATATAAATCGGGGCACCGGGGTGGCTCCCTGGCTCAGAGGACTGAGCTACAACTCTTGACTCCGGCTCAGGTCATGATCTCAGGGTCGTGCCATCAAGCCCCGAGAAGAGCTCTGTGCCCAGTGGGGAGTCTGCCACCCCCTATACCACCTCGCTCTCGCTCTCTTTCTCAAATCAATAAATATTTAAGAAAAGTTTAAAAATATATAGAAAGCAACAGGGCGAGTCTGGCAACAGAAGAGACATATTTGGTCCAGAATATATATATATAATATATAATAATATTATAGTATTAATATATATCAATAATTTATGATTTATATATTATTTATATATTATATATTATTTATAATAATTAATAATATAATAATATTATATATAATATATATATAAATACCCAGGGAATGATAAAAGAAGCATTTCAAATCAGGGGATGGAGGTAAAGATTATGTAATAATTATTTATTATTTTTAAATCCCATAAAAAGGTATAAGACCAAAATAAAATACAGAGAAAATATCTGTAATGTGTTTCATAAAAGGTTAATAATATAGTTAATCTGTAAAGAGCTCCCAATAATTAAGAAGCAAAAAGAGAATCACAGGACTAAGCAGATAAAGGGCTGATTTGCAAAATGATTTCCAAGGCCTAATAAACACATGGAAAAATATCTTCGGCATTAGCAATGAAGAAACAGAACAGTTAAAATCAGATATCATTTTATTGATTGTATTAGCAGAGAAATTTACTCTCTAGTCTTGGGAGCGATTTGGAGGAGAATAAGCACTTGGATCATTGCTCTCAGGCCTTATCTGTCCGTCTTTTCCGAACTGGTCTTGGTCGATCTGTAACAAATTACGTTAAAATGTGCCTATTTCTGGAGCAGGCACTTTCATTTTGAAGGATTCGCGCTGCCGAAAGAACGCAGCAAAGGCACAGAGGCGGTGGAGAAGGATGCTCTTCAAACCTCGTCTTTGTCAGAGAGAAATTAAACCAACCGAACGATCCACCATTTGCAAGGGGTCACGTCCGTCGAGTATGATGCGTCCTTCCCATGCCCTGCTGTGCGGTCGCTGACCACGACCAGGACCGGCGGCAAAGCACGGGCTGAAACAGCAGATGATGAACTAACAGGCACAGTACGGACCCTTGTGGGGGGGACATTGCCCGAATTCACCCACGTGCGGTCCTCCTCCTCCTCGGGGCGAGCAGAAAGTCCTATTTTTCAGTTTCACTGAAGTTAAGTGGAATCATAGGACCGGTTCTGGCCAAGAAAGCGTGTAGCAGAGAAGTGACTTGTTTCATTTCCGGCTGAGAGAGCAAAGAGCCCATGCTGGTTGTCTGGTCCCTCTTCCCCTCCCGCAGCCACAGAGAAGGCCCTGTGGCCCAGACGGCGTGGTCACAGGACCAGAGTCTCCGCTAGCTTGGCTCACAGAGTGGCTGAGTCGAGCAGAGCCCCTGCCAGCCTGTGTTGGAAAAGTATGAGGAATAAATCTTGGTTTTATTAAGCCACTGAGAATCCAGAGTTAACTTATTGCTGCAGTAAAACTTAGCCAACATGAGTAATATGCTATTTTTTTAACATAAAATCACAACAAAAGGAATGTGTGGGGGGCTTGGTAAAATACCTAGAAAATTGTATTCCAAACTTTAAATTGTGACTTTCTCTGGGTGATCCATTCTCATAGCTGTAATTTAATGTTTTTTTTTTTTTTTCTTGAACTTCCTACAATACACATGCGTAATAGAAACAGTGAAGCTGCTTCTAGTTTGGGGAATGAAGAGCACATGGATAGTATCTCAGGGAGAATTATCTGGTCATTCCAGGGCTTGCGGCTGTCCCCTCACTCTCAGCTGCTCTTGGGGTGAGGCAAGGACCACCAAGTCTGCGTTTCTCAATACACGGGCCTCTGTGTCCGGGCGAGGGTGTGTTTCCTTTGGGAGGGTGCCGGCAGGGACCAGCATCAAAATGAAACGGAAGGTTGTCGAGGTGTGTGGAGGTCAGGTGACCCGGCCCTTGCACACAAAGCTTCAGAAGGAAGGACCTGGAAGGGGAAGAGGATGGGAATTGAATGAAACCACCGAGCCAAGGGACCCACTGCATCTTGACCCCAACGGTGTCCCGGGGGACGCGCAGAGCTGCTGGGGACAGCCAGGGACCTGCCAAGATCTGGGAACGTAGCCGGGGAAGTTAAGGTTCAACTTGCTTGTGTCTGTTCTTCGTCCTGGACAGAGTACCAGGAAAAGCCATACACACACACACACACACACACACACACATAGCAAATAATATATACACCAAATAATATACACACCAAATGTATATATAGTTCCCCCCCAGGACAGAAAAGAAAAGCAGGGATGCTGGTTCCATTTCAGGAGGAGATGAGGAGCACTAATGCTTGCCCACGTGTGTCTGTGCTCCCGGCTCCTTCCGCACTGCCCATCACTTCGTCTTGCTCGTGACTACTCACGGCCAAGGCAGGAAGAGCTGAGGAAGCAACGTCGCAGGAGAACGAGGGCCTAGGATGTCGGTGTTCCGAGGCGCAGGACAGAGGCTATGTTTGAGGGAAGGCTGGGAGAGGGGAGTCTGTGTGTCGTGTGTCATTTACTGTCCCCCATGGACCGGTAGTTTCCGGTTTCTGGAATCTTTAGAATTTCCCAGTGTTAACTGTCAACACAAGCAACAGTTTCTGTGCAGGCATAAGCAGCCTCATAAATACGTAAGAGACTTAGTAGGAGGCAGGCGCTAAGGGGGCAGTAACTTACCAAGCCAGTTACAGGCTCTCCTGTCCCCGCCCCAAACCCATCTCACTCTGCTTGTCTCCAAGACGCTGGAGCGGGACCTCTGCAGGCCAGCCTTCTGCTCCCTGCTGGCTTTGGAGGTTGGGGTGCTGGAGGGAGGCTGGAGATCGAGGCGGGCTGACAGGTAAGATGCAGGACACCCAGATACAGTTCAGTTTCCGCTCAATGACAGGTCACTGTTTACTATAAGCAGGTGCCCGATCTTGCATGAGATAATCTAAAAAAATTATTTGTCGTTGATCTGCAATTTCAATCTGGGCATTCTGTGTTTTTATTTGCTAAATCTGACAATCCTCAGAGAAAGTATGCATTAGTTCCTGTTCCTTCCTGGATCCCTTCTCGCCCCGGCAGGTGCAGTGAGTTCCCGGAGAAGCCGCTGGATTCGCTGGACCGTTTGTGCAACCCCTGCTTGCAGAACCAGCCGATTCCACACCCTCTGTGATGCCAACACCAACTGGCCAATGTCCTCTCCCCTGAAGCCTGGGTCCCAGCATCGCAGACCCTCCGCCAAGTTCAGAGGCTCTGGCCCTAGCCAGGCAACGCCCCCTTCACAGGAATCTGCTTTAACTCAGAGATAATTTCCACCTCTTTCCTCTGCTCCCTAGCCTTAGGCATGGAAGCTGCTACTTCTTAAGACACGCGTATTTTGTTTTGGCCTCTTCAGTTCTTCAGTAACTAATGAGCAATTCTTCATAGTAAATCTTCTCTGTTAAAATGAGTGATGTGGTTTTTCTTTGGCTCGGGCTTGCCTGATGCATCCGCTCCGTAGCTAATCATGGCGCAGGCGTAGCGAGTGGCAGGAGAAACCGAATAGTGGCGTTGTTGTAAGGTGGCGGGGGGGGGGGGGGGGGCAGTTGTCTGGGCTCTACTAGGGCTGGGGGAATGGGATGCCAGGGAACCAGCCTTGGAGGAAACAGGCTAGAGGGGAGCATCGTGCAGAAGGTCTACAGAATTGCCCAACCAGAGAGCAAGAATGACCACCTTTCTGGGGCTGGTACCAAAGTGAAGAGAAGTTGACACTAAGATGTGGCCCACGATTCCTTGAAGATGCGACATGAATGTGAATGAATGTGAATGGCAAGAAGAAGGAGCACGCACGATCGGTGGTCCCCACGTGGCCCTGCGGAGCATGCAAGAGCAGGCTTTCCCCCTTTCCCGCAGGAGCTACAGCTGCGAATGGGAATGAGACCCGAGTCGGAACCACCCAGAGCCCAAGTTCCACGGAAGTCGGGGGGGGGCGGATGCAGCTAAGGAAAATGCTGGAATGCATAGATTTTCCCAGGAGGCAAAGGGGAGCAGAGCACAAAGGAAGGGTCCAAAAGAAAGGTCTGGGAGGCACGAGACGGGGCACACAGCACCGGGAACACTGACTTGGGTTAGCATCGGCTACCCTTGGGCTTTAGAGCCCAAGAGTCTTTCTTGGGCTTTTCAAAGACCCGTGGCAACAGGAACGCCCACCATGTTAACTCACTACTCCCTTGTTGGCCAGCCCCCAAGAGCAGGGAAGAAGGGGACCGCCACTAGCCTAGGGCCCACGCTCGTCAGCTCTCCTGCCCGTGGAGCACTGTACCCTCCCAAGGCGGCCGTATCAGGTTCTCATCGCTGCCCTAACGGCTTACCGCAGACTCCGTGCCTTAACCAGCTCATGGTTCTGGATGCTGGAATTCCAGTGTGGCTCTCACTGGTCCAAAATCAAGGTGTTGGCAGGACTGGGTTCCTCTGGAAGATCTAGGGGACAATCTGCTTTCCTGTCTTGTGCAGCTTCTAGAGGCTGGGCCTGTTCCCTGGCTCATGACACATGTCCCTCTGACCTCCGCTTCTGTGGTCCCATCTTAGACGCTCCTACTTCCCTTGTGTCTTGGGCTCTCCCTGGTTATCCAGGCTAATCTCCCATCTCAAGACAAGGAACTGCAGTCACGCATGCAAAACCCTCTGTCTGAGATAAGGTAACATAGTCACAGGTTCCAAGAATTAGGATGCGGACAACTTTGGGGCCATTACTCTGCCTTCCAGTGGCACCAGGACAGAGTTTCAAGTTCCTTTGACTATTCAAGGGGGGCGGGGGTGACCCACCTGTTGATAGTCCTAACGACCCCCCGTGGGCAGCGGCAGTCCCCCGCGGTGTATGGGATGGCGATGAAGAAAGCCAGGACGGCTGGCTCAGGTCTCCCCCAGCCTGCTCAGAGCAGGTCACGTGAACGAGGGCGAAAGGGGCGTCCTTCCCGTGCAAGCATTCCCGTGGCCCGCTGGACGGCACACGTCCGTTTTAGCCTCTGACCCTGGAGGACTCCCAGTGAGTAGCGAACGGAAGAGAAGATGACGAGAGGAATGGGGAGAAGCTGCAGGGAGGTGACGCGGACAGGACATCCCGGGTGTTGGTGCCACCCGAGCCCTCGCCAGATCTCGCCCCAGAGGACAGATGTCCCCCCGCAGAGGACCGGCCAGGATGGGCGCCAACTGGAAGGAGCACGGCCGTGGAAGCCTTATTTGTGACTCGGCAGCCAGGACTTGTGTTCCAGAGCACCTGCCAAGTCGGCCGGCAGGAGAGGTCCACTGAATGTGCCAGGCCGGGAGAGGCGAATCCGTTTGCTCACATGGCCCCTCGTCTGACAGGTTCAAGAAACACCAGAAGTTAATTATCTGAACCTAATTTCCCAACTGGAGCAATAAAGGAACAGAGACGTTAGTGGCCCCTGGGCAGCATCTGGAGCGAGAGGCTTGGAAGACCAACTCCTCCCCAGGCCAGGCCGGGCCGGGCCGCGGCCCCATCGGCGCGAGCCTTCCAGGTGTATGGCAAGGGACACAGGCCAGCAGTGGCATAAGCAAAAAAAGTACACAAGATGGCCAAGTGGTCACCTTCCATAACACATACACAGCCTCCTGGTAGACCTCTGTTTTTCATTTTTCCAGATCTTTCTGTTACTCGATCTGTCACCGTATCCCTCCCGTAACGTCCAGAAGAAGCAGCAGCCACAAGGGGAGTAAGTGACTCCAACAGGCCTTGGTGACCCGGCCCCGCGCTTGTCTCAGGAGCCTTGCAAACCCACACGGGCCGGAGCCGCCCCTGCCCCGCGGGACCGCGTGTGAGTAGTCAGGAGCCCCAAAGGGAAGGCGTCACGCTCAGCAAACAGCCCCAGACGTGGTTCGGGGCTGGGGGTACACCTCTCCGTCGGGGGACAGGGACTGTTTCCAAGAGAACGGAGAGTCTGTGCTGAGCCCCGAGGGACAGGTGGAAGGAAGAACAAGGAGTAGACAACGACAGGCTTTTTCTGGGGGGGCAACTGGGTTACAATTTATAACGGTTCATAAAGAGCGATGGAGAGAAAAAGGAAGCAAAATGAAATGGGGCATATGATTCTTGCTTTCGGAACCTGCAGTCTTAAACGCACGCAGGTAGCAACAAAGCCAAGAAACAATGGGCGGGGGAGGGGCGGGGGAGGGACGGGTACGCGGGTCTGGGTCTGAAAGGAGGTACGTGGTGGGTGCGTCTGATTTCTGGGCCCGCCGGCAGCCTGAGACCGGCTTCCGGGGCATTCCCAAAGTCTACGTACGAATGGGCGACGGTTCTAAGACTCGCAAAGTTCCCGAAGGCAGACAGGTGCCTCAGGAAGATAAGAAAGGCACCTGCATATCCACAGCTGCGGAGTGTGGGGGACCTGGAGGCAGAAGCTTTGCTTGGCTGGTTCCCCGTTTTTCCTAACCACCTTCAGCGTGTCTTCCCAGACTGCAGAGGCTGGAAGGCTAAAAGCAATCCCCACCTTGCTGTGCAGCCCCGGTTCCCCATGTATGTCCCACCAAGCTGCAGATGAGGGTAAGAGCTGATCTGGAAACCGAGTCAAGTAGGAGCAACACCAATGGGTGAGCAGAGAGGAGGACCAGGGAGCATCATCCTGCCGCTGGGGATGGTGACCACGAGGGTCTGCTGACTCCTTGGCCTCAGCCCAGTCAAGGGACTCAGGACCTCCAGAACTACAGGGGGGTGTGGCAATTGGTTCCAGCAGTGATGGAAATTAATACAAGTGGCCTTAGGGACCCCCCAACTCCCCACCGCTGTGGCTGCTTAGAAAAGCCAGAGTAATTCTATGGAACGGTTCTCAGGTGACAGATGACCCCTGACTGGGGGGCTTAAAACAACCAAAATGTATTCTGTCACCATTTTGGAGGGCAGAACTGGGAGAGCCACACCCCTCTGCAGGCCCAGGCCAGTCTGCTCCTTGCCCTTCCAGCTCCTGGCGGTTCCTGGCGTTCCTGGCTCCATGGTCTTCTTGCTGTCCCCTCTTCTCTGTGTCGGCTTCCCTGACCCTCCCCCTGCCTCTCTTGAGAGGCAGGACTCCTCCTAAGGATACGGGGGATAGTGCTCGGAGCCTACCCAGGTAATCGGGGATAAAAACCTCCCTGAAGAACTTTCATCTAACCCCACATAAGTTGATAGTCACAGGTTCCAGGGATTGGGATGGGAACACCCAGCCCACCACTGTCCCGGTACGAGGCAGGTTCCCCCCGGATCTACGAGGGCAGTCAGGTGACACTTGAGATAGGTGGACCCCTGAGAGGGTCTGGCTCTGACATTTCCTTCCAAGGTGGCCCTGGATCATCAGGGATCCCCTCTGGGGGATCCCTCACTGTCGGGCAGCAACAATACGATTTTAGGAGACAAAACAGCTCTTGGGCTGTCTTGGCTACACCTCCTGCTGAAATCCTAAGAAATCCTCTTAATTCATAGTCAGGGCTTCTCAGGAGTCCAGCGGTGACCCAGCTTGGACACTCCAGAAGTTCTAAGACTGAAAAGTTACCGTAAGACCCGTACGAAACCGGATCGGGGCGACTTGCTGGCACGCGCCCCGGTAACCAGGCTCCCGGTGGGACGGAGACGCTCCAGCAGACTGGTGGGCTCCACAGGCAGAGAGAAGGGGGGCAGGGGGTGACTGCCTGTGGGTACGGAGTTTCCCTTTGGGGTGAGGACACGTTCTGGAACCAGTCGGGGGTGATGGTTGCACCACATCGTGAATGTACTAAATGCTTAAAATGTTTAAATTGTCAATATTAATTTATGTGCATCTTTTCACAATAAAATCAACAAACCCTGTGCCCTCGTGGCTGGGTTGGAGCAAAACAGACCAACGCCCAGACATCCTGTGCCCCTCTAGATACCACTCAAACATGGGGCTGTACCGAGCACCCCGGCCCAGCCTAGAGCGAGGAGCAGTTGCCTCGGGGAGTCTCGGGCTGGATGCTAAGCCTCGGGCAAGGCTGCCCAGACCCCCGTCTGCGGGGGCAGCCCCTGCTGAAGGACCACGCCTCAGTTCGTGGAGGAACCCTTGAGTCCCAGAGGCTCACACTTGATAATCCCCGGCCCTCTGCTCGCAGGCACGCACTGGAAGTGAATCAGAAGGGGTAGGAGGTCTTGGGGTCTGCTCTGGCAGAAACAGAAAACACGCGTCTGCTCCCCCCTGACTCCGTGGAGCGGGTTTCTGGGGGAGACGAGCTGCCAAGAAGCTGTTTCCTCTTGCGGATGCTCTGTGCAGCCACGGGGAATTTCCAGGGACGACGGCAGAGCTCCCTGGGTGCACGGGCTCTGCCCAGCAAGGTCTGCGGGGGACAGTCGTGTCTCCAGTTCCGGAGCGGAGCCGGGCCGGGCCTCCTTCTCCTTGCTCCATCCTCCCGGTGAGCCTTCCTTCTGTCCTGCAAGGGTGACGCAGCCTCCCACCCATTCACAGGAACGAGGGCCTCAAGCACTGAAGCACTGTGTCTAGTGTCTCACACACAAAGGTCCAGAGCGGGTCTGACTCCAGAAACTGCATTCTGAATGTTGCAGGAGGGGAGATGCAGAGAGAGGACACGGTTGTGCACTACGCTGCCTTGGGGGAAAAATAAAAGCTTTGCATTTTCCTTTAGATGCTACAGGCCCCGTTGTTCCTGGCCGACCAGCTTGAGCTGAAGGAAGGGTGGAAGCCTGAGGGGATGGGTCCTCCCCTTGCATGGCTGGAGACACTTCAGCAACCGGACTCAGAAGGCCAATCGCAGCCGCAGCTGGGACTGTTACGCCTGAGTTCCCCAGGGGGTCGGGTCACTGTGTGCTGGGGGGAGGGGCGGGCCTGAGGCCCTGAAACAAGGGTCACCAAGGGAAGGGCTGGGCTTGAGAGGGGCCCAGCAGGGAGCTGCTATAAACATGGTAATTTTTTCTTTTTCCTTTAGACTCTGCGAACAGACACTTTGTGAGCTTTCTATTAACGTGAACATAAATCTTACATCCCAAGTCGCAAGCCCGATGACATTTCACAAATGGGCCACCGTCATGCAGCCAGAAGCCCGTCCACGCTGAGGCAAGGCCGACCTCACTTCCATGCCCCTTCCCCGCGCTGTCCTGCTCCCCACGAGGGTCACCTGCCTCGCACCCCCACAGCAGAGATCAGTGTCATCCCCTCGAAGAGAATCGGGCACTAGCCCTCGTGTGCGCCCTCTGCGCCCGGCGGTACGTCCAGAAGCCTCGTCCCTACCGCCGGCTCTGGTGCAGGTTTCCCTTAGTCATTCTCGTCGAGGGACAGTCTGCACTGCGTGTTGTGAGTGGACCTACCTGTTCTACTACTGAGGGACATTTGGGTGCCCCCCCCAGGGCCGAGTATAAATGTTGCTGCCGTGACCATTCTTAGAGAAGTATTCTGGTGCATCTTATACCTAATTTTTAGTGTGCTTTTCTCCGAACTGCCCTTAACAGCTTCATCTCCAAACCTACAGTGAGGTGTTCTATATCTACGCCTATCTCTATCTCTCATCCCTCTCTCTATCTCTGTCTCTATAAAGTTCAAAATCTAAAAGCAGAGAAACACTCAAATCCCAGGTGTCCATCCCGGGTAGAACCGGTAAGCGCACGGTGATATATTCACCAAACACAACACCATGTTGTGCGATGGGGTCGGGGAGGACAGTTAAGGGATGGGAGAGTAAAGCGAAGGAGACTTTACCACTTGGTCACCCCTCCCGGAGACTCCCACGCCTGTGGCTGCATCACCCCCAGGGAATGGGCGTCTCAGGGTTCCAGGCAGCTGCTGATGGCGGTTTTTGCGTATTGGTGGAGCCGGTACAGGTCCCCCAGCAGGACAACAGGGAAACCCAGGCTTAGCCGCACACTCCTTTGGAGTTGACCTGTGTCCATCCTTCTTTTCTCCTTCACTCTGCTTTTGTGGTTTGGTTAAGCAACCGTCCCCTTCCGTGTAAACCACGTGTGATGTGTGCTTCTGAGGACGTGTCCTCGGGGCCCAGCAGAGACACACTTCTCCAGAGCAGAACTAGCCTGAGATAATCATGAAAAAGCCCAAGAGAACACAGGCATAAATGCATCTGTGTGAACGAGAGAGAGAGGAACGGAGAGAGACACACAGACAGGAGAGAGAGGGAGGCTGTCCCATCAAACAGAGCCGGCAGAACTTGAAAATGAGATGCAGACCGTTGTCTCCAAACCCGTAGAAAAGACTGAGTCGTAGGCCTAGTGGGGGGCCCTCGGCCTGCCGGTCCTGGGACCTCGCAGGGGCAGAGGTCTGGGAGGGAAATGCCTGCTGCGGAATTTGCCAGCCTGTTCTCATTCCACCTTCTGCATTATGGAAACTCGTAATGCTCAGGAAAGGATCCTGAAATATAAATGAGAACTTCTGCTTCCAAATCAAAAGCTGGGAGAGAGAGAGAGAGAGAGAGAGAGACCCTATAGGGTTTGAAAAACAAAAGTTGAAAAATTCTCTCGGAGCATCCTATGAAAACACACATTAATATTGATGCCTTTTCAATAAATGTTTGTGAACAAAAATCTCTTCCCAAAGGAAGTCAGCCAAATTGCATCATTTTGGGTAATTTTCCATATTTCCTCCAAAGATCCCATAACTTGCTCCGACCCATCATGAGAAGAAAATAAAGAACATTGTCTCCCAGGAACACGTTTCAACAAAGATCTGCACTTTGAAACAGCGTTGGGACTGCGGTGAGCTCGCTTGCCGTGCTGCTGTCACTCTCACCAGATCCGTTTCAGATCCGTGTGTGCGACACAGCCCACACCTCAGAGGACACCCCCCATCATGCCACCTGCTCCTGTTCCCTGTGGGGAAGACAGGTGAGTCACCGCAAAGAACATCCTCGTCTTGGACCCCGCAGGTTAGGACGTTCTGGAGGTCAGACTAGACCGACTGTTCTCCAATGTCACTGGCGTATTTCTGTGATCTGCTTCCCAGGCTCCTCGCCTGAGATTTCCCAGCATGTTCCACTGTAAAGGAACTTCCGACGGGGGGCTGCCGAGACCGTTGCGGACCAGCACCGGGCGTGAACGGTCCCGCCGTGGGGGCACCGGGACGCTGAGCGGGAGCTGCAGAAGCCGTCTGCCTGACCCTGCCGCCCTGCAGATCGGATAAAGCATCTGCAAACCAAAAGCAGAGAACATCCTAAATAGAACTGAAGCCACATGATGTTGGAAACGAAACATTTACTTCGATACCGCCGAGACGTTGTTACACTGTCATCTAGAGGGGTCTTGAGTCGATGGAGGGGTCTGAAGGTTACCATTCACCAAAGACGGCAGGAAAAACCACGTGTTGTCGCTCACAAGAGCGCAGAGAATGCCGGCCGCCGAGCGCACGCACAGAGGCAGGTGCACACACTGACTTCCGGACCCCAGACCCGTGTTCCCGGCCGCCGGCCCCAGGCACTGCGGCTCGGCCGGACGCCCGGAGGGGAGCCACGCAGACCAAGGCTTGCCCTTGCAGGGGCAATGGAAGCCCAAAAGAGCAGGTTCGCAGGAGGCTCAGCACTGAGTGGCGTCAGTGAAGGGCTTTCCGAGGGGGTAACATTCCAGGAGGCTCCAGGTGACTCACGGGAACGAGGAAGGAAGCTCCCGGTCCAAGACTGACAAAGGACACCCTGACAGTTCACCTGGTGATTAAACGCAATGGCCCACGGTATTTTTAAGGCTCCTGTTTTGCCAGAATTCCAATACCTATACGTTGCCATCACAATAAACCCTGGTAAGCCATCAGATAAGAATTTTTTTTTAAATGTGTATACTCAGTGCTGGGAAAGAGACAGGAAGCTGTCGTGTCCACATTGGCTTTTTGGAATACATATCAAGACTCCAGAAAACTGTATCGTTTGGTCCCCGATTCTATTTCTAGAAACTTAAACCATGAAAAGAATACAGCCCCCATATTTAGTCTGCAAGGACGTTTGGTGCCGGAGCACGGCTGGCCCCGGGGTTGCTGGGGTGCAGAGACGGCGGACTCGGGGAGGGTACACCCAGTGCCGTGGGCTGCATGTCTGGAGGGCCGAGTGGAAAATGGCTCTTATTTCATTTTTGAGCTATGATCTGTTTCTCATCCTCCCTTCTTTACAGTCTCCTATTTGTGCACAACCCCCCTCTCCAACAAGTGTTAAAGACATGTTGGCCTGGACTCACACAGTCCGAGCAAGAACTTGGTCTCCACTAGCTGACGTCCAAGTAGGCTGGCTGGGAAGGGCCCGGTGCACATGCGAGGTGCTCCTGCGGATGGACGGCGTTGGTCTCGGGCCGTCGGAGGGCCGGAGGGGAGGGGCCCCATTTGGCACTTGGTCACCCAACAGGCATAAATCTCAAACCAGTGGCAGTGAAGGGAGGTTGCAGGGAAGTTATTACGTGACGTGGGAATTTGGATATATCAAAATGGATTGGAGAGACGAGGAGGGATTTGATATAAGGAAAGAATGCCTCCTAAATCTGCCAGGGAAACTGTCGCAGTGCGAAGGTCAAGAGAAATATGGGAAACGTCCGGGGCTATGGAGCCTGGGCCTGGGACCAGAGAGGCAAGCCTCATCTGTCATGGGGATGTCCTCAGCCCCGAGGGCTGACTCAGCGCCGTTGCAGAGAACCGAGGCTTCGTGTTCATGGCGAGAACACTGTGACCGTATCAAGCATGTTACTCTGAGTTCCGCAGTTAATGACCTCGACGGAAAGATAAATATTTGAATAAGTCCCAAAACAATAAAGAAGATGAAAGGAAAAAAGAAAAAAAGGAAGAGAGGGAAGAAGGGAGGGAGGGAGGGGACGAAAGTAGGTAGGAAAAAGAGAAGAAAAGTAACACTGTTAATGACATCTTTTTCAAAAAACCACTGGAGAGTCGAGAAAGGACTGTATTCAGAGTCAGTGGAAATGGGCTCTGGTTCCTTTTTCTGACCATCTCTGACCTTGAGAAAAACCCCTTAACCTCTCTGGATCCTAATTTCTCCTCCTACAAAACAGGTAGGGTAGCAGGTAGGCTTTACAGGCTGTAGGGAGAGGGTTCAGACAAAATCTCACCGGGTGTAGACTAGTAGAGCTGATGCCTTACTTTTGTCCCACAAGTGAGCACAGTGAGCAGTTTTGTAACCCACGTTCGTCTGAACAGCGGCTGAATGTGAGTGGAAGATGTATACCAGAGTCTCCCTCTCCCCACCGCCCTGTGGTGGTGTCCCATCCCAAGAAAAAGAAATACAAGTTAGGGGGCAGTCCTGTGCACCAGCTGCCTCCGGGAGGGTGGGGAACCGCCCTTGGCTTTAGCCGTGGTGACAACACGGATGGCCGGCGCGGTGATTGGTAAAAGTTCTGAAACACGGCTCTGTGTGTTGGAGCGCAAGCTCTAGGGTCACCTGGAGGCATCTGCTCTCTCTCCTCATTCGCCACCGGTCCCCAGGTACCAGAGAACGGCACGCGATCGTGATCGTGAGCCCCAGAGACCGGGAGGGGGAGGCCGGGGGAGCTGGCAGGTTAGAAGGACGGAGGGGGCAGGGCCCTGGCGATGGGGAAGTAGCTGGTCTGTACCTCGCAGGGAGAGGAGAAGCTGTGCTAGGAGGGAGGGGTGGTTACGGGAGGAACCGGGTCTGTTTCTTCCAGTACTGGCGGAACAGCCCGTTCTAGACCAGGCACCTCCATGGAGAAATTAACATTCTTAGCGTCAATCTAAATGTTGCCGGAGGCAAAGAGGGAGTCAGCATTTGGTGAGGAGGCTGGAATTTTGGTAGAAAATGTCCTCACGGAGACGGAAGTTCTGGAGGGTGTGACGTAGAGGAGTGGAAGGCTCTTTGGAGAAAGGTGGAGATCAGCAGCAGGAGCAGGAGAGGGACAGAAAGGGGAGCTGGGGGCTCAGACTGGCGATGGCGCCAGGAACGCATGGGATCAGCAAGCCTCGCGGTTATGGAAAGATCAGTGATTAAAATGTTATCTTGGAAGGACCTGACTTTCTGTGAACCATATCCTGGGTGCTGAAGACGTATTCGGCTGATTTTCTCAACTGGACTTTCACAGTAGTCTCGTGACGAATTTTGTTTTAAATCCTCAATTGTAGCCTCCAGGCAAGTCCAGCCTCCATACTCCCACTAGAATGATCTTCCAAAAATATGGATCAGAGACTTGTCACTCCCCTGCTGGAACACTTCGTCAGGTCCCCTGCTTATTAAGGAAAATGTACCAATAACTTCAAACACATCATTGAAAGCCCAGCACAACCTAACCTCTCTGACGTCATCCACTCTGCCTACACCCCGCCCCACCCCTGTTCCCTCGCCTCTTGCCAACCACGTGGGGCTCCCAGTGCCAGGGAGGGGTGGAATACGGGCGACCATTCGGGCTCAGAGCCAGCCTGCGGGGGTCACGACACAGAGACACTGTGCGGCCTGCTTTGGTTTCTGACCCTCTCTTAGCACTTGTCCCCTTCCTGAAGTGGGACGGGGGTGGCGTCCGCCTCGGAGGCTGTCGTCGTGAGGGTTTAATAAGTAACGCAGGCGCAGCCCTTAGATCACGGTCCTGCTCCGAGCACGTGCTCCATAGAACTTAGTGGTTCTAGAACAAATGTTCACCATTCCTGTGACGCTGCGCCCTCCTCTGGGCAGGAAGCGCTCCCCTGCCTTCCCCATCCCAACACCACTGGTTTCCTCCCAGATCCCAGCTCAGACATCCCTTCTTGGAAGCTTGTAGAGCTTTTCTCCCTTTTCCTATTTTCCAAGTTAAAATTAATCACTGGCTTTATGCTCCCGTGAGATTTATTCAGACCCAATTAGACCCATAACAGCATTTTATTTAACTGAACTGTTTTCTGCGGCTTTACCTAGAGCGGACCAAGAGCGGGCTTCCCCTCCACGGAGGGCCATGGGCAGATTCAAGCTCCTTGATACGGAAGCAGCGAGAAAGCAGTGTGCATGCTCCCATGCACCTGCACGTCCCACGTGTGTCAACAGGGGCTCAGCACGTAGCAGGTGCTCAGTAAAGGTCTTCTGGGTCAAATGGAATAGAATGGAGTAGGCATGAAGGCAAATGAATAAAGTTATGTTCTGCGGAGAGAGAGATGTCGACCACCCAGGTCCAGGAACGCAAGCCACATTATCACAAGGTCTAACTCTTTTGAAGGAAAATGCTAAACCGAACCACTACTAATATGAACCACTAACATGCATTTTAACGAGCAACCGGGAGCTTAGAATATCCCACTGCACTAGCCAGCAATATGTCCCTCTTCTTGCCAGTCATAATTTCAATGGGGAAAGTATCCACAAGTATTTCTAGCTCCCTTTAATGTTATTAAAAGTACCAGTGTAACCTAGCAACCACCGAGACACAGATATTAAAACGGGCACTTTATAATATATTCCAGTACTCTGTCATCCATTTAGCATAAATGTCTGCATTCTAATAATTCCCGATTTCTTATTGGTAAGAAGGATTTTATGCCATTTTCCTTACTATCTGTTTCAGGACCCGTTCTGACAGATCAACGTGGATGTGATGGGAGTCCAAGAGCAAGTTCGTTAAAGAAGAAAAAGAACAAAAAGTGAGGAAGCAAAGAGGGCCTTGAGGGCAGGGGCAGGTTGTGTGAAGGAGCACTTGGCCGGTCCCACAGTGTGACTTGGACTTCCTCCTTCTGAAGCCACACAGGCTGCTTTGTTAACAACGGGAAGACATCGTTTTGGCTGCAAATCCACGGGCTCGTCGGGCAAATGGTCACAGGGGCGCTGGTGTGCATCGCCCTAGGTCAATGTAGACTCCGGTGTGGGCATCTCCCTTGCAACTGATTCATGAGGCACGAACAACAGAATCTGGGAGCTGGGGCTTCGGAGTCTCCAGAGTCACTTCTGTCACACCCTCACACACGTCTGACAAGCAGGCCCCCATCCTGCTCTCATGCTTTGGCCACAGACCACACCGGCAGGGTTCTGTGCCACCGAAAGGGGCCTGAGACCCAGACTGAGGGTGGACGGGGAGGACCCGGAGGCCCCCCTCTTTGGGAAAAGCTTGTCTGTGAGCGCAAGAAGGGATGCCAAGCTGTCATCAAGATCTTCTGAAGCGGTACGGGGATGGCAGGAGATGTCTACAGATGTCCACGGTGAGTGAAGATGGGGGGTTTGACGGTCCCAGAGGAAGGACGTACAAAGGTGTGGGCAGCCTGGAAGGTGCTAAGCAGGGGTGGGTTCACACGGGCCAGAAGAGCAGGAAAATCTCTTCCCAGGCACTAAGAGGAGAAGAGTAACTGTTAGAACGAATAAATGGGCCAAGTAAAGTTACAAGGTACAAAACCAGTATAGACATCAGTTGCAATTCTATATACTAATAAAAAAAGTATCAGAAATAGAAACTACAAAAACAGTACCATTTACACATGCATCCAGAAGAATAAGCTATTTAGGAACAAGATTAACAAAGGAGGTGAAAGCCCTGACCACTGAAAACTCTGAGACACTGGTGAGAAATTAAAGAGGGCACAGGTAAACGGAAAGGGATTCCGTGCTCACGCACTGGAAGAATGACTATTGTCAAAATGTCCACATGCCCAAAGCCACCTTCTATCTAATGCAATGCCCATCAAAATTTCAATAGCATGGGGCGCCTGGGGGCCTCAGTGGGTTAAGCCTCTGCCTTCGGCACAGGTCATGATCTCAGGCTTTCTGCTCAGTGGGGAGCCTGCTTCCCCCTCTCTCTGCCTGCCTTTCTGCCTACTTGTGATCTCTGTCCAATAAATAAATAATTTTTTTTTAAATTTCAATGGCATTTTTCACAGGCACAGAAGAAACAATCCTAAGGTTTGTGTGGAACCAGAAAAGACCCACTACCCAAAGCAAACTTGAGAAAGAAGAACAAAGCTAGAGGTACCACACGGCGGGTTTCAAGATACACGACAAAGCTATGATGATCCAAACAGTACGGTACGGGTGTTAAAAACAGACACACGGATTAATGGAATAAAGTGAAGAGCCCAGAAAGAATCACATGCACATACGCAGGAGCGGGATGGGGGGCATGAAGAAGCTGGAGATGGAGATACACTTCGAACGGTTTTATTTTCATTCACTTGACTTTGATGGAGCTCTCCCTCCCTGCCAGGCACTGTCCAAGGCACTGGGGATGCAATGAAATTGCAGAGCAGCAAGGAGAAGGTCTGAAACGGAAAATCACATCTGCAATGAGAAGCAGGGCAAGTGGGGAAAGCGAGAGGTCACAGGAGGGGTCCTCCCGGCCTCCGTCAGGAGGATTTCCAGGAGCAAGAGGCCAGTGGTTGTGATAAGGAGGACAGATGGTTGATGTCATCAGTAAACAGGCTGCGGGTGTTTTCTGACCACAACTTTTCTTTGCAACTAAGGCCAGGCTGGGGAAGCGCACATGAGCTCAAAAGGACCAGTAAGAGCCAAGGGTGTGATGTGGTCTCGAAAGTGGCCCGAGAACATTTCCAGCATCTTCTGCCTCAGCACGAAGACCCCCCACCCCCAGCCTCGCTCCATTCCAGAGGTGATGTTTGAAGAGCACAGTCTGACAGAGGACAGCGTCCAGAAGGAGGTGAGCGGGGGAGGCGTCTGAGGACGAGACCTTTAAGGAGTGTCTCCGAAAGTGTGCTGAGCTCAGGGAAGCCCCGGGCATGGGGATGAAGCTTGACGAGTCCTTCCCACAAACCATCCAGGGACACGTCAGTGGGGAGACGGCTCCATCGGCTTCCCAGTGCTTTCCAAATTAAGTCAGGGGGTAACTGTCCCTCCCTCCCCTGCTGCTGCAGGAACCCTGGCCCCTGGACGGGGGCGAAGGTCCCATAATAAATTCACTTAAATACAGGGAAGAAGACTCCCACGCTTTGCTTGTCCCCTCTCCCCCTAGATCTCCACCTTGTTCTTCAAACCCTGTGTTCTACCCCGTCTAGCTGGCTCTGCAGCTGTCCAGCTGGGCAGCGGGAGGAGATGGTTTGGGAGCAGCAGCTGGGCAGAGGGAGCTCAGGATCAAGACTCCCTCCGGAATGAGAAAGCCATTTGACTACCCACCTCGCTCTCCTCCCCTCCCCTGCCTTATGACTGAGAACAAATGGGACCCTGACTGTTTCCTGAAAAAAAAAACAAAAAAACAAAAAACAAACCACATGCTGTCTGCCAAGCCTAGCACCATCTGTCGTGTGCCCCAAGATCAGCTCCACTGAGCGGATGGCATTGGCTCATGTCCTGGATGGTGAATGTTGCCTAAATACCTAGGATATCAGGGAGGTGGGAGTGGAAGTCAGGTACGACCCAGCAGGGAGGTAACTCATCCTGGATGAGACCGAAACCACCAGAAATCAGCGGTGTGGCATCTAGAAGGATCTCACATCTGTTGGGCAAACGCAAAGGTCAGTCAACAGAAAATACTAGTCCAGAATAGAGCCAAGGGCCTGGTGCATCGCCGTGAAGGTCTGGATACCCATACAAGTTGGCACTGAGTTCAGGAGGCCCTGGGATGATTTTTGCAAAGACCGGGGGTGTCTGCGGCCGCTCTTCCCCGGCCTCTAGTGCCTCCGCTTCTGTTCCGGAGCCAGAGGTGGGGCTGGATAATTCGTGTGCTCCTGAGGGAACAGGTGGCATCCTCCGCCGTGGCCCCGTCACCCCCATTTGGCTTCTCCCAGCGATGTCGTACAACAGCAGCCCAGATGCTGGGTGTCGCTGTGAGTCCCCCTGCCCCACGTTCTCTCACTGTCAGGGCTGCCGCCGGCAGCTGCAGACCGATCGGGGAGGAATGAATCCTGCAAGTGTTTGAACGTTTAGCCGCGAGTTCGGGCCTCAGCTGAGGATGGAGCGGTGCTTCCTGCTGGACTTGTCAACCAGTGGGTTGATCTGACCTGTATCGTGGGACCCCATCGTCTGTGACATTGGGGACCAAGACACCTGCGGAGGAGGACAGCTAAAAAGGCAGGGGCACATTTGGAGACCCTGGAAACGTGCCCTTCACGTTCTCTAACCCAGAATTCTCCAGAGCAGTCATTGCCAGAAGAGCGGAGCCTGGATGCGAGTCACCCAGAGGGTCTGTGGCACCCTGGACGGCCAGCCCTGCCCTCAGCGTTCCTGACGGCTTGTCTGCGGCGGGCCTGGGAATCTGCATTTCCGGCGAGTGACCAGGTGGGGCCGCTGATGCCGCCCCTGACCCCGTGGCCTACCCTGGCCTGGCTCCTGGGCTAGGTTCAGAACTGGGACTAGGGCCATTTCACTCCGGGGGCCCCTGAGACAAAGAAGTGTTGGTGTGCAAGCAGGGTGACAGCTGGTCCCCACCACATGGGTGGGTGGTCAGGAAGCGAGCCTAGGAAGGGGAGGAACCCACAGAGGGTACCCAGCGGGTGTCTAAAGCCTCCTCTTGGGGGAGAACTGGTAAACCAGGCAGCCCATGTCTCCCCATGACTCCTCTTTGGGAGGGAAGCTGGGGAGCGGGGCAGGCAGAAAACCCCCGAGCCCCTGACTGAGGGCTGCTCTGGGACCAGGAGGACACGTTCATCCCACCACCCGGCTGGCTGACAGACTCTGCCCAGCTCGTCTGATGGGACCCCGCTGGGACGCCGGCAGCACGGGCTGAGCGAGGACCAGGCAGGCGGCCCACGGCAGCACCGCCGACGGCACTCCCTGCCAGCTCGCTAGCCCGCCGTCCACGGGCCTGCCTCCGGAGCCCACGCGTCCCCTCCAGCAGAAACTGGCCACCAGTCGGTCAGCAAGGACATATGTCGGTCCTGCATGGTTGGCGAATCTCAGAGGGTTAGGGAACAACACTGAGGGTGTTGTCAGGGAGAGGGCATCTCCCAGACCTGGACGGTTCCTCCCCTGTGTCTCCTTAGTACCCTAACCTACAGATCAGGCTCGCCCACGGCTTCAGTCATCCCCCGGTCTCTTTTGCTGCGATCCTTAGCAGGACATCCCGTCCACCCTCCTCTCCACCAAACCACTCTCTCCCTTCCCAGCCCTACGCCCTTCTCCTTCCCTAACCTACATCCTTCTCTGTCCCCACAGAAGCCAAAGCCATAGCCTGTGGAGCTCCTGCAAGTTTTGCATATAAAACATCACTTTACACTCAGGAGTCTTCGCACATTCTGTTCCCCTTCCTAGGACTCCCATCCTTCCTCTCCCACCTCGAGCATTTGCTCTGCAGGAATTCAAAGCTTTGGAAAACGGTGCTGGATCATGCTCTATTTCCTGCGCCGAGACCCCAGGCTCTTGAGTGCTTAGGAAGTGCTGAGTTCTTTGCTTTTCCCAGGTCTGGCAGCAGGGAACCCCTTCCCGCCTTCCTTCTGGACAGCGCCACCTAGCGCCGCCGCGAGGTAACACCGTCGCTGCCGTGGCCTCCCGCTCTGTGGCCTGAGCTGCTCCAGGGGGTGGCTGGCCACGGGCACTTGCCCCAGCCATGCTGGGGCCGCTGACTTCACACAGACAGCCCTGCTCCCCCTGTTCCTTTCTGTTTTTACTAGTGCAGGAGGAAAAACCGGCATCGTTGGTGTTTTTATCATTGGAAACGTGACCTATATATTCTTGGCTGCCCCAACCTTTCCTAGAAGGGGGAAGAAACGTGAAATTTAATTTCAGGAACGAGGGCTTTTGTAATCTGTGCGCTCGGCATTCCTGCCTCCAGGTTGATTAAGGACGATGAGATGTGGTGGACGGAAAACAGTGCGGGAAGGAGGCGGAGACGTTAGAAGTACGAGGCTTCCAAGAGGAAATTGAAGACCAGGACCCATGCCTACAGCAGTCACGGGAGTTTTGAACAGCTGAATCTAGTCACTTGCGATTTCCGTCTTCGGAACACAGCCTCGGGAAAGGGAGGTTTCTGGAGGGCCTGGGAAGCCAGTCTAGCTGCTCTATCCTGGCCCATGAGATACGAGATCCTGGTCAGAGCCTCCTTCAGATGCCTGCGAGCAGGTAACGTAGAATCCAGGCGGAAAGACCCAGCCTCCCAGCTTCTGCCTGGCACCAGAGCTGAAGAAAGTCCGGGCCCCAGACAAGTGAGGCCCCCTGACCCTTTGTCCTTCCCCCCTACCCTGTCCCTATCTGAATGCTGTTGTCTCAAAGGCCTCTTGGCTCTTGCCATCTGCTCTTGCCCGTCCTCAGCGTGGACACCCAGCCCTGCCCAATCCCTGAGCCAGGGAGGGACTCTGGCCTGGCACCCCAGATGGGGTCTGTCCCAGCGCCCCTTGTGTCAACTTCTGGTGCTGGGAATTCACCAAGTGAAACTTTCCTCTGGCGCCCCTGTGTACCTCCTTCCAGGCTCTCCCCGGTCAGAAGGGGGCCAGTCCAGACCAACGGGAGGCGTGAGCCTCACAAAATCCCTGCCACTCGCAGGCCGTGGGAGACCTCGAGGCAGAGGGGGCCAGACCTGGCGGCGTGGACGCGGTGCCTGCGGCCTCCTAGAGACAGCGCGCAGCCTCCCTCCCCCATCACTGAGCGCTTTCAGACGGGTTCCAGCTCCATCTCTGGACTTACTACCTCAGTGGCCTCAGAAGCGTCACTCTCTGGTTTGCACCTGTCTCTACAATCACCCATCCTCCCACCACCGTGGCGGCGTCGACCCGCGACCTTGGCTTCAGGGTAACCCGTGGAGAAAGGAAGGGACAAAATGGCTGGTTCGGAGTGACAGTTGTGCCCACGCGCCCGCAGGTTCCCAGTCCCGCCTCCGATCGCAGGACCCCTTTAACGTGGGAAATTTCCTCCCTAACTCCCAGCCAAGGGCCCCCCTCCCCCACACGTCCTCCGCAGCCCACAGGGCTCCTGGACACGACCCCCAAAAGAGCCAAACCCAGGCGTTTGCAAATTGGAGACAACTGGCTAGTTTCTCCTCTTTGCCTGTGGACTGAGGATTCTCAGGATTATGGACCCGAGGCTATCGATGAAGATTTTCTCGGCCACATGGAGGAAGAGGAGTGAAAATGAGAGCCAGCTCAGACAAAGCAGAGACGCAGAGGGGAGGAGGAAGCGACTCTTCGTCCCCTCTCTTCGTTTTCACAGACCTACCCCTTGTCTCCCATATATGTCCCAGCGAACCCACGGCCACCACCACACGCTCCCTCTTCCACCACACAATCGGTTTTTGGCTAAGGCAGCTGGAAGTCAATTTTTTCACTTGAATCTGAAAGGGTCTTGAGCCGTGCTCCTTGCTCATCCATGTTCTCTCGGTGTCAGAGACACACGTCCCGTTACTCCTCAAAGCCTCCGTTCCCTTCATGGCACAAAATTTGCATTGTTTGGACTTTCTGTCAGCCTCCATGTGCCTTGGGTTCTTCCAAGCCTTTTAGGTTTCCTTGGCCTGGCAACAAACACCAGACACACTCACACTCCCAAGAAATACAGTCCCGGGGCCGTATCCAACTGTGCTATCTTTATATGGGGGCAGTTTCCAAGCATGCAGGGAAATGGAAGGTTGGGGGCACCCCAGCCCCAAAAGGGAAGCCCCAACGCTGCCAAAGAGAAATGAAGCCCCCATTTCCAGTGTGTGTCTCAACCCAACGTAGACCTCCAGAAAACAAATACTCCGTCCCCCAATTCCCATAGACAAATTAATCCCGGGTGTTCAGATGGACTGACCTGTGGGTCCAGACTAAGAAAAGTAGCAAGGGTGTGTTACGCAGGGGCGTGGTTGATGCCAGCTGTGAAATCCCAGCACCTCCCCTTTCTGAAAACCCCTAGTGCCATAGGTCATGAGAGGCTGGTACAGTTTCCAGACCCTAAAACAAACCACCACATACAGTAACTTCACACCTTCATTATTCCGCAGATAAACACACCCTGTTTCCATGTGTCATTTGGAGAAGCCAAGAAGGCCAAGGGGAAAAAAAAATACCCCAAATGAATAATCTTTTCTAACCCAGTCTTGGAAAAAACCTTAGTGCTTTTTGGAGCACAAGATACAAAATGCAATTTCATTTTTCCATTTTTCCCCCCTAGGTTTCAAGTGGCAGAAGCAATCTGATGGGCTTATAGGCTCCCTATGTAGGTCACTGGCACATTTGCATGTCCTCCCAAGAGTCATTTTTCCATGGGAGTTTTGCTCGGGGAGGGAACGCATCTAAAATTGAAACTCTCTTTGGTGAGGCTGGTATTCGAGTGGGAAAAAATAGAGAACAGCTCCCAAGCCATGCTAACAATGTTGGTTCTGTTTCAAAGTGTGCTCAATCTGGTGAAAGTCACAGGGATGGCCACCTAACCCGCCTAAGTGTCCAGCAGCCAAGACTGTACTGGGGGGGGGGGGGGCTGGTGGTGTCATTTGTAATTCACATGTCCCTTTCTAGATTTATGCCCAAAGGCATCTTGTCATTGATTGCTTGGCCAGTGCCTCTTGGAGACATTTTTCCGCGATTATTTCCATGCATTTTCACAGCAGCATCTGCTGCTCGGATGGCGAGGCCCAAGAAGAGATTATAGAGGCTGCGTATCCAGAAAGTCATGGAATCTGAGTGCTCCAAATGAGAAGTGACAAAAGCCAAGGAAGGACATGGGATGATGTGTTTCCAATTCTGTATTTAGAAATACATTCATCTACTCGGTTACTGAAGCCAGGACAGAAACTGCTTCTTGATTTGCTGTTGAGCTTCCCTCTGCTGCCATCCAACAGAGGGTTAACTGGACAAATCTCACTGCCTGCTCCCTCAGCGAGCAGGTTGTCCTAACACAGTCTACCAAGGAGGCGGACGGAGCCTGATGGACCTGCTGCACGTCTTCCGTCTGGTTTGTTTTCCGGACCTGACGGAGGAGAAGCGGGGGCAGGGGCAGGATGGTGGCCTTTGGGAGGAGCTCCAGGCATGCCCTCCCTCCTGTTCTCACCCTTGTTCCCTCCTGCTCCATAGAAGACCATTGTTCCCTCCCTCCCTGTAGAAGAGAAGCAATCAGGGTCAAGGACTCCTTTGTTTCCAGCTACTAATAGTCGGTGAAGCCAAGAATACAGACAATTTCTCTCTGCGAAATGCCGCAAAGCACCATCCTGCCCTCTTTGTTCCCAGACGTCCGTACATAGGACGTGGAAGGGGGTGCAGGTGGAGTCCAGAAGGATCTGGATGTGGTGGCTGAAATCAGCCCTTTGCTCTCCTCCAGCTGCCCTGCAAACCCTGTGAGTGGCGAGATGAGAAGAGAGCCCGGGGAAATGCTCATGGGGTGCTGTCCTTGTCAGGGGAGCGGCCCAGCCCACTTCAGTAGGGGGAGCCCCAGGCCATCATGAGGTGCCTGTCCCCTGAGTTCCCTGCTGCCCCTGGGCCTGGCCTGATGCAGGGGGACAGATCCTGCACAGCTGCTCCCCGGGGTCTCAACCAACAAACTCCCCCTGTCTCCAGTCATAGAGCCATTTACACAACGAAGCATTCCAGGCCCTGTGACAGGCGCTGGGGAAATAGCGGTGATCAAGGAACGGCCCTGCTATGAGGCAGCACACAGCCTAGCCCGGCCCGAGCTGTCGGGCAGATACTCGGGTTCTCGGGGGTCCACACGGGCACCCCCGGTAACGAGGCAGCCCCGTGGCCAGCAGCTCCCGGCCATGCAGAGAAGACTCCAAGGATGGGCTGAGGGGCGAGCAGGAGTCCACAGCATGAGCAAAGCAGGAGGAGCCGTACATTTTTGAAAATACAACAGGTAAGAAAGAGAGTTTTTCCAGGGAAGAATTATTGGCTATTTCAGTACGGCTGGAGGACGGGCCCCAGGAGAAGACCACAGGAGGAGGTGAGAAAGATCGGCCGCGGCGTTATCATGGAGATGCTCGTGCGCCACTCACTCACTCGCTCAGCATCTATTTCTTGCACAAGTCCTCGGCCCCTGACCCTGCTCGAGGCTCTGGGGATGCGGCAGTGAGCAGAGTGCACGGGTCCCGATTTCCTGCCGTGTGCGGTCTAGCGAGGGCGGACACGCGAGCAAGCAAAAGAGCGGACAGGTCAGCCCCGTGCAAAGCAGTCCTGCTCGGCAGGGAGGTGGGGGGATGGAGCATGTTATTTTACACCCATGGGCAGGGAGCCCCAGATGCAACGGGACAGAGAGCTGAAGGAAGTGACCACGTGGTCCGGGAACAGGTCATTCACAGATCTCGAAGGTGCACTGGGTACCCCTGAGCCCCATCATCACAAGTCCCTGGGCAGGTGCTCCGTTCATGCTTTATAACTATCCTTCTAGATCCTTCCCAACGCCAGGAGCCCCATACCAGCTGACCTGCTGTTTCTCGCAGCAGATGACGTCACGTTCCCTCGGTGCAGCAGAAGCAGAGGTGCCGAGACCCATCCTCTGTCCTCTGTTCCTACAACTACTGTCCCCTTCCTGCACCCCGCTGGGAGCCAGCCCCCCCCCCCCCAGGAGCATTCGGCTGACATCTACCGCATCACTCACCTGCTGGATGGAGACGACTGGCGTGAACTTAAGCATGTCCCCTATTTATCAATAGCTCTTAACCGCTTCAGCAGTGGCTATGAACAGCTGTAAAAACACTCAGTCTTTATTCCCAATCACGAAATGCAATTTTCTATTAAATATTTCATTCGTAGAAACCGATGCGGCAGTGTTTTGTGGGAGAACTTTCCCATTGATACTTTTATTTTTAATTTTTTAAAAGATTTTTTAAAAATTTTATTTGACAGATGGAGATCACAAGTAGGCAGAGAGACAGGCAGAGAGAGGAGGAAGCAGTTTCTCCGCTGAGCAGAGAGCCCGATGCAGGGCTCGATCCCATGACCCACTGAGCCACCCAGGCGACCCCCATTGATACTTTTTTTTTTTAAAGATTTTATTTATCCATTTGTTAGAGAGAGAGAGAGAGAGTGAGCACAGGCAGACAGAGAGGCAGGCAGAGGCAGAGGGAGAAGCAGGCTCCCCTCGGAGCAAGGAGCCCGAAGCGGGACTCGATCCCAGGACGCCGGGATCATGACCTGAGCCGAAGGCAGCTGCTTAACCAACTGAGCCACCCAGGTGTCCCCCCATTGATACTTTTAAAACCAACCTGAAATCCTTCTTAATATCTTGCTGTTTTTACAACAAATATCTTATCATTTTTAGGATTTTTGATCTCTCTTTCACAATCCCACACTGAACCGTGTAACAGATGCAGAACCCGAGGTGCAAATATGCAACCCACGGAGGCCATTTCCCTGAGAATTTGCATTCTACCCCGCCCAAATCTGAGTATTGTCTGATTTTTCTGCAAAGTATTAACAAGTCAACCCATCCAGATTGTTCCTTATTAGAAATAAGAATGTAAACATTTAGCAACATATTTGCAGTTAATTCTGATTTCTTTAACATTTGTTTCATTTAGTTCATCTTAAAGCTCAATTGCTAGGAATATACAAGGTTGATTTAAGGGATTAGCAAAAGGATACTTATGCCTCGAAGCTTTTAGAAAGAGAAGAATGCATCCGAACACATCTGAAAGTAATCAGAAGTAACAAAGGAAACCCAGTCACATTTACAGTACAGAAGTTTGAGTTATGGAAAAAATAGCACTTTATATGGAAAACGTTCATCTGTAGTGATTTCTCTTCAGCCAAACTTTTAGAATTTGAGAATTTGCTTGCCAGTTTCTTAAGCAGGGGTGGGGAGACCAATTGTAGATGAGTTCCCTATGAGAAAATCTAATTATGGAGTCAGTACCCCAAAAGGAACCCTTCTGCCAGTTATTAAAAACAGTCGCATTAAAGCTTCGAAACTGCAGACCCACGACCGACAACTGTGATAAGCTGAGCGAGCTGGTTATTTGACCCATTGAGTTCTGACTAATTGGGTCTCTGGAAATTAACTTTGGGCCATAGTGCCCGGCTTTGAAAGAGCTAGTGCTTTTCACCCTGGGGAGATGGTCTCCACAACCCGCTTCCCACGGCTGGCTGGTCTCCGGGCTGGTTGGGGTCCTTTCTAGGCACTCCTACTGGCATTTCCAATGAGATCATAAATCTTGGCCAAATCCACGGCCCTTGTAGGATCTGTGCCTCCGACTTCCTTGGTAAGACGGGATGTGCCTGGGATCCTGAGCGCCTTAGCTACAGTGGAGTTCCCTTCCATGAATTCTCCCATGTGTCACTCGGCTGGGATCAGGACCTCTTCTCTCTGTCAGCCTCTAATGCAGAGAGGAAGGCTCGGGATTTCAGTTGAAACACTGACTTCTGTCTTCGAGGGGTCACAAGCCCAGACACCATCCCTCTCCTAGCGAGTGCCTACTACTCTCGATGCCTAAATCCTGGCATTCTTGTTCTGAGCACAATTATTCTCCACTTTACCATGAGACTGTCATCCCAGGTCCACGAAAGGAGAACCAGAGGATTTCCCTGAAATTACAGAAACTCTCTCTGCCTCAGTTTAGGAGAAGGACAGCACAGGGTAGAGAAAAAGGCACTGAGCTAACAGCCAGGAGACCTGGTTCCACCCAGCAAGCTGCTCCGTGGGGACACTGAGCACATGGTTTCACTCCCTAGAGCCTCAGCGCTCTGCGCCGACTAGCCAGGGGCAGGAGCCAGCTGGTCTCTGCGACGTCTCTTGGTGGGAACTCTTTGGGATCCTCGTAAACATAGAGCTTCTACCCATATTCAGACACACGAGGCATCCTCTCCATAACCACGCTTTTCTGGGTCATTGACAATCCATTTCTCTCACAAAATCCTGTATTTGGATTTTGGACTGATTAACCAAGATCTCTCTCCCAGAGAAGCCACACTTGGAGAACTGAGATAGCAAAGCCAAGGAGAAGGTTTCGGCCTTCTGGGGTCCCATCAAGCTCCATCCCAGACTCTGTTCTGTCGTAAACAAATCACCAGCCCTGCGCTCTGTCTTCTTTCATAACACAGAGACAATTACAGAGACCGGGGAACAGGTCATTCACAGATCTCGAAGGTGCACTGGGTACCCCTGAGCCTCTGTGTTGGAAAAGGAAGATGCGTTTACCAATATGTTAAGGCTCAAGTCATCATTCTGTCCTCACACGGTGGGGTCTCTCGATCTCAGGACTGTGGACAGTTTGGGTTGGGTTGTCCTTAGCCGTGTGGGGCTGTCCCCCACGTAGGCTGTCCCGCAGCAGCCCCGGGCTCTCCCAGCTAGATGACGAATGACACCCCTCCCACCCGGGTGTCACAAACTATAATGTCTCCAGATACTCTCGAATATAACCTGGGGGCAAAGCAACCCTACTTGGAACCAGCCAGTTATGTGGTAAAACTAAGATACAAATCTCAAGTGTAGATCAGTGGTTTAGTAGATGGTGTTAGTGATTTACGGATGGGAATGTCATCTGGTGTCTGCAAGTTAAAGACACTTCGGGCCAGAGGACAGCACACTGACTAAGCGGCCTCGGGAAGGAGATGAGCCTGGCTTTGAACCCTGTTTCCCAACCTAAGAGCCGGGTGAGCTTAGGCAGGCAACATGACTCCTCTGAGCTTCCATTTCCTCACTTGTAGGATGCCCTTGTTGGGAGGATCAAATGTTGAGCATTTAGGGACTTACCATAATGGTGACTTTTGATAGCACAGCGACACCTACTGACAAAAGTTTGTATTGCCACTCAGCTCTGCTAGAACTTTTTTTTTTTTTTAATCCAGCATCGTTAAAATACTCTGTTATATTAGCTTCAGGGGTACAATACAGTGATGCAACAACTGTGCACATTACTCGGTGCTCATCATGACAAGTGCCCTCCTTAATCCCCATCATCCATTTCACCCATTCCCCCGGCCCCCTTCCCTTTGGGAACCATCAGTACATTCTCTGTAAGAGTCTGCTTTGGGATTCTCTCTCTTTATTCTTCTTTTTGTTCATTTATTTTTGTTTCTTAAGTTCCACACACGAGTAAAATGAGCATCCATCATGTGTATATCAGATTCGATGCTGAGTGCTGGAGTTATAAAAACAAAGCAAAGCAATCCCTTCCCTCAAGTTTCCCATTCATGCCTGGGGGAGGCTAGTCCCAGGGCAGTCGAGTCCATGTGCCATCCCTACACAGGATCAATGGTCCAGAGACAAAGGAGCATCTCACGGTGCCCCACAGAGCGCCGCGGTCTATTGGGGTGACAGCAATGCGAACACAAATGACCTACACTGTACACTTCGTACTGAGCAGAGATATACGGGGAGAGTGTGACGAGAGGCTGACACTGCCCCAGACAACCAGAGGAGGCTTTTCTGAGGAGGTGATGGGTAACTCAGCTTCTAACGACAAACTGTTTAGAGATTACTGTAAAGTTATTTTTAATATTTCTTGGAACTGTGAAGACGAGAAAACAATGTCTACCAATGATGGAGTATTGCATTTTTTTTTGTTGTTGAGTTGATACACAACGTCATATTAATTTCAGGTGTACGACACAGTGATCTGACAAGTTTATATCAGGTTATGTTCTTCACAAGTACAGCTATCATCCGTCCCAATTCATCATTATTACAATGTCGCTGACCGTCCTTAAACTCTGCTTTTTATTCTCATGACTTGGGCACTCCATGCACGGAAGCTTGCACCTCCTACCCCCCTTCACCCGATTTTCCCAAACCCCCACCTTCTCTCCCCTCTGGCAACCGTCAGTTTTTTCTTTGTATTTTAGTTCTGATTCTTTTGTTTGTTTATTTTTTTTTAGTATTTTAGTATTTAGTATTTAGTATTTTTTAGTATTTTTTTGTATTTTAGTTCTGATTCTTTTGTTTGTTTATTATTTTTTTTAAGATTCCGTTTGTGAGTGGAATCCTATGGGCTTTGTCTTTCTCAGTCTGGCTTACTTCACTTAGCATGATACTCTCTAGTTCCACCCGCGTTGTTGCAAATGGTAGGATTTCATTCTTTTTGATGGCTAATCTTCCATTATACATGCAATATCACTTCCTCTTTATCCATTCATCTATGGATGGACGCTTGGATTACCTCCATGTCGTGGCTCTTGTAGACAGCCCTGCTATACACATCAGGGTGCTTATAGCCCTTCAAATTAGTATTTTCATATTCTTTGGGTAAATACCTAGTAGTGCAATTACCAGATATAGGGTATTTCTATTTTTAGGTTTTTGAGGAATCCCCATACTGTCTTCCACAGTGACTGCACCAGTTTGCATTCCCACCAGTGGTGCAGGAGAGATCATTTTTCCCACATTCTCAATGATACTTGTTTGTTTTTTTTATTTGAGCCATGCTAACATGGAATGACATGAAATGGTATCTCATCATGGTTTTGACTTGCATTTCCATGATGATGAGTGGTGTTGGGCATCTGTTCATGTGTCTGTCGACTATCTGTATGTCTTCGTTGGAAGAATGTCTATCCTTCCACTCATTTTAATTGGGTTATTTGTTTTTGTGTTTGTGTTGGCTTGTACCAGTTCTTTATATGTTTTGGATATAGACCCCTTATTGGATAATCACTTGCAAGCATCTTCTCCCTCTCAGTAAGTTCTCTTTTTGTTTTGTTGATGCAAAAGCTTTTTATTTGGGGCAGTCCCAGTAGTTCAATTTTTGCTTTTGTTTCCCTTGCCTCAGAAGACAGACCTAGAAAAATGTTGCTATGGCTGATGTCAGAGAAGTTGCTGCCTGTGCTCTCTTCCGGGATTTTAACGTTTCTTGTATAGCTGGTTTAGTGGTGATAAACTCCTTTGTCTCTTGTTTTTCTGGGAAACTCTATCTCCCCTTCAAATCTGAAGGATAACCTTGCCTGGTAAAATAGTCTTGGCTGTAGGTTTTCTTCCTTTTGGCTCTTTGAATATATCTTATTGCTCCCTTCTGGCCTGCAAAGTTTCTGCTGAAAAATAACTGAAAGCTTTAGCAATTTTTCCTTCTAGATAACTTTTTGATTTTCCTCTTGATGCTTTCAGGATTCTCTATCTTTAACATCCGGCATTTTAATTGTTATGTGCTGTGGTGTGGACCTCCTTGAGTTCCTCTTGTTTGGAATTCTCTGTGCTTCTTGGACTCGGGTGTCTATTTGCCTCCCTAGTTAGGGATGTTTTCAGCTGATTTTTCTTCAAATAAGTTTTCTACACCTTTGTCTCCTTCTGGGATGCTTATATTGCAAATGTTTGTTCACTTGATGTTGTCCAAAGATTTCTGAATCCATCCTCATTTTTTAAAAATTCTTTTCTCTTTTTGCTGTTCAGCTTGTATGCTTTCTATTACCTTGTCTTCCAGATTGCTGATACGCTCTTCTGCCTCCTCTAATCTACTGCTGATTCCCCCCTAGTGTGTTTTTTATTTCAGGTATGTATTCTTCAGCTCTCACAGATTGTTTTCAATATTTTCTACCTCCTTATTCAAAGTCTGAGTTCTCCCGTTTTTCCCCAACCTAGAGAGTATCTTTACAATCATTACATTAAATTCTTTATCAGGCATATCGGTTTTCTCTGTTTCATTTCATTCTTTTTTCAGAGGCTTTTTTCCTTTTCTTTGTTTTGGAAAATATTCTTCTGTTTCCCCATTTTGCTTGACTTTCTGCATTTGTTTCTATCAATTAGGCAACACGCCACTTCTCCCGAAGTTGAAGGAGGGGTCTTGTGAGTGGTGTCCCCCGCGTAGACCGTGTGGGCTTGCTGGCGTTTGCTGGCTGGCTGCAACTATGGCTCTGGAGGCTAAGTACTCTTTTAAACCATGCCTTGTTACAGAAAGAATAGAGGAAGAAATAATAATAAGAGAAAAAGAAAGAAAGATAGAAAGAAAGAAAGAAAGAAAGAAAGAAGGAAGGAAGGATAGAAAGAAAGAAAAGAAGGAGAAAGGAAAAGAGAAAAAGGAAGAAAAGAAAAACCAAGAAGAAAAAAACTCAAAACAAGTCAGAACAAATCTTTAAAAGCAAAATAAAACACTAAACATTAAAAAGCAAAACAAGGAGCCCCTGGGTGGCTCAGTCTGTTAAGTGCCTATCTTCAGCTCAGGTCATGATCTCAGGATCGAGTCTCACATGAGATCGAGTCCCGCATCAGACTCCCTGCTCAGTGGGGAGTCTTTTTCTCCATCTGCTTCTGCCTTCTGCCCTTTTATGCTCTCTCTTTCTAATAAATAATTTTTAAAAATAGAATAAAATAAAAACAAAATGCAACGCTGCAGCTTATTCTCTGTGCCCCAGCACCACCGAGGCTGATATGGGCTTCTGGAGTCATGAGCTCCCTGAGGCGACTGAACCCACTCATTATGGTGTCCAGACTCTGCTCCAGTCCAGGTTTCCAAGGTGAGGTGCCAACATACACCCCATGGTTCTCCAGCCCCTGTGACCTAAGAGCGTCCCTGTAGCTCCTCCATTCCAGTTCTAGTGTTCTGCTGTTGTCTCTTTATATGCTAGCTGTTCCTTTACACTGTGGGGTTTTTTCTGTGCACAAGGACAGAGGTATCTGTCCCCAGTCCCTCGGTACCATCCTCACTGCCATGGGCAACGTCAAGGGTGGGAGTTCTCTGTGTGTCTCCATCTCTCTGGCTTTTCTCTTGCCGTTCTCTCTCTCTGGCTGCCCAGTAGGGACTCAGTCAGCCCTCAGTTCTTCTTCAGGAGGAACCATTCTACTCATAGGTGCCATTTGGTGTGTTCCGTGGAGGAGGCAAGTTCAGTCTTCTTATGCCGCCATCTTGGACCGGAACCAATGATGGAGTGCTATGATTAGAGCTCATGAGGATGGAGAGTTACAAGGGGAGTCACTTTGTCACTGTGCAAAAGTTCTCTGCTCCAAAGTGTCTGGGCTTGAGACATACTCTAGTGTCACAGAGACCTCACAAGGCAAAGCAGGATAATGACCAAAGCTTAAGGGACAAGCCTCTCCAGAGCTCCGCTGTACTTAGACTTCCCAAGGCAGTAAGATCAGGTTGCCTCGGCCCACCATTCTCTCATTCAGAGTGTCTCCACTGGACAATGTTGGTCTCATGTCACCTCAGAGATGGCTGGCCTTCCTCGTGCCTACCTGTTGTCTTTAGCTGTGCACTGATATGTGGCACAATCAGTTGTGGCCAGCATCATGGGGTTGGTTTCAGTCAAGGCATGTGGCACAGGCCAAGCTAATAAATGAAATAAAAATGTACTTCGGGTCACTGGAAGAATGTGTGACAGATATTGGCCAGACCAGCATATAAATGTACAAGCTAGCTTTGTATTCACTTGTAACATATTCCTTGTGTAATAAATTACCACAGACTGAGTGGGTCAGTCCAGTGGAAATTTGTCCTCTCATATTCTGGAGAATTTCAATATCAAGGTCAGAGGACCATATTCTCTTCTGTGAGGAAGAACCCGTCCTTGATTCCTCCTAGCTTCTGGTGGCTCCTAGAAATGGCTAGCATCCTTGGCTAGTACAGTGACATCACTCCACATTCTACCTGTGTCTCTACACTGTCCCCTTGTGTGTTTGTGTGTCTTCTCTTCCCATAAGGACACCAGTCATTACATCTAGGGCCCACTCATCCCAGTACTATCTCATCTCAATCTTTAACTAACACTACCTGCAAAGACCCTATTTGCAAATAAGATCACATTCTGAGGTTCAGGATAGATACGAATTTTTGGAGGGTACTATGTCAACCTATTACAAGCTATAATGTTATTAGATATTGTCCCCCACTGATATGTTCAACCTTTGATGCAAGTGTGAATTTATGAAGAAGACTGGTCTGTTTCAAAAGAAAAAAGGTAAAGAGGCTGCTTTGAAGGGTGAGGGGGAAGGCTTCAAAGTCATGCATATAAATCTGGAAGAGCTCTGGTTTATCCTGGCCTGAAGGACAACCTAAGTTTCTGAAGGGAAATGTAGGAAGGGCTGGACCATTTTGCAAACAGGGAACAACATCCACTGTATAAAAGCATATTTAGCCATCCACGAAATAAGGGATAAGCAAGAACACTGTCCTTAAATGCGAGCTTTTTGATTGGGTGGACAAGGAAGTATTTTGGGCATCATTACTTTTTTTGTAAGCTTTTGTTTATTTATTTGACAAAGAGAGAGAGCACACAAGCAGGGGGAGCAGCAGTGAGAGAGGGAGAAGCAGGCTCCCCACTGAGCGGGGAACCCAGTGTGGGACTTGATCCCAGGGCCCCAGGATCATGACCTGACCAGAAGGCGGACGCTTAACCAACTGAGCCACCCAGGTGTCCTGGGTGTCATGGCTTTTGTAAAACTATATTACCATTCTTTGTAGATTTTATATATCGTAAATATCCTCCCCAGAGTCGTCAACTATATATCTTCTAATAAAGAGAAAGACTAAATGTTAGTACAGGAGAAAGTTTCTGTCTTCTCCTTTATCGTCCATGCTTTCTTCTCACTCAAGAATCCCTTTCAACTCTAATATCAAGAATATTTTCCTGCATTTATTATTGACTTTTTTTACACACTTAGGTCTCTAATTCACCATATCATTGATTTTTTAAGGTAGGAGGTAAGGACCTGACTTTATTAATTTGGAGGAGTTGACCTTGCACACATGATTATGGCATGGCTCCATAACCAAATCATCTTCTCCGGCTAATCAAATAGTTTCCTAACAGTTTCTTGTCACACGTGGACAAGAAGATGTACAAGAATGTTCATTTCAGTATTTATCATACTAAGCCCATGAAATGCCCCTTAAGAATAAAGTGAGGAAATAACTGTCAGTGTATTTATACAGCATGACCAGAACCGAATGAGAGCCACACATACCAGCAAGAGATATCTGAAAATTACCGTGTTGAGAGATAAAAAGTTTGAGGGTGATATTTTTTTAAACCACTTAATATGAGTACTGGCATAAAATGCACAAAACAATTCCATATGTTCACTATGTAGTAATTGCACAGAAACATGTCTGGGAGTGATAGACTTCATTAGGGAGTGACTGACCGCCAGGCATCAAGGAGAGGAACGTAATCAAGGAGGTGAACATGGAGGAGAGGGCATTCAGCTTCGGCTCTAGCTGTAATGTTTTCATTTAAAAAGAGACCAGCAACAGAAAACCTGCAGCCCTACGGTGTGCCGTCTCAGAACCGAGTCATTGGTAACTGAGCGGGGAGTACTCGGGTGTTAATTACAGTGCGGTCTATCTGGTAACTGTCACATTTTCTGACTGTGACCCACAGTAAGGAAACAATTATTTTACACTGTGTCACATGTACATACATGTGCACGCACACAGACACAGAACTGAAATCAGATTTCTATGAAAGAAGTTTACGTTTACTAAATTGATAAATTTCTATTTTCCATTCTCCTTTATTCCGTTTCTTTTCTTTAAAAAAAAAAAAAGTTACCTGTAGTTTGAAAAACACTGGCTCATGGCTTTCCATGGTTGAAATATTTTAAAACTGAAGAACTACTGGTCCTGGCAAATATTTTAATTGGATGAAAGGACCGAGTTACCTGGAAGGAGTACACACACCACCACATTCATGCCATGCTCTATCAGGAACCAGTGATGTGCCTTGGTTTCCAAACTCTGCTTAACCACGAAGCCCTTTGACAAATTCAATGCAAAGAAAGTAAAAATGTGTCACCCTGAATAACAGCACCAGGCTCTTCCTCAGGGACAGAACACCGGTTCTTGGAAAACTTTCTTTGATGCATGCCTGGAGTGGGAGGTGGGCCTCTCCAGGGCCAGGCTCCAACCAAGCTTTGGAGGAAGACGAGGCTGCTCTGCACAACTGAAGGGGGAGAAACTGGGATGGCCAGGAAGTCCTGCAAGGATGGGGTGAGAAGGGCTGGGAAGGCAGCAGGGAACCCCAAGATGGTGGAGACCTGGGAGGGGCTGGGCGTGCCTGCCGCCATGGAACCCTCCTCTGGAAAAAGTCTGTTAAGCTCAGGGATGTCTGGTATATGGAAATGGTTGTTGTTATAGAAGCCAGGGGGGCTTTGCTGTATCAGGGCTGACATGGCATGGCAGAGTAGCCCCCAAATCTCCAAATCCCAAGAGACAATCGAGGCCAAAGGAACATCAATCTCCCTTGCATTGATCAGAAATCAGAAGGAAGGTTTGGGTTTCCACTGGGTGACAAAGTGAGGAATCCAACATCATTTCAAAACTAGACCCCAAAGGGCAGGGACTTCTGTGGATGGATATTGGGTCATAGTGACATCTAAAAACTGGAGTGCTTGGTTGAAGTAGGCAGGGGTGAGGGAGATGGGGGTCAAGGGAATGGGATGGGGATGGGGGGACATTCAGTGGAACCCATGCCCTCAGCCTCCCCCCTCAACTGAAGGCTCTCTGGAAAATGTCCTGTGCAACCCATTTTACAGATTCGAGGCCCAGAGCAGTGAAGTCACTAACCCAAGGTGACCCAACTAAGAAAGCAGTCTGGTCTCCCGGCATCCAGTTCAGACTGTCCATGACCCGTGGCCCTCGTACATGTGACTTGCTTCCACACCTTACAAGTAGAACAGAGCCTTGAGAGAGTAAAGAGTAAAGATCAGAGCCTTGAGAGAGTAAAATGCAGGTCATCTAATTTGGGCATCAGTCTGTGGGGGTTGGAAAAGAGTGAGGGATAGGACATCCTACGGGGAGAAACTGAATGACATGAATGGGGAAGAAAAAGGTAAACAGGCAGGCAAGTCTTAGCTTATAAAGAATTCGCAGAGGGTTGAACTATCCGCATTTGGAAGGTCGGTGGGAGCCTGCCAAGCCCGGGTGCAGTGTCCCCGTAAAGTTTTAGCACAAATGGCCTCCTCTCAGCCTCTCCTAATGAGCCGGGGAGGATTTATGGTTTTAGAGAAACTGCTGAAACAGGTCAAAAGATACATATTGTGTCAAAACAGCAACAATTTGCCTCGGTTTAATTTCCACCTTGTGCCTTCCTGCCTGTTTTTATCAGGCCCATGATGAAGCCTCCTCAAAGAGAGCAAAGCCAAGGAGCATCGGCTTCTACGCTCTGCCCCGACTTCTTTCCCGGAGGTACTGAGAGACGCGCGGCTGGCACGGCCGACAGCTCCCAGGCTGCACACTCGTCATCTGGTTTTCCTGCGGTTTCCTGCAGACTCCGAGCTCCAAAGAGTGAGAGTGAGGCTGGGGCCGCAGGCCGCGGAGCGGAGCTATTGTGGGGACAATGTCCCACCCTGGTTCTTCAAGGGGTGTGTGTCCCGCGGGCTGTATAATCAAAGCCACATGTCAACCCATGTCTCTAAGGAGAGCGAGCTGCGTGAAGATGTGCCCCCGTGCCCCATCCACGGGGGGAAACATCCCGCCTGCCCTGGGTGCCCACGGAATGGTTTGTCACTGTGTGTCTTTACAGCCAGACCCTACTCTGGACGGTCCCGACAGAGTCCAGTCAGGGGCACCACATTCTGAAAACCACCGAACCCTATGGTGTCAGTCAGCATCAGCCGGAGGGAGCCGTCCAACCTGGCAGATCAGCCAGAGGCTCACGACATGAGGGTGCCCCCAAATCCACCTGCTCCCGGGACCCCAGGCTCCACCCAGAAGGATTCTGAGCAGGCAGAGGAAGCTATGGGAAGGCATCCTCTGGGAGAAGTTGGTTCCCTATGGAGCCTCCACGTCCTCTGTGTGTCATCCCCTGGGAAGCCCGGTGTCTGAACAGCAAGGAACCGAGCTACTCTGGGCTCAGATCGCCACTCTCAGTGGTGGGCACTGACATGGGGACAATGACAGCGGTCCTGGCAGCCTTCCCCCTCCACTGCTGGACCTTTCCCAGCTCCCTTCTTCACATGGAAAAGCCAGCGGAATGGTTTTGCTACAGAAAGGCGTGACAGGGAGCTCCCTGGCCCACATCTGCAAGCCCCGAGGTCTCCACCCAGCGGCCCTCCCCACAGTGACCGCAGCCGTGCCACGCGTCATCTCCCTTGATCCCATCACTGAGCCGGCAACAGTCCTGTCCTCCCCCCACAAGAGAGCATTGCACAGATGAGGGGTGTGTGGGTTTCCCAGCTCGCTACCATGTGTGCCCACAGTCACAGACCCTCCTCTGGCCAAAGTCAAGGCCAAGGGGGCTCCATGGTTGAGACAGAAACCATTCCATGATGTTCCTTTTATTATTTAGGGTGATGTGCTACCTAAGACACCTGACTCTATACAATTATTATTTAAATATACCAGACCTCTGTACGCTCAGAAATCCCCATGGTGACAGCCATACAGTTTCTCTAGAGAATTCGAACACAACGCGTTTTCACTGATTTCCACGTGGCAGGTCTTCTGTTTTCATGGGCTTCATTGTACGGTCCAGGCTTCCTCCATGTTTGAAGTCACCCCTTTATAATATAGCAGAAGCTTTTGTCTCTATTTGGGTCTATGTCTGGATTTTTTCATTCTTTCTTTGTATATTCTTTTGAAAGAAACACCTCATCAAATTACTGTCACTCTTTTTTTCTCCAAGTTTTTATTTAAATTCCAGTGCGTTAACACAGAATGAAATACTAGTTTCGGGTGAAGAACGTTGTGACTGATGACCTACGTACAACGCCCAGTGGTCATCAGGACACGTGTCCTCCCGGATCCTCATTTCACGTGGCCCCCACCCACCCTCCCAAATTATGGTCAACATGTTAATACTGGTAGACAAGGCTCTCCACCATCAAAATATTTTTTGATATCAAAAATATCAAAACGATTTTTTGTCTTCTTACCAGTTTATTTTGTCGCCTGGACTTTGTAATCATGCACCAGTATTCCCAAGCTGACCTTTCAGATCCCCATGGGTGACACAAAGAATCTACGGATTTATTTGGGGACTACAGATACAGTGTTCATCAAGTGTTCCTTCCAATTAATGGGTCATTTTTTATGTCCTTTGTTAAAGTTTTGATGTTCTCTTTAAGTAAACGCAACATATTTCTTATTTAATTTATTCCTGGGTGTGTTTTTTTACTCTGGCTATTTTGAATGAGAATTTCTCCTTCATATATCCAAACTTGTTATTTTCAGCCCCCAGGGAAGCGACCAATTACTGTATTTTTATGTTAAAAGTAGCCCCTCACTAGCTTCCTTTCAGATACATTTTCACTTTACTTACTGGAGTCTTCCTAGAGATAGAAAGTATCATCTACAAATAATAATCTTGCTTCCCCCTCTTCAGTGTCTCTGTCCCTTCTTATATTTGTGCTTCCCTAGTAGCAAATGTGCCCATAAAAACATTGACTCGCAGTGTTGACGGGGACATTCTTCACTAGCATTTAAGAAATGTTACTGTGCTTTGATTGTGCTAAACTCTGCAGAGCAGTGTACAGGCTCTTAGGGGCTAAATGTCTGTGCTCCCCAAAGTCACATGTTGAAATCCTAACTCCAGTGTGATGGCTTTGGGGGCGGGGCCTTTGGGGGATGACTAACCGGGTCACCAGGGTGGAGCCTGACCACTCATGAGGATGAGTGGTCTGATAAGAGACCCCAGGGAGCTCTCACCCCTTCCACCATGTGGGGACCCAGTGAGAGGATACTTATACTTAACACACGTATTCAACCCAACTACATCTTGTTTCATAGTTCACATGGGTGGCCTTACTCCTGCCAAGTGTCTTTCCTTATTTCTACCCTTGCTTATTGTTTCCTGTACCATATTTTTCACTGATTTTTCCTTAGGAAGCAATTTAGAAAGAAGTTTTTAAAACCTTCCAAGCACTTACATTTCAATATTTATAGTTTTCTTCCAATATACCTAATACAGCTTGACATTCTCTTCCTTTTATGCCACGACTTTTGTATGCTTCCGTTCTTTGTTTTGATTTATTTCACAATTTCCTGGTGCGTATATCTTTAAGTAGAGACGTTGGGGAAGAATATGGGGGTCGTATATTTTTTTAAAAGCTGGCAATTCTGACAGTGTCTTTCTTTTGCCGGTACTCATAGATTTGGTGGTGAATAGAATTTTGGGATCATGGTGTGTTAAATTCAAAAGTGTACCTACCTCGCCTCACTGTTTTCTGTCACTGACTTAGGGTCACCTCTCACTTTATTTAAATCTCTGCTATCACAATTCCTACATTATATGATGGCATATCTCTGTGTGATGCAGTGCTAGTAGACAATGAGTTCTTAAGAACTGTGACTTCATCTTACCGATCTTCGATTCCCTGAGACCTATCACCATACCCAGCACAGGGCAGGTTCTCAACAAAGGTTACTTTAACCGAGGGATATGAAAGTGAATGAGCTTCACCACTCATAATGTTCTGCATAAACAGAAAGGCAAGACCATCATCCATGTCTCTCTGCATCCACGAAGGCTACATAACACTATGTTCAAAAGCCTTTCTATTAAGGTTAGTATTATTTTAATTCTGTTTGTTGATTAATTGATTTTGTAGCTAAGAGTATGGCTGAGGCTAACGGTAGAATCTAGCAAGGAAATTTCTGCCTCCCAGGGCTTTGTGGGAGAAGGCTGTGACTTCTCAGTCACAGAGTTGATCATTGGGAATAATCATCTAATGAAGATCAATTGGTTAGATTTGAAAAAAGCCTGGAAGAGAAGCAACAATAAAAGAAAGCCGACATCCCATTGCAATGGGTTCTCTCACAGGAAAAGCTCCAACATCCTAACCCAGCACAGGACCGGTGAGCATGTATCTGGGACAGGTACCTGGGACAAGCATGCGTCTTTCCTAAGGTAGTACAGCACCTTGGCTCTAAGGTGCACAGACAAGTTTCGGGGTCTGCCAAACTTCGACATGAACGCCCCTGACTGTTTGGGGATTATACTGTGTATCAGGAACCCACCTTCAGATTTCCTCAAATATAAGATCGTAATAATGCACCTATCTCTTAGAAGTCCTAGTAGAGTGACTATGATCAGGTATTCAGGTATTTAAAGGATTAAGCATAGGACCTGAAAAAATTGTAATGTGCACAATTACTATAAATCCCATTCCCTTGCCATATATCCACAGGTCTTAAATAGGGACGCCAATTAATGGGTACTTTAAGCTTAGAAGCTGTTCAACGGTCATGAAAGGTATTTTGCAAGGCCATTTGTCACTAATCCCTACTCAGTGAGCAGCGAAGCATTACTGTTTATGGCTTGGTATAGGGCCGTAAGATTGTAGATATTTATTAGAATTACTTTTTTAAATATCATCTTTGCTATTTGGTTTATTAACCATGTTGGAAGAATTCCATACCTCAGATTGGTCCCAGACTCCAGAAGACCTAGAGAAGCTTCAGGTTCAATAAAGCTGATTTGAGAACAAGCATTTCTAAACTCAACTTTGGAACAGCAATAGCAAAATATCAGGTAAAATGATACCTTTGGTATCCTTTGGTGTTATAAAATGTAAAAGAAGTGGGGGAAACCTAAAATATGCAATAATGTTTATGTAACTTTTTGAAAAAAAAAAAACTAATTATTGAGTGAGTAGCCCAACCAGTTAAAAAAAAAAGTACCAAAATAAAGAATGCCAAAACAGACAATATTGTTCAACACCAATGGAGTAGACCAAATAAGTCAAGAAAACTTGTACAGATCTCTAAGTGATTGTTAACGTGACTGGGATTAGTGAAAATGTCAAAAAGCATCTTCAGCAAAAAGGTTGATCATTTAAATATCAATAATATTTACTGGATTTATATTATTTGATTATTTAACTTAATATTATTAATAAATATTTTGACTAGTCTAAAGTCTTAGATATTCTCCCACCAAAAAAAAAAAAAAAACCATGCAAACATACAAAACAGTTATACAAAGGGCAAGGGGGAAGTGAATGCGATACATTTCTCCCAATAGAGCAATAAATGTTCTTCACTCTTATGTTCGATAGGAAGATATCAACTCAGTATATTTTTATCTTAAAGTAACTAGAATAGAATAAAAAGAAATTGTATATTTTGTGACATCTGGAAGGAAAAAGGATCGATTAAATTTGAAGAAAATACTAGCGTAAGAGATAGGGAAAGCCATGGTAAAGAAATCAAGGAAATAAAAAGAAAAAATGCAAAACCATTCAAATCAATCTCATCTATGACCACAGTAATAGGGACATACCGAGTGCAACTAAGAAGTCAACGTCTCTCATCACGAGTCAAATAAGAAAGTTCAACCTTGCCATTTGAAGAAACAATCTCATTTCTAATAACGTACATCGGATAAAAGCAAAAGGATTAGTGAACACTGAAAAGGAAAGCAGTTTTTTTTTTATGAAACTTAGAAAAATCCTAAACACATAGCATTTCATAATGATAAAAGTAAACCACAGTGAATGCGTATAAGAACTAAGAAATTGGATGCTTCATCGAATTACCATAAAACTACATGACGGCCATCTACCAAGAATAGGATATTCCTCTGTGACGATTTTCAGAATCCCTCTCTGAACAGAGAAGTTGAGAACAAAAGTGTATCCAAACAAATGGACGTGCTTGGGGATTTAAAAATACTTTCTAAAACGTGAAAAGTTTAAAATACGTTTTAACTTCGATATGAAAGAGGAAGTAGTGGTCCCCACTTTGAAATGATGCTTTTCCTAATCACCAAAAACATCCCATGGGTCAGCAGCCGCCCGAAGGATCGCCCACTGTCTGCGCTCTCCCTGGGGACCAGATGGGGGGGTGGGTCTGTCTCCGTCCATGCCCCATCACCACCTGGGCTCCTGCTCTCCCCTCCCTGCCTGCCTGGGGTCTCGGGGTGGGAAGGCAAAGGACATGTTTTCTTCTCAACACTTACTAAAATTAACTTTGACGTTTTCTCCCTTCCCCAGGTCAGAGTCTGTTTACTTCAGAGCTTGGCTCTTTCGGTGTTCTTTCAAAACCCTTGTTCGGACCCTCCAGCCGAACAGTGCCCCTTTCATTTTCCACCTTTTACTGTTATCCCTTTCCTGAGGCTGCAGAAAGGCCAAGGGTAAAAGGAAATTTTAGAGAAAGCTTAGAATGATAATAAAAAATACAATTTTGGGGGCGCCTGGGTGGCTCAGTGGGTCAAAGCCTCTGCCTTCGGCTCAGGTCATGATCCCAGGGTCCTGGGATCGAGCCCCACATAGGGCTCTCTGCTCAGCAGAGAACCTGCTTCCTCCTCTCTCTCTCTCTGCCTGCTTCTCTGCCTACTTGTGATCTCCATCTGTCAAATAAATAAATAAAATCTTTAAAAAAAATACAATTTTTATTTTGCCATACAAGTATCATATTGTTTAAAAAAAAAAAACTTTACCTGCCGCATCACACACCCATGAAAACTAGGTCAATCCCATTTAAGAATATGCCTGTAAATCTTTAAATAAAATATTTTAACAAATAAAATCTAGAAGTATTTTTAAAAAATCAGATTTGCCAAAAACTGACAAAATATTGATAATTGTTGAAGTTAGACATAAGAGTTCCTTATTCTCTTCTCTCTACTTTTATTTGTTTTTTTTTTAAAGATTTTATTTATTTATTTGAGAGAGAGGGAGAGATGGGGGGGATGTGCTCTGCAGGGGGAGGGGCAGAGGGAGAAGCAGGCTTCCTGCTGGGCAAGGAGCCCAATGTAGGATTCGATCCCAGGACCCATGACCTGAGCCGAAGGCAGATGCTTAACTGACTGAGCCACCCAGGTGTCCCTACTTTTGTTTCTATTTGAAAATCCCCGTAATAAAATGGTACTTTAAGCAAACTTGCACATTATGTCAAAGTAGAATTTATTCCATTACATTAAAAAATAGTTCAATATTAGGAAATCTATCTCTACAGTTTATCATCACATCAAAAGGAGGGGGGGGAAATGTGATAATATTAAACATCCATTCCTGAAAAAGCTCTTTGTCAACTAGGAAAATGTGATATTGTGTCAAAATGATTTTAAAGAGATATTTCAAGCTGGCAGACATCTTATTACAAGTGCCCCCAGGATTTATGACACGCTAGTCTCTCCTGGCGTACTTGACATATACAAACGCATTTGATTTTCCCAACAAGGGAAGGCCGGTGCCCTGGGGGGACGTCCAGGAGTTCAGGTCCCTGTGAACGGGGTCAACTCATGGAAGTGGGCCCAGCACTCAGAGGGAAAAGACACCCCTCCCCATTTCTCAGAGAATCAAGACTTTGGAGAAAATTGTGGTAACCTGGGAGCGTGCTGTGGGGTAGATCTAAGCACACTGGGCACACAGCCCAAGCTCTCTGAACCTCAGTTTCTCTGTCTCTACAATGGGGGAGATGATCGTTACCAGAGCACTGGCTGAGGATCAGTTGGCGTGTAAAATGTCCAGCACATAGTATCTGAACTACTAGCTATGAATACTGGCTGTTTTCCTTCTTCCTTCCTACGACAAAAGAAGAGTGTCTCCAAGGCCCTCCAAGAGAACATCGGAGGAGACATTCCTACAAGCAACTCCTTCAGCCGGATGAAGGCCACAGAGGCTGACCACACGGCATCCAGGCCGCCCTTGACCCCGTAAGTTAGGGAGTACCGTCCTCTCCTCCGCCTGGCCTGCCCCAGGCCACGTGCTTCCCGCTTTGCTTTGCCTTACTTACTTCCCGGGTGTTTGCGATCACATCCCACCTCGCCCGGAACCGCAGGCTCCCAGGGAAGCCTTGGTTGTGAAGCGCGATCACAGCTATCAGAACTGGAGCTGCCTCCCCACACAAACAGGGACACTGAGGCCATGCAGAGGGGAGGGGCTTGCAAGAGGGACTGGACGCAGACACGTTGACTTCGGGACTCCCTCCAGGACAGGGGGTAACTTGGAAGGAAGGACAAAGTCCCAGCTTCCCATCGGTCATAGGGTGGGGACGGAGAAGTTCCCAGGAGGAGGACAGCAGGATCTGAGGGCCAGCTGACCCCTGGAGAGAGGCAGACTCGCCTGTCACACGTGGGACGTGGTCTAAGCTCCAGCACGCTGAGCCCACGGTGACAGGGACTCTGTTATCCATCCTGGTTGCCCCCCCCCCACAGTGTCGTGCCGTCACGTGCTCGGGAAAAGATGGGTCCACCTGTCTGGGGCTTCCTGTTCTAGGTTTGGAGAACGTCTCCTTGCTCTTTCCAATTAGCTTCCAACCAGGACGTTCCTTCCTCTCTCCAGAGAAGGGCAGTGCCAAGAGAAGTCTACGGAGAACCCGCCCACCGGAGGGACAGGCCCGACCGCAGCATGGGAGGGTCCGCCCAGGAGGCGGCCCGACAGTCTCTGCCCTGCACCTCCACCCCAATAAAACCACAAAAAGGAAAGTAGCCAACTGTCACGCTTTGCATGCAAATTGCCTTCTATCACCGACTTTTTTTTTAATTAAGTAGGTATGTCTTGCAAGTTCATTTCCAATTATTCCCAGAGAGCCTGATCCAGCCATTTCCGGAAGGCTAACGGCGGCGGCTCCGGATGACTCGCATACATCGGTGGTCAAGGCTCTGCCTCCTGTCCCACGGCACCGCCAGGACACCCAACCTCCCCGGGCCAGTCCGCAAACTGCCGAAGTCGGAGGCGAGGGGAAGATGCGGTGAGCACCTCCGCTTATCCTAAACCCCGCCTGTACCAAGTGAGGAGCTGAGACTCGGCAAGTGGCCTCTAAGTCTGCCCTAAGAGTAAGGATGGCTGATGGCATGTCCGAGTCAGGTAATTGTTACAATTTGCCCGACAGAAGCTACTATCCTTTAGCATAAAAACCATCATTGAGAAGCGTCTAGGGGGGCACCTGGGTGGCTCAGTGGGTTAAGCTTCTGCCTTCGGCTCAGGTCATGATTGCAGGGTCCCGGGATTGAGCCCCGCATCGGGCTCTCTGCTTGGCAGGGAGTCTGCTTCTCCCTCTGACCCTCTTCCCTCTCGTGCTGTTTCTTACTCACTCTCTCTCTCAAATCAATAAATAAAATCTTTTAAAAAATAATTAAAAATTTAAAAAATAAATAAAAAGCATCCAGTTTTTAAAAAATCGACACTCTGTGTGTGACCTGGTAGAAGGACTATGAGAGCCGACAGAGAGGTGACCCAAGGTTCTACCGTCGAGGAAGTAGAGAAACAGAGGCAGCCGAGCTGGTGCTCCTGGTGCATCCTCAGGGAGCAGCGGCCCTCTGGATGGCATGATTCTCTTGTGCTCCTAGAGTTGCTGTCTACGATATGAATCAGGATGGGGTTAAGCAATTTTTGTAAAACACTTTGTCGAAGCCTCTACTGCTCTGATGGTGGATAGCAGTTGGGAAATTTCGACTATTGATGATTCTGCAGAAATCATCAGCTAAGGGCTGAGCCTTTCCAGAAAATGGGAGTGTGGGAAGGAAACGTGGTTGGATGTGAAGTCACAGGGTCTCGGGGCACGGGGCACCCTCATTTCACCTGGATCCCCTCTTGACTTTACAGAGAGCTGAGATGTGGGAAGACGAGGGGGCTCCCCGGAGGTCGCAAAGACTGAGGCAGCCGTGATCCCCCAGCACCCCTCCCTCTCAAGGGCGACGGTACCACATTTGAGAGTTTTAATTTCAGGGTCAGAGCACAGTGCTGCCTTCTCTTTTCAGCACCACTAGTGGCCCCAAAGGACAATTTTCCAGATAAATGAGTCTAGCCCTTCTTATGCACCAGATTTTATAGCACTTCGGGGGTGAACATGTTTCTAAAATAAGCTAGTCTCCCACACCCCTGTCCGGAAGAGAGAAGGTTGACCATTAAGTCCAGTGGGCAGGACAGTGGCCCCCCAGAGAGGTCTCTGTCCTAACGTGTTAGCAGTTCCCCGACATGGCATAAAGGGGATTTTCAGAGGAAGTTGAGGCTCTGGAGAGGGAAGGTTATCCTGCATGACATGGGTGGGCCCCGAGTCATCATCACCAGAGCCGCCTGGAGCCAGAGGCAGGAGACTTGGGGTGGAGGAGGACAGGATGACGGCCACAGCAGCGGGGGTGAAGGGATGAAGGGGCCGGGGTCCCCAGAGGAAGTTCTGACCACGCTGGGAGGTCACCCATGAAAGGGAGGTTTCCCCAGCAAAGCGAGAGTTGCCAGGGAGATCATCAAGGCAGAGGAAGCGAGGCATGCAAAGGTGCGGCTGGGGGCCACATGGAACTGATTCCAGGACCCAGGCCCGTGGCCGGTGGGGCCCGTGGAGAAGAGCAAAACGCCCATCCTAACCCCGCCGGGGGCGCTCGCGCTCTCGCTCACAGGCCAACTCGGCGAGGAGGACGGACGGCACTCTCGCAGCCATGGGAAAGCAGGAGCGTCTTACCGACGGATGGGCATTTGGAGGTGATCCATCTGACACGCAGTAAAGGACGGACGGACGAGGCGGGCGGACACGTGGGCAGGCCACGCGGAAGAGGGACAGCGGTGGCTTCCTGCAGAAAGCGCAGTGGCCCTCGGGACGGAGATGGCAGGGGCAGATTTCAACTATCCCAAGACAGCATCGTGCCGAGGCCTGTGACTGAGTGGCGCGGAGATGGGACGGGGACGGGGAGCGCTGGTGGCAGGGGGAGACAGTGCATCAGGGACGCCTCCGGGCCCCTGGTTTCACAGCTCAGTGGGGACCAGCATCGTTCAAGGAGGCAGTGCTGTACCTGAACAAGGCTGGTCCCTTGGGAGGGAAGATGGGGAGAAAGGCTCTGGCCACACGGCATTAATCTCCACGTCCGTCAGAATGGTGATGGTGATGGCAAGACCGTCTAGGCTCAGGCTGGCATACGCTGCAGCATTTATAAAGAGGGAACTACATGGAAAGATGAGAAATATTCTCCAGCTATAGAGTTAAATGGCGGGGGGATATAGCACAGAGCGAACATTGTGCCACCATTTTCATTTTTTAAAATGTGTGTGTGCACTTGTTCAGTTATACAAGGACAGAAACAGGAGAATATAAAATAAACTAGTAACAGGGTCTATCTCTCGGGGAGACATCGAGGACCCAGGGGGACAGGAAGCTTTTTCCTGGTATAATTTTGTGCCTCTTGGGTGTTTTGTCATGTGCACATATTAGCTGCTCATTAAATTGAATTTCAAATAAACCCATGAATAGATGCAAAATGCATTATCTTCCTAAAAGAGTGGAAGGCATGAGGTAACTGCCAGGAACGCAAACCGAAGACGAGGGAGTGACAATGTCACACACATTAGAATTCCTGGCGAAAACTGTTAAGCAGATGAAACAGGTTATTTTATGCTGGAGAAAGATGCCATGCAGAATTAATGGATAATTACCTCGAAATCTTATGTACTCATAACACAGCCTGAAGCACATGGAGTTTAAAAACTCAAAAATATGACGATAAGTTGGCAAAACTAAAATCACAAAGAGAGACCTACAGATACCTCTTTAGCTGATAGAGCATAGAAACCCAGGAAATAAAGAAATCAGAGTAACATCTGAAGTGTTATTTACAGGAGATGATGAACTTTGTAACTTATTCTCTATCCATGCTTTCAAATAAATGTGGAATGTCTACTCTACCCAACCCCCTCAAGAAAGAAAGAAAGAGAGAGAGAAAAGAAAGAAGTTATCTGCTAGGGCAAAATGAAATCTATAACAAATTCCCAAAAGTAAAAACGGTACAGGATTCACTCTCTCCCTTAGTGCAGCAAAACTAGCAATTAATACTTGGAAAGCAACCACTTGGAAATTTAAAAACTGTCTCCGAGAGAAACCTAAATCACGATCACACGTTGTTGAGGAAGAAACAATAGCGACAGAGTGAAATATTGTGTATCAGAGCCAGGGGGGCCTGACTCAACTGTGCTCAGCACATCAAGTGCCTTAAATGCTTCCATTATTTAAAAGCAAGTGACAAAATGAATAAACCCAAATCGAACTCAAGAAGCTCAATGAAAACAAGGAAAAAACTCGAGTGTCCACAGGCAACACACACACACACACGCAGAGTGAGGGGAGAACGGGGAGTTCCATGTCTACACATGGTGAGACTTTGGTGAAACTTTTCACAATATTGGTTAATCACCAAGATGCACTAGCGCATTGACAATCTGGAATTTTTTTTTATGTCCAGACAGACTGTTAAATTCCCTGCCACTTCATTTACAAGCACAGCAATGGTGTCCTCTTACCCGAGACAAAAACATATTGGGATCATCCTTGTGGCGATACATCTGTAAAGACTCAGAATTTAATTGATAATTTGACTTCTGAGTAATTATTCAAAAGGCATGATCCTAGAGATGTGCTAAAAGGGTTTTCCCAGGAATTATTTTGATGGGGAAGGTCGGAAAACCTCCAATGCACAACAACGTGATCAATGAGTTCGATTTCTGAATTGTTACCCGGTCATGTCCGACGGAGCCCCCTACATCCGTGCGAAGGATTCTTTGATGGTTAGGTGGGGACAGTGGCTCAGAGACACAACACACAGACCCCATTTTTTTTTAAGATTTTATTTATTTATTGGACAGACAGAGATCACAAGTAGGCAGAGAGGCAGGCAGAGAGAGCAGGTTCCCCACTGAGCAGAGAACCCAATGCAGGGCTTGATCCCAGGACCCTGAGATCATGACCTGAGCCGAAGGCAGAGGCTTTAACCCACTGAGCCACCCAGGTGCCCCAGACCCCCATTTTTGTCAAAAGCCTCGGCTACCTTGCAAAAATAAAACCTCCCGGAGAACAAAAGTCAGAGATTCCCGAGCAAAGTCATCCGTGACATTAGGAGACCTGGCTCCAGGTTCTAACTCTGTTGTAGCTACATGACTTGGGAAAAATTACTTTTCCCCCTGGGCCTGGTCTCCTCATCTGAAGGGACTGATTAAGAGGATCCCTCCCAGGGTGAAAATACAATGGTCCTTTTATTCGAGGCATTCACGATGATAAAATCTCCGTGGGTGTCTCCTGTAAATTCCGATGGGAGGACCTGCATTCTGTGTTCCCTGCAAGTCCCCCAGGCAGGGACAAGACCCAGGGCCTTGGCAGGACTCCCCAGTCCACTCAGCAGCCTGCCCCCCACAGCAAAGGCAGAAAGCAGAGAGCGCCAATGAGCCCAGCCACCTCCAGGCTCCTGAGCTTGATTCTGCAGACAAAGCCGAGACAAAACGGGAATCTGCTCATTTGTCCTCACGGTTTCAACGCCCTGCTGGCTCCCCCCTCCTCAACTTTCAGGTTCTTTTCATTCCACCATCAGCAAATGATGGCAGCTTTCCCCGAACCCCGTGTGCGAACCAGGCGATTTGCACGACTCTCTGCTCCCTTCACCAGTGGTTCCCGATCCCTCTCTAAGAATAAGCATTTCTAGACTCTTAATTAAAGCTCCTAAGATGCAAAACATGTTGGATCATTTTGTTTTTTTCTGTTATCCTTTTCCCTCCTTTTTTTCCCTCCATTTCCTCACTTCTTGGCTCAAGATACAGTTTTCCGTTTCTGGCGTCTCCGTGTGCTGTTGTGCCCCGAGGGGACGGTTTCCCCCGACTCTATGAGCGCAGGAAAGTCACGCAGGGGCAGCAGAGGCCTTCTTTCCTCCAGGACCAGCACTATGAGGCCGGAGGCCGGGTGCTGGTCCCATCTGCAGCATGGGACCTCACATAAGTCACGGCTACCCCAGCCTGAATTTTGCGTCTGTTATGAAACACAGAAAGGAGGCAAAGAGGGAGGGAACCTGCTCCAGGATCGGCAGCTGGAAATCCCCCATCTGGTTAAGGGCTCTGTCCCTGCAGACTTGTCTGCAGGTCACTCGTTTACACGGTGACACAGTTTTGTCATCTTTATCACCGTCAGGATCAAGTGCGCATGAAGCAAGTACCCCGTGTGCAAGAACAGAACCTCCACTTGTCCCCAGAGATGGGGTGCACCTCCATGCCCGATGGACGTGAGTTCCAGGGAAACTTCTTCCTTCCTTCTTCCCATGCCCCGGGAGGTGAGGACTTCCCTGACTCATCCCCCCACCGGGATCCTACCCCAGACAGAAGAAATGCCTAGCACTGTACACACAACTCAACATGCCTTCTTATAACGATGTATTTCAGTGTCCATCCTTGGCAACAGACCATGGGCTGGCCGAGGGCAAGAACCAATGAATGGGCCAGGTAGGACTGCAGGACACCTGTGATCTGGGCCGGGTGCCCAACCTGCAGGCCTCCCCGCTGAGAAACGCAGGGCTCAGTGGGAGGGACACGCCTTGGGCTGGGAGCAGATAGCGTGGTTTTGTAGGAGAGACGAGTCAGGCGGAGCTCACCCCGATGAGGAGACCAGGAGAGGGGCTTGGGGAAGGATTTGCCTCGCTCAGTGTCCACACTCCCTGGCCAGAGGTGAGCCGGACCAGTATCACAGGCGGGTATAGCCAAGAGGCAGCCGAGGTCTCCTTTTTCCCCAACATGTAGGGAAATTGCTACAGAACTGCACGTCGTGAGGCTTGTGGAAGATGGAAATACTCGGGAAGCCCGGGAGGCTCCGGCCCGGGGACCCCCTCCCCCCGGACGCCGGCTGCACGTGGCCGATCTAGGTTTGTAGCACGTGGACCCAGACGTGACAAGGTTCCTCGGCTAGTTTCACTCCCCCTCCCACTCGAGACCACAGCCGTCCCCGGCACGGCACAAGTCCACAGGCAAAGGTGGCCGAGGATCGGGGGGACACAGGTGACGTGCTCGGTGACATGGGCACCCCAGACCGTGCCGTCAGATCCCCCGCTCTGCCCCTTCTCTGAATGCTCTGCCAGGCCCGTGAGGACACCAAGCCCCATCTACCTCCACACACGGGCTGGTCCTGGCTCCTGCCACGGGGCCTCCCTCCTCCTCTCGGACCCTTCTGCTCTCAGCCCCCACCAGCCCTCCCATCCCCCAGAACCACGGTCCAGAAAGCGGCGGTTCCCTGGCCTTCCTTCTGCGGGTTGAGTGCCTGTCGGCCTCCCCACGGCCCATCACAGTCGTCCCTGAGCAAAGGAAGAAGTGTGCGGCCCCCGCGGTCCTTTGTGACCGATGGCACCTGCAGAAGGGCGTCCTGGCCCGCGGATGAGCCGGCCAAGGGCACGGTCCACGCAGGGCTTACCTCCTGAGCCTTGGAAGTCAGCGTCAGGAGCGTGTTCACCGGGCAGCTGGTCGGAGGGCGGGGGCCTTTCCTTCGTCTTCCTGAGCTATCTGGAAGTGTGACAGTGAGGCCTTGAGGTCCCTCTTTTTCTGTCAGTTTTCTTAAGGCCGGGGAGGGAGGAGGGGAGCAAGGTGCCCTGGGACTGCTTCAAGCAAGGGAGGACTGGAGGAAATTGAGAACAAAGTTGGCTTTCCTGTTTGCTTGTCTGTGGGAGTGAAAATAACATCTCAAAATCTCATCATGAGGCCTTGGCTGAGCAGAAAAGCCTCCCTTCGGCCTCAGGCCCAACTCTGAGCCCAGCGGCAGTCCCTGCGGGGTGTGGTGGGGACAAGGGGCCTCAGGCCACAGAGCGGGGCTCTCTGCCCTTCACGTGCGTGCGGGCCTCTCTGCTCCGGGGCCTCGCACTTAAACACAGACTTCTGTATCATCCACTCCACCTCGCTTGGGGCTGAATCCGTTTTCTCAGCCGATGTCGGGTTTTCGGTACAGTTCCACAGTGTCTTGGCGCAGGAAAGACCATGACGTCATATTTGAACTTTTCATTACGGATCTAATATGTGAGGGGAAATGGCCCATTCTTTTTTGGCTCCGTGTGTGATGACAGTAGGAACATTCTCTAACCAGTTAAGACTAAATCAAAATGCGAAAGACCTATCATTTCCCGAAGAGGCCTGCAGCCGACAGCCCACATAAATTAGGAGTTGCCTCCTTGGAGGTTGTATAAACTTGGTAATTATTTTCAGGAGTAGATAACTGGGATCAGATCGAAGGGCCCTACCGACAGAAAAGAGGGAGCGAGACATCGGAAGAGGAGTGTCGAATCCGGCTCGGGCATGTTGACCCCGTGTGTATTCTCAGAGGGGCGGGAGGGGAGAGGAGAGGAGCCAGAGGGAGGGAGAAGCCGGGCTGTCTTCCATGTGGGCTCTTTCACAAATGGGTCCCTCGAGAGTCGTACATACTCGGTCCTGGAAGAAACTGAGGCCCGGAGATGTGAGGTAACTTAGCCCAATCTCATCGGCGAGTTGTGCCAGAAGGAGGGCGAGGGAGCCTGACTTCCAGCGTCCCGTCCCGCGGCCAGCTGTTGCCTGCTGCGCGAGTCCTTGGCGCGGCTTGTCTCAGGAGTGCGTAGACCCGGGCTGGCCTGCCTGGCTTCTACCGTGACTTCTGTGAGAGAGCTGCCTGTTGGCGATCAGCTCAGGCCTGGGCTTTCTGCCACCACTACCACCACCCCAGGAGAGAATTAGCCCTCAGGAGCAATGAGGGGCTGAGGAGGGTTCCAGATTGCTGGATCAGAAGGTCAGGCTCCGAGCTCAGACCGCCAGGCCCTGTGCTCGGTGAAGCCCGGACCCCTTCTCGAGATGAATGAGCCCGTCACACCCGCCCAGTCCATCCCGCAGAGTCAAGGGTGGGTTCGGCAAGAAGAGGAAAGGAGATGCCAGAAGCTTCCCTGAGGTGGACACTGCCTGCTCCGAGCCCAGTGTCAGGGCGGTCGAACTCCAGGAACCACATGCACGGTGGGATCCCAACTCACTCAAGTTCAAAATCACCCCTGAAGGCAAAAGCCACACCGCCTCAACTTTCCCCTTGCCGGCCTCAGCTGGGCAGATCTAACACATCTAACTCACTTTAGGGTTGGAATGGGCTGGGGTCTCCCTCGCGGGGCCCCGGTTGCAGAGTTAGCTGGTGTTTGGGCCTAGGTCATCCAAAAACATTCACATCTTCAAAGACCAGAATCACACCCAGAGAGCTGAGAGGCTCAGAGGCCCAGCCCCTGGAGACCAGACGGGCAGAGAGGCCAGACGAGCTGCCTTTCTCATCCCGGCGATGCAGGGAAGGAGCACATTCAGGAGGATGGGCGAAGTTCCCTCCACCACTGACACGCTCTCCCCTCCCCGTGCTCCCGAGGTTACAACTAAGCTAGCATGTGGGAAGGGCCGGGTCTGAACAAACAGGGGTGCCCGGGACAATCTCAGCAGATCATTCCCTCCACCGTGCTGACTGCTAAGGTCCCTCAGGCCCCAGATGGTGCACCGCGAACGGGCTCCGTCAGTGGGGCCAGACCTCACTGGCTTCGCCTGGGATCCTGTTGGCCTTTGCAGACAGCGGGGACCCTCCTGCCTCAGACCCCGAAACAGTCCCAATACAGAGCTTATATAATGCTCTTGGCAAAGGACAGACAGCCATGTATTATTGGCAATGACAAAGGCCCTTCTCTTATTTCCTTGGCTCTACAGACCTAGGTTATCTCGCCTGGGGAAAGTTCCTCCCCTTTCCGGGGTCTGTAAATTGGGAAGATTGGCCTAGAGGAGCTCTAAGCATCTCTCCTCTCTGCTAAGGCTCCAGAATTTCCGTAAAGCCTCACGCTGCAGCCCCAGATTCAAAAATACAGGAATGAGACATGGTTGGATCCGAAGTCCAAAGGGAGTGGTTTGGGCAGCCGCGGCACTGTGGAACGCCGGTCCCCGGTTTATTTTATTTAACAAGTACTTAGGCAGCACCCGTATTGCCAGACGTTGCTCTAAGCACTCGGCAAGAAGTCTGTCTCTTGGTCCTGGCTGCAGCCCTGTGACGAAGACGCTATCACGGTACCCATTTTACAGACAAGAAAGCTGAGGCACAAAGAAATGAAGCAACTTGCCTAAGAGCCTACTGCTATTCAGCAATGGCTCCTTCACATATTTGCTCAGAGTTTAATGTGACTCACATTCCCACCGACGGTGAGGGATGGGAAGCAAAATCTCCGGGGAGGAGCATTAAGAAGGCCGGGAAGTATGCCCAGGCGTTCTGACCCTCCGGCTCATGCTTTCCCCGCTTCCACAGCATTTCTCACAGCGCTGGCTTCCAGAAGACATTAATAGGTATCTTGCCAAGATGTGAAAAGGAGATGTGGATGGGGCTTAAAATTCAGCAGGTCCCTTTGCTGTAAGTTTTTTCAGAGCCTTTACTCTGAATAATACTATTATTAATCAATTAATCAATCATTGACTATAAGCGAACTAATCAATTATTTTATGTTATTATATAACTTCCAATCGATTATTAGTTATGTAACAAATAACAGCGATTATATAATGATTAATTAGCATTTACTAGTGTTATCAATTCATTAATGATTAGTAATAATTAGTACCATGAATTCATTATTATTAATACCGCTAAGACTTTTTACCCTTATAATCATTATGAATCTCCCAGAAAGGTGGTAGAAGGCAACTTCTGTCAAACATGTTTGATAATGGACACTTTTCTCGAGGAGTGTCCCAAGGGATGAAAGCTCCAACCCCAGCAGACCATCCATTTCCTCGCCTTCTAAACTCAGGCATTACATCATCCTCCCCTTTCCTGAACACAGCTAACTTGCCCCTTCATTGCTGTGTGGGAACACACCTGTCTCCCCTCCACTGCTAGGGGATACACTCCTTCAGATAGAACCGTCTCTGGTTTATCCGTAATCTTCACAGTAACAAGCACAGTGTCTTGCTCATAGCAGACACTCACATGTTTGTCGAATGAATGAATGAATGAATGAATATGTTAAAAATCATTTCCATATGAGAACAACAGAAAACTACAACCCAAGAAAAGAAAGAAAATTAAAACTGAGAGCATTCAGCATTCATTGGGGGTTGGATTTCTAGGGTGGCCACGCTGTGAAAAACAGCAAAGACCAGAAGAAAAGGCTGGTTCTCCCATGAGAGTTACTTCGATGGTAACAGAAAGGGGAGAGAGAAAAGCAAGAGAAGCTGCAAGATTACCTAACTTTTAGAACTGATGGGCACATTGAAGACATGCCTGCCCGAGCCTGACATTTTATGGGTGCAGAAACTGAGGCCCAGAGGTACATAGTGACATCCCCCAGGCCAAAAAACTATCATCCCCAGACTTTAATAATGCTATCGAGGCTGGAAACCCAAAGAAGCTGACCTCCTGAAATTATTTCTAAGGAAATGGCATTATAGGTAGGCAGGGAAAAAAATCAGTCTCTTACTAGATTCTCCTCCTATTTGGAAATAGCACGGGGCTACCTAATTTGGAAGGGCTAAGGGGCAACTTTGCTGTCAGTCTTGAGCTGAGCTCCCAGCATCTTCCCCACCCCATCCCTTCTCCCGAGCTCAGATCCAGGCTGTCTAACAGGACAGTGGCCCCTGAATGCTAAACCCTAGGTTTCCGCTCATCACACCAAGCCCACAAAGCGTAAGGCTCTCCGGAGAGAGAATGTGCAATTTCCGTGGCTTGCCCGTCCGTGGGCCTGCTCAATGGATCCTTTCTAACATCAATCTTGGTAAGAGTTGAAGTACAACTCGTGTTTTCTATTCTGGTCTAAAATAAATGAGCAGCAGCTGATTTCCTCGGCCTGGCACAAAACCGCCGTCATGAAAGATGAAAAGGAATGAAAGCCATTGGGCCAGAAGTTTTTTATGGTTTCCTGTGAAATCTCACATTCCCTCCGCCTGTCCTGGAGCTCTTGCTGCGCTCGCTGTAAGAGACCTCAGTCGGACACGGGCTGCCGCTCAGATCCAGGGCCTTGTCTAAACCCTACACACGGGGGAGCTCGGGGGACAGCGCTCCTCGAGCGAGTTCTTCTGAGGTCAAGGGTATTTGTTTGTAGATAGGAATGTCTGCTGGGAACAGGCTACAAACAAGTGGGAGTTCCCACACTCTGTTTTTTGGAAAAAGTCATAAATGCTGCACCAGCTCTGTCGAATTTAACAAGCTATTCCAACACCTATCTGAACAATTTGGGCACGCTTTTATGGCTCAGTGGAGGGATGACCTACAGGGCAGATCTGGACCAAAATAGAGAGAAGGGCCACATGGGAAGACAAAAAAAAATCTAGATCTTTATAAGCACGAACAAATGGCAAGTAGAATTTCTAATGTCCCCCGCATAGAAGAGGCACGGTCCGCATTTCATTAAATACCTCACCTATATTAAATACTTCTGCTTATCTTACTCCACCCGCACAGGGCCGGCCTTGGTAGCTAACGGTAGTTGTCCTGGGGTACAGCTGCCAAGACTCAGGGAAGTTAAAGAAAGCACCCAAGATCACCCTGGGGCGGACAGGGTCAGGTTTAGGGCAAGACCAGACTCTTTCTTCTGTCCCATCAATCTCCGCAACCCTGCGCAGGTCCTCCTGACTTGTACAGGGCGCTGATGGGATCCCGCCACACTTCAACACGCCAGCCCAGTGCCCTGCGAGGGGCAGAGACTTAATCCCCCCCCAGGGCTTCCATCCGAGGAGAAGCTAATCCTGGCTTGGCAGGCACGCCGTCGCCCTGCGGGGGAGCGACCGTAAGGTGCACCGTGGTCACCGGAGAAGAACCACAGGACAGAAGCGGGCAGGTCCTGCGGCATGCGGTTCCGTTCAAGTTCATTGTAAGCGACTCTGTTTTAGCAGTGGAGCGTGGCTGTTATTAGCTTCCATTGCTCTGTCCAGACGTGGAATCAAAATTTAGAGAAAAACAGCCTCACGCAATTGAATCATTTCCATAGTAGCGTCCAGCTTCAGGCAACCGGCCTTCAATCCATCCTTGACCGGCTCCCACACGAAACTAGAGAACAGTCCTGCCGGGCGGCACCTGTCAGGGGCGCAGGCGCAGCTCTGGCGGGGGCCCCGTTTCTTGGCCGCCGCCATCCTGCCCATCCCATGCCCTGAGCCAGACTCGACAGAGTGTCCGGGAGCCTTGCTGCGTCCCTGGATGTGCTCTGCCAAGAGTTAAGCTACTGTGGGTCCATGTGAGCGTGTACGCGCGGGAACACACACACACACAAAGGAGTGAGGCCACGAGAATGGGGAACCAAGTAGGACATGAAAACCAGACCGCAGTTCCTTCCCCAGGATGAACGGGAGGAATGAGGCAATTCTAAGGAGACCAGAGCCGAGGCGTTCCTTCCACTGGGTGGGAAAGCCTGGGTTCTCGAAGCTTCTGATCAGGGGCTGTCCATGCGTATTCACATAAGCACATTTCAGAGAAGGTAAGACACTACAGCTTGAAATAAATATCATTGTTATATATATATATATATATTTCACATATACATAAATATATGTATTTTATATATTAAATAACATTATACATTATTCCATATATATATTTTACATATTATTTTGTATATATGTAGTTCCAGAAAACAAAATCACTTCCCATTTAAGCGATGACAGGCCTTCAATGTTAAGAGACATCCCAGTATCAGAATTCTGAAATGTGGGGGGAAAGGTCTTAGAAAAGGTAAAATGGCCTGTGCTTATTTTGTAGATGGGAGAGGAAGGAGGGAGGGAGGAGCTCAGCAGGGGGAGCTGGTTTACTCAAGGTCACACAGCTTGTACGAACCTGGGATGCAAACCCGACTGTACCCGATTCCAAAGTCAGGACTCTTTTCTGCACGCTCTACCCACTGACTTCAGCCTCTCGGACAACGAGGCCTTCTAGCACCAACCAGAGTCCTTAGGACCTCGTGCATTCCAGAGCAGACCACCGACACGGGGACCAGCATCACAGCGGGGCCGTTAACCCCTAGACTGCTCCTGCGTTTGCGCCCTTCTTCCTGCCTGTTCGCGGAGGTCTCACTGCACCGGCCGCCTGGACGCCCCAGCAAGTCTGTGTCCTAAAGCAGAAGCGCCGAAGACACGCTAGATGCTTTAGTTTTGTTTTGCAGATGCAACAGACCAGAATTCTCAGTAGAGGTGCACTTTTTTATATTGGGGGCCACATCATTCTTCGTTGTGGGGGCCTGTCCTGTGCACAGTAGGGGGCTCAGCAACAACCCTGTCCTCTACCCGCCAGATGCCAGTGGACCTCCCCACGTCGTGACCACCAAGAGTGTCTTCAGGCGTTCCCCAGCGTCCCCGGGGAAGGGGTAGAAGGCCAAAGCGGCCCCCTTTGAGGGGCCTCACCGTAGGCCTTAACTGGTCTACTTGATCAGGCTCTTCTTGATTTAAAATGCTTTTCCAGGCATCTCTTCAGCATCTTGTTGGGCTTTCAGGGCACTGCCTTTCCTCTGGCTCCAACACAAATGGGAAAGAGAAAGGAGGGGAAGAGTGGATGCCAGCTGTGCTCTAAGTCCGTGTGACCATATTTTCCAGGAAGACGGCAAGGGGGGAGAAAAGAGGTTCTTCTCTCTTCCCATCAAGTATTTTGTCAACAACAGCACATTATTTGGTAAGTCGATGGGTTGTAACCTACTTGGGAAGGGTCGACCTGCGACCATCACAGCGTGACACTAACGACTTCTGAAGACAATCTGGCTTTTACGTCTGGAACATAATCTCCGCGAACGCCATCAGGCGTGCGTAACCAGCTTTTAAAAGCGGGAGGCAAAGCTTTCCCAACGAGGTGCCCTCCCAGTTACGTGGACTTGAGTTCACATGTGTCTCCTGCCTCCCATTTCTACCTTCAGGAACTCAACCTGTCTACACAGCAGCAGAGTCTAACCCTAAATGGAAGCCAGAGTCTCGGAGGCCAATTTAGAATCTGGGGAGTTAATTCTCTTAGGACAGGGTTTGAGATCTCCGCCGAGTTCTCATTTCCTGCCTTTTAAGCGAATCTCTGAAGCATGGATTTAGGAATAAGTCTAAACAGTCCTCGGATAATTTTAATGATTATTAGTCTGTATCATCTTTCTTGTCAACTGCCTAGAGGCACAGGGCGTGTTGTCAGACTTTAAGACTAAACCAGCACGGGAGACGTTGGAGATAAGAGTGTCGCCAGAAAAAGAGAAGCCTGCCCTGGCCGTGCATCTGCTGCATTTTTGTCCATGGCCATGCAAATTACCCCGCAAAATTACAAAGAAAGGACAGCCGAGGTGCAAATACGTAGTGTGGGAAGAGTGTTTTTATTCAGCAGAAAAGAAAAATAAATTCTTGACCCATGTATTCCCTCATCCATCCATTGATTATTCATTATAAAAGTATTTATTAAGCTGCTACTTTGGGCCAGGCAGGAACAGGGGAGATGAAAGAAGCGATTCAGGCAGGACGGCGGAGAGCCTGTGCCAAGCGGGGGAAACAGACAATTAAGAAGCACTGTTGAGTCAAGCAGTCATTGCAAAGAGAAAAACAGACCCCGTGTTGTGCATTAAGAGGCATTCACCTTCCAGGGCAAGTGAGGAAGGGCAGGACGGCCTGATGGGGGCAGCGATCTCTAGGTTGGCGCTGGAAGGGAGAGTAGATCCTGCCATCACAGCTCAGTGGCCCGGACGATGTGAAGTGTTCCAGTAGAGAGACCTCAAACCACAGACGGTTGGAGGTTGACAGGGACAGAGAAACGCGCAAACAGGACGTCTTCGTTTTAAATAGAGGAAGTTTGAAGTTCGGAGCAGACGTGGCCCTGTAGGTCGCCAGCAGACCTAGAACCTAACCATGAACCCACTGTCTTGACTCCAGGGATGCTTCCACGCAGCCCGAATGACTGGCTCGCTGATGCCTTCTGATGCAAGCATTCCTGCCTTCGCTTAACTATTTACAGACGACCTCTGTGGGGTTCCTGATGATAAGAAATGGGACCCATCATAGGCTCTGCCTCCAGGGACCTTGTAGCAAGTCACTATCATCAAATATAATATAAAAGATAAAAATAATTTTGCTAAGTGCAAGAAGGGGGTGTGGCACCGCACGTTGTGGGGGGGACAGGTGAGCAGCAGGGACCTTCATTCGTTGTTGGTGGGAATGCAAATGGCTACTTGGTGCTCCTTTGTACTGACCCGACTGAAAACTTCGGTCTACACAAAAAGCTGCCCACAGGTGTTTATAGCAGCTTTATTCATAATCACCGAAAGCTGGAAGCCACAAAGATGTCCTTCTGTAGGTGAGCCGGTAAGTACCCTGCAGCCCACCCAGACAACGGAGCATCCCTCGGCACTAAAAAAATGCGTAGCGAGCCACAAAATGACACGGAGGAACCTCGAAGGCATATGACCGAGTGAGAGAGGCCAGTCCGAAAAGGCCACCTACTGTATGAGTCCACCTACAGGACATTCTGGAAAAGACAAATCTATGGAGACAGTAAAAAGATGGGCAGTGGACGGAGAGGATGAGAGAGAGGGATGAACAGGGCACAGAAGATTTCAGCAGTGAGAGGTTTCTGCAGGACACGATCGGACTGGACCCATGTCATTGCGCATCTGTCAAAACTCAAGAGAACGTACACCAGCGAGACTGAGCCCTGGCATAAACTGGGGCTTGGATGATGATGACGTCCCCACAGCCACGCCTCCCCAGGGTGTCTTCCTCACCCACAGGGTCCGAGGTGAGTAGAGCCGTCCAGGATCCCACGGGCAGAAGGCTCGCCTATCCTAGCCCTTCCCTCCAGAAGCGAGGCAGCGCATGCGCTCACACGTGGTGGGAGAGACGGAGAAAGAGGCCTCACCTGGGTGCACGGGGACTCTGGGGTGCATGGGGGCAGCCACCGGCCCAGCTGCACACCTGCTAATGGAGAAAGTGGATTTTGGAGGATGGTTTGCGATCTCCAGCACCAAAGGGGGTTTCAATCACATAAAAAATAGATGTGGTAGCTCTCTAGTCCCCGAGGACCTTACAGTCTTAGATAACCCCAGACCCAGCCCCACAGTCGGCAGAGCGTCTCCTCATGGTGATTTCCTGTGCACAGCACGCGACCTGGAGCGGCAGGCCAGCCCGCTACCCCTCTGAGCTGGGTCTGCCCAGACCTGGGAAGGCAGGTCTGTTCAGAAGGAGGTAGAGTCGGACGGAGGGAGGACAGGGAGGCCCAGAGATCATGGAGCCCAATCGGCTGGACTCAAGAGAGGGAAACTGACCTCGAGAGAAGCTAAGTTGCCCATCCAAGTCAGCTCCAGGTGTAGCTCGGGGAAAAGGATCGCTCCCCCATGTCCAGTGCTGAGTTTCTGCTCTTTCCTTACCTGTCTCCCTCCCTTACCTCAAGGAAGGTCATTAAAGCAACATCCGGCACCAGCCTCTGTCTCAGGAGGACAGCTGGGTTCACTTGGGGAAAAGGTCTCAGGGGGTGGAGTTGAGGATTAAGGGGTCTGAGTGGGCCCTCAACTGCCCGGTGGCAGGAGAGCCACGGCTTAGTGATCCAGAGGGGGAAGCAGAGGGGAAGGGAGGAGTAGAGCCAGAGAGGAGGAAGGTGAGGAGCACATCAAGAACCCCTTCCCCACTGTGCAGCCTGCTCCACGCACCCCAAAGTGACCCAGAGACCACTAGGAACCTCTGCCTGCTGCCTGCAGCCCCTCCGGGGCCTCCTCCTCCATGGACAGAGCCGGGAGCTTTCGGGGACCCATCCCCCGCTCCCGGCACTGCCTAGGACGCACCCCCGGAGGGACTCTGACGCCTCCCTGGACACAGGGGGACGGGGCGCCTGCCGGGGTGCAGAGAGGGCGGTTGGCGCGTGTTCCTGCAGAATCGGGCTCTGTGTTTCCTTTCACACCGCCTCCTGTACTCCTTAAACTCCTTACCTGCCTCGGCGTCCTAGCTGTGAAATGGGTACAATAATCATTATCCTCTCTGTTGTGTTAGATAGGAAATGGGGACTGTCTAATAAGAACTTCCTGAATTTCCTTCCCCTCCCGCTCAAGCAGCACGTCTCCTCCCACTCTTACTGTTTCCCTGGGTCACAGTGAGCCGCTCTGCCTGGGCTAATGGGGTCCCCTCTGCTCTGACCCACGTCTCCTCATCCTCCTCCTCCCCCTCCCTCTTTCCTCTCCTCCCCCCATTTCCCTCCCCCGCTCCTTCTTCCTTCTCCTCCTCCCTCCCCACCCCTCCTTTCCTTCATGACTCCGGGCAGCCTCAACACCATCATCATCACCAATCTCATTTGCCTTCTCTTCCTTCAGTGCTCACTCCACCGAGCCCCTCCTCCCTCTTGCCCTCCTCTTCAGCTGACTCTGCCGAGCCCCTCACTTTCCCCATCAGGATGCCAGGTTATCCCCACACCCAGGAACACAGCACCTTCCCTCAAGCCCTTTCCCTGCGGCTACTCCTCTGCCTCCTGCTGCCCCCCACGCCCCCCACAACCAAATCCACCAGATCTGTCCCAGAGCCTGCCCAGGCTGCAGCCCCGTGCTCTGCCCCTTTCTAGAGCCGACCTCCTGCGGTGGGGATGCAGCCCCGACATGACATGATGAGCTCAGCTCATCAGCTCATCTCCCCACAGCGACCCTCTGACCCTCTGCCCCACTGGGGACATCAGCGGAGGCTTCCTGCAGGGACGCGCTGCGTCAGCCCCCGTGCTAACGTTTCATACGCATTGTGCTCAACGTCTCCCAAGCTGTGAACCAAACTCCTTGGGAGCCATAGACCAGTCCAGTGGGACGGGCACCCCGAATTCAACCAGACCCCGACAGACCTCCCAGCCGGCCGCCCAGTGGATTCCAGCAACTTCCTTCAGGCCCGAGGAGGTCACAGCTCCACTGAGGTAAGCCCCGGGCCATGCGCGGTCTCCGGGCCTCTGTCTACACCTCCCAGTGAGCCTCTCTGCCCGTCTTCTCCCACTGGTCAGAGTGAGCATGTCGACTGCTCCACCGAAAGGACGTGTGACCCATGCCCCCCATTCTCTGTCCCCTTCAGTGGAGCGAAACCAACACCGACCCTTCATCCTCGCTCTTCCCTCCAGGAGGCCCAGGCCCTTTCCCCTCAGAGACACGGTCCCTGGACCCAGGCGCCCTTCCAGATGCCTGTTCTCCCTGAGCGCGCCACCCCACACCTCGGTCCTCCCTCCCGCGTCAGCACAGAGGTCTTTCTAAAATGGCAGTCGGACATTTAGTGCCTCGTAGAAACGTCCCCACGCTCTAGGGGCTAGAGACAGAAACGACAGTGTTCGCAGGGTTTGTAGAAAGATAAGTCTCTTCAAAAACGGTGAGCAAATGACCGCAGGACAGCTTGGAGAATTTCGACCCCAGCACACGTGGACCCTCACCTGGAGACGCACAGAGCTGTCACACACGCAGTGACGTTTCCCTAAGTGTCCCCATGTCATTACGCAGCGGTTTCATGCTTTCACGTAGGCCCGGGCGAATCAGATCTCTACCATCCAGCCCACATCCTAACAGCAGCAACACAGACGGCTTCATCCTGCCCAGGCCCGTGAGCAGAAACACAGAACAAACCTGAAATGGAGGGGAAATGTTTGCATCCCATCCAGCAAAGAAAAACACACTTCATTTGGCTGAGCAGGTGACAAGAGCCGTAAAGGAATGGGGCAAAGAGAGTCCAATAATTCTATTTGACTTGGCTTGGAGGGAAGCTTTCCTTTGGTGATAATTTTGGTGCAACCCTGCAGATGAATAATGACAGCCGGGGGTGGGGGTGCAGGGAACAAACCCCCGAGAGCCCCCGTATAGACGCCAGTGGCCACGGAGGGCTGCAGCAGGGGTGTGGGGCTCGTGCCTGCCGTTTCTCAGCGGGACAGAACGACAGCAGCCAATTAGGAAGAAGCTTCCCGAGCCACTTTGTTCTCCGCAGAGCAAACAGAGCTGAAGGTTTTAATTCCCTGGGAGCCAGAATCTTTCAGGAGAGAGCCTTGCATAATTTCTTATTTAGGGAAGGTTTAAAGAGATTTGCGCTGGGGGTATTTAATCCAACACCCTGGAACTGTCCCAGCAGTGGGTATAGATTAGAGGACAGTTGACTTCACACATTGATATTCAAAATAGAAAGTCGCTATTCTTCAGAAGTGGCAGGGAGATGGGTGAGTGACAGCCTCCAACAGCAGCTGTGCTGGGCAGGGACCTCCCTCTCTCACAACCTTCGGGGTTCTGTGGCTCTTGGCAAGCCCTTTCACAGAGGGCTCCCCCGCCCTCTTCCCCCACGCAGCCTCTGGATGCCCAGCGCTTTGCAAAATCAACCACAGACCTTTCAGAAAAGTCCCTCCATTGTGTCCCTCCCTCCCTCCCTCTTCTCTCTGGCATGCTCTCTCTCTGCGCTACCTTTCCTGTTCTGTTTCACTGGATTTTCATGCCGCAGACTAGGGATGTTTGCACTTGGCAGCGAGCCGATAGTCATAAAATCCAAGAAGGCTTGTTTATTTATAAGAATTCCGCAGTTGGGGTAAGTTCGGTAGAATGTTTCGATTTAAAGTAAGCAAGAGCCACTGGGTAATCCACCACCAATTCACATTCTCCATTGAGAGGACGCCACCTGCCACTCTCTGCAGATAGCCACATGTTCCCTCTCGGTGTCTGCCATGTCAAATCCCTGGCCAGTGGATATTAGCCCCAAAGGAAGAGAATGCATAAATCAAATTTGGAGGTTTTATAGGCAACATGCAGAGAGCTACAGGAGATGCCCACAGAACTTGGAAAGAAGGTGACCCCTGATGTCCAAAGTTAGAAGAGACTCCATGCTTCTTCTACAACCCCAGTCAGAAGCGATTCACTGCCAGAAGACATTCTGTAAGATGGAGTGGACGAGACCTCAGCACGTCCGAGTCCGAGCAGTGCTCATGGAGGGTGGTGTCAAGGAGGCAGGGACGAATGATACCAAAGGAGGCTGGCAATATGCTGTGTTGTAGGCACGTGGTGTGAACAACGGAGAACAGACAGCGCCCAGACGGACAGGGAGCCCAAAGAAAAATAGGGTCTGTGTTGCTTCAAGAACACAAGTCCTGGCTTCTGATTGAGAGACCAGTGGATGAAAATCCAATTATAGAAGCCCCAGCTGAGTAATGTGCGGCATTACTAGTGCATGTCTGGAGAGCTGGAGAGCTCAGTCTCATCCCTCTTGCTTCTCTGTCTCATCTCAGAAAAGGTGATGGCTTCTGTTTTCACTCCATAACCCCCACCCACTCACCTCATCCCAATCTACCCACCATAAATCCACATTATGTCATTGGGGAGGTACAGCTCACAATGGGATGGATCACGGCCAAGTACTTACAACAGAATGGAGAAGAGAGGCCGAGGTATGGCCAAGGCCTCGACTCACGTGGGCACTGGGATAAAATACATCACTACATTAACAGGTGTAATCCCAGGCACAGCTCTGACTATTCTCCTCATATTCCAAATATTACTATGACACTTAGTGAAAAAAATCACAGTATTTAAAAACGTGACAAGCAAAAAATAATAAAATAAAGATCCAGGAAGCCATTTGAAAAGGGGTTGGCATTTAGTGGTCCAGGACGAAAAATCCTATGTGACAGATGGGTAGAGCCCAGAAGCAGGATATCCCAAAAGATGTTCAAGTAAATGCAAAATCAAATATCAACAGATACAGGTCTCTGTCGATGGATTTAGGGTTGGGCATAGTCCTAATTCAGAAGAGAAAAAATGAAGGAGACAAGGCAAGACCCTAGTTTGAATTAGTCAGGGAGATCCAAGGCAGGTGTCCTGAACAGGAAACAGAAAAAGATGTTGAGAAAAATAATAGTAGTGAGAATTGAGATATTCTAAGACAAGGGAAGAAAAGACTGGGGACCCAATGTGGGATGCCAGGTCCTGGCGAGTAATGGGGGTGATAGAAGGTGTGACATTTATGTAAGGAAGGAAAACTAATTTCCTCCCTCCCCTTCTAAAGAGATCTGGCTGAGATCCCTATAATAAAAGGTTAACAAGAGTCAAAGAAGCAGAAGTCTATTACATGTATGCCTCCTGCACACACAGGAGACACCCACGGACAAGTGAGCAACTCGAAGTAGCGGCTGAGAACTCTGGCTTGTGCGACATCTTCAGCCAAGACCGGAACCAATGTGGAGAAAGGACGGGAAAAGGGACAGCAGCTGTAGGCTTCCAAGTGCGAGGATACAGGCCCGTGAGCAAAATCTGTTATGCAGATTCCTCTGGTGCCATCTCCAGGCTGATAGGGTCTGTAGTCATCTCCAGTGATTAACTTTTATCTTTCCTGATTGACAGGGGAGGAGAGCCCCCTTTGTTAATTAATGTCCTGCTTCCAGGAAGACAGGAAGAGGGCAGGGGGCTTTTCTTGTATCTGCTTCTTCTCAATTACCTTCAGCTCAAAATAATCCTTATGCCAATGTGGCGTATTTGGGGGAGGCATATGTGCCACCCTGCATCTGCCTTAAATATTTCAGTTAATTTTTATGTAACAAACAACCACAAAATCTCAGTGGCATAGAAAAGTGCGCATCTGTGTAACTCACATATGTGGATCAACCAGAAGTCAACTGATGTCGCCTGGTCTCAGCTGGGTGGCTCTGGGGGTCTCAGTGAGCCCCCTCACATTAAACACAGATGAGCTGGGGATTATGAAGGCAGCTGAGCTCGTCCGGGTGCTGGGCTGGTGTTGCTCTGCACCACATGTTCTCCTCCTTCTGAACCAGTGGGCTAGCCCAGGCATGTTCTGCTCATAGTGAAAGAGACATACCAAAAAGCAAGCCCACTGCAAAAGTGCATTTTAAACTTTTGGCACAGCAAGCCCACTCACATGCCACTGGCCCAGGAAAGTGACAGTCACACCCAGGGTGAAATGAGCAGAGAAGTACACTCCACCCCCGGAGACAGAGAGGAGGGGCGGCCATTGGAGAAATGGCACATTTCTGAACAGCAATCCACTAGCCCACAGGTTTCCAAAAACAATAAATTCAGAAACCAGGAGAAATGAAGGGGAAGATGCAGAAGGCAAGAACACAGCCAGGTCTGAGTATGGCCACTTTGTCAGACGAGCCACAGGTTCCCAACCTGTCCTCCGAGACAGCAGGAGACACAAGTCCGATTTCGATACTTATTTTTTCTTCCCAGAATCGAGGCCACAGGAGCCCCGTCTGCACTGTCAGCTCTGCCCTGCAGGCTTGCCGAGGAGAGAAGATACAAGCTAGCCTCCCTCTCACAACTTGAACCTCCACGGTCATCCTTTGAGGCACACTGCTCAGCTGTCACCGTCCAAATGGTTGGCCCATTTCCCAGAAGTGATTATTCTTTAAGTGTGGAGTAGGGATACATTTTTTTAAATCAATTAAAGGTCAAGTATGAACAGAAACCAACATAAGGACTTGGGACCAGGATGACAGTGATTAGTGCTGGAGAAGTACTTCAACACACTCGTCCAACTCAAAACACTTCCTGGTGATAAAGTAGAGGAATTGGTGAACCAGAGGACGGCAGTCAGGTCAAAGTGAAGTAAAACTCTGCAGGGCCCACACGTGGAGCAGAACATCGACGTAATGAAGCAGAGTGGAGGAACTTCAAGATCTGGGACCCAGAGGAGGAGAGGGAGGTATCTGAGAGCTCAGCCCCCATAGGGGTGACAGGGATAAAAAATTTTCCATAGGAAATGAGATAAGAAAGAGTCAAGGGACTGCATGGAGTGGAGGGGTCCCCACCCCACTTCAAAGGAGGCTGGAAAAAGTGGCAAGTGTCTTGCCACCCAAAGCTAGGATTGCCTAGGGAGTAGTAGGGCTGCAGAGGTCTGGGCACAAACTGTTCTGCAATCTGGGTCTGGGTCTGCGATATCCTCCGTAACACAACCAAGCTGGAGCCCCCTTGAAGTCATTATGAGATGGGGTCCCACCGGGATCCAAGGGGTCTGGGGAGACGGGGATCATGGAGGGCAGCAGAAACACCTCAAGACCACTCAACAAATAGAAGGAAAGTGTGAACCACAGATGACACCGAACTAAAACTAAATTCCCTCTCAACGTTAGATTTCAAAACAAGGAACAACAAAATCGAAGGGCCAAGGAGAACATCCCCATCAGAGCAAAACCTGGTACATTTGGGGGGCCCTGGCAGGGCGAGGGGCACCCTCGTGAGGGGCGGGATCAGCGCAACACCATGCGTGGGGACAAACAGTGGAGGGACAGAAGCAAAGAGAACAGCTGGGTGGGGAGCAGGGTGCCGGTGGTGGTGGAAGGCTAGCTACACCCAGAGGCCGTCATCAAGGAAGTAAATACGTCGAGGACAACAGGCACGGTTTCTCACATTGGGAAAGGAACTTGTAAGTGTGAGAGGAGAAAAACTGTAATGAGCGACACTGTGTGTCAACTATAAACAAATAAGTAAATAAAAGGAAAAAAATAAAACTAGAATGAATCCTATAATGTTGTTTAGGGTTGAATTGAAGGTGCGGGGTGGACTCGTGCTTTCTGATGCATGTAAATAGGCAAAGAAGTAAATATCAGTGTAAATGCTTGTAGACCCGTAGATCTTTATCCACGTCTAGAACCCCTACCTGAAGCCCCAGGAGCCACGTTTCCTTGGAGAAGTGACCGGTTCCATGACGGAGGCAGAGAGATGCCGTGAGCTCTGGTCACAGCTGCAGTCTGACACTCCTACTGTGCTGTAGGAGCTAGAATGGCATCGCTCGCCGAATGGCACAGGACCCAGCTTGAAGGGGCTCCCTCTGCCCCCTCCATGACAACGTTTGGACATCGCATTAAGCAACAGGAGTAATGATTACAGCCCACCGAATAAAACAAGAAGCCAAGGGCCCAAGCTGGTTATCAGCGAGTCATTGAATGAGCGGAGTTTGCAAAGAAGGAAGCATCGCTTCCAAGGAACCCCCAATACTTATGAATTACAAAGGGTGAGAGAACAACTCTCCAGTCTAAAACTGCAGCCGCCGCCACCTTCATTGAGCGACTAAAGGAAACATCACCAGTCACGGGACGGATTCCAACGGGCCATCACCTGATGGGAGGAAGCCAAGCGAGCCCCGACTCACGTGAACACTTTCCTCTCCAAGAAGCACCACCTGAGTCCCTTGAAGAAATTTACAGGAACGCAAATGGGTCAAGAAGCGCTGAGGAACCCGCTGCCGAGGAAACTACGGAGGCATGACAAGTAAACATACAGCGTGGTCTGGACTGGACCATCTTGTGATACGGGGCCTCAGTGAGATGACAGAACTGTAGGGAGTCTGGTGATTAGACCCTAGGAACGACTATTTCTCGTGATGTCAATGTCCTGATTTTTGTAGCTGTCTCGTGTACTGAACAGTGTCATTACCATCATTTTGCCTTTTCTGGAATGTTCTGTAATCAGAACCTTGCCTATGGAGCCTTTTCAGAGTGGCTTCTCCCACTTCATGATTACATTTAAGGTTCCTCCATAATCTCTTCATGGTTTCGAAGCTCCTTTTTTCCCCTATTTTTTAATATTTATTGTTATTCTTTTCATCTGGTCATGTATTTTTATTGTTGGCTTTTGTCCCCAAGCTTTACTGAAGTCAGTGGTTGGCAGGGGCTTGAGGGGAGGGCAGAACGAGGAAGGGAGCGCAGAGGGTTTTGGGGGCAAACTGCTCCGTGTGATACCACCATGGTGGACACATGTCATTACACATTTGTCCAAAGCCACAGAACGCACAATACACAGGCGAACCCTAGCGGTGCGCTCTTGGGCTTGGGGGGTAACGACGTGTGTGTGTGTGTGTGTGTGT
>RCUC01143073.1:0-67923 GCA_003697995.1 Taxidea taxus jeffersonii | reverse complement strand
AAAAAAAAAAAAGTCTCCCCAAAGTCAGTGCACTATAAAGACCAGCAGTCATGACTCAAGGGGGACAGGTGAGAGGAGCAAAGAGCTTATGCAAACACACATTAGGAATAGGAAAGAGCTTGTAAGAAAAAAATACACACAAGTTTTTGGGTTTTTTTTTATTACAGATGAAAGACCTGAAGTTAAACATGCAGATTTAGTACATTTTCAAAGCTCCCCCTCCCCCATGACATCAAGCTCCGGAAAGGTATAAACCCTGGCAGACCAGAGGACAGAAGATGAGGACAGTGACAATATTTCAGAAGATGCAGGAGACAGACACACGGGAATGGCTTGAGAGGAAGAACTAAAAGCCGGGCCCAAAGGCTCAGGAATCGGGGCCACTGAGCACTTCGGAAGGCAGGTGTCAGAGATAGGACTCAGAGTTCAAGGAACTAGGTACAAATATGGATAAGGAGCAGGTAGATACCCTGTTCCCCTCACTAACCCTGGCATGAGATGGAGTTTACAGCCTGAAGGAAATGGACCAGAGCGGCTCAGTATGGGGGCAACCGGCAGAGCTGAAGTGAGAATGGGTTGCAGCACTTAAATGTCCATCAGTACGGAATAAGTGAAACCATTTTAACATAGAATATTTTTTTTCTTCTTTTTTAAAAATATTTATTCATTTGACAAAGAGATCACAAGTAGGCAGAGAGGCAGGCAGAGACAGAGAGAGGGGGAAGCAGGTTCCCTGCTGAGCAGAGAGCCCCAGGACCTTGGGATCATGACCCGAGCTGAAGGCAGAGGCTTTAAACCACTGAGCCACCCAGGTGCCCCAACACAGAACCTTTTTAAATGATGCCACGGGACACTGTCAATTCATAATCACATGTAACCAACATCCTGGAAATACCTTTTTTTTAATTTTTTTTTTAAAGATTTTATTTATTTATTTGACAGACAGAGATCACAAGTAGGCAGAGAGGCAGGCAGAGAGAGAGGAGGAAGCAGGATCCCCGCTGAGCAGAGAGCCCAACACTGCGGGGCTCCATCCCAAGACCCGGAGATCAAGACCTGAGCCGAAGGCAAAGGCATTAACCCACTGAGCCACCCAGGTGCCCCTGGAAATACCTTTTAAATAATGGTTCCCGGGGGCACCTGGGTGGCTCAGTGGGTTAAGCCTCTGCCTTCGGCTCAGGTCATGATCCCAGGGTCCTGGGATCAAGCCCCGAATCGGGCTCTCTGCTCAGCAGGAAGCCTGCTTCCCACCCAGCCCCCTGCCTTTCTCTCTGCCTACTTGTGATCTCTCTCTCTGTCAAATGAATAAATAAAATCTTAAAATATAAATAAACAAATAAATAAAGGTTCCTGGGTCAAGTCCCTAAGTCCAGTGTGATCAGCTGTATAATGATGAACACTCTCCCAGTGTGTACACATAGTGCGATAACAAAAAATAAATACTGCATTTATGAAATCATCAACAAAATGGTAAAACGTTTGATTTTTTTCTGATATGGAATATTTGTCTTTATAAACATGGAAGCATTTATATACATCCAGTTCCAGAAACTTACATCAGAGATTATTTCATTCAACTGTGGAGTGAATCTAATAAACACACACACACACGCACACATAAAATTAAGAAATAAAGGAGCGCCACCCACTCAGATAAATTAACGGAAGTCCAGTCTGAATTAGTGAAAGACAGAATGTAAAGTTTTTTAAATAAATTGAATTAAGTTCAAGTCATTCAATAATCAGAACCAAACAAAATAAGGCCTTGTAAGAAGGCAGCCAGATACAGGGGGAAAGCAAACACTGGAGCTAATTGTCAGAACCGGACCCTAAATCTAGCTGAGTCTTACTCATTGTACAACCTTTAGCGAGTCACTGAACCTCTCCCGATCCCAGTTTTTTCATCTGTAAAACGAGGGCTTTGGGCTTCTCAAATTTTAAAGGGCACTCAGGGGCACATGAGTGGCTCAGGCCATGATCCCAGGGTCATGATCTCAGGATCCTGGGACTGAGCCCCTCAGCCAGCCCTGTACTCAGCTTGTCTCCCTCTCTCTGCCACTACCCCCACCACACACAAAAACACTCTCTAAGATAAATACAGAAATCCTTTTTAAAAATTTATTTTTTAAAAGATTTTATTTATTTATTTGACAGAGATCACAAGTAGGCAGAGACAGGCAGAGAGAGAGGGAGAAGCAGGCTCCCCGCTGAGCAGAGAGCCCGATGTGGGGCTCAATCCCAGGACCCTGAGATCATGACCTGAGCCGAAGGCAGAGGCTTAACCCACTGAGCCACTCAGGTGCCCCAAATCTTTTTTAAAAATTTAAAGAGGCATTCAAATCACCTGGGGATGGTGGTAAACCGCAGGCTCTGATTCAGGGTGGGGCCCTGCATTTTGCACTTTTTTAAAAGATTTTATTTATTTATTTGACAGAGAGAGACACAGAGAAAGGGAACACAAGCAGGGGGAGTAGAAGAGGGAGAAGCAGACTTCCTGCTGAGCAGGGAGCCTGATGCGGGGCTCGTTCCCAAGATCCTGGGATCATGACCTGAAGGCATAAGCTGAAGGCAGACGCTTAACAACTGAGCCACCAGCTCCCAGAGGGACCACATTTTAAGCAGCAGAGGTTAAGTGGCCTCCAAAGTCCTTGTCCCCTAATCGGCCGACACATCATCCTTAGGGTACCTGTTTTAATGACCCACTAGGAATAATTTAGCAAAGTTAACCCCAGAAGGACAGTATTCGGCATGTTCGGCTCCATGAATATCTGTTCCCCATATTGGCAAAAAGACAACCTGTATGCTGGGCTGCCAAAGGCTTCTCAGACCACCTGCAGGAGGGAAAGCAGTTTCCAGAGGAAGAAAGGACCCAACTAAAGCTTCTTACTCAGCCATAATTAACCTAGTCGGCAGAGCCTTATATGGCAACTTCTGAGTTCTAATTGCTTGAGGGACTAAGTAGCCTCTTGGGGTGGGGGAGCACACACGCATCGTGGGACAATGACACAACTTATCCTAAGGAAAGGGCCAGGAAGCACAATCCTAACCCAAGAAAAGACAGGGTGGGGAGGGTTGCTTCTAACCACACAACGGTTTCCACCATTCATCAGCACGTAGCTCAGTTAAGAATCACCTACAGGGGACGCCTGGGTGGCTCAGTCGGTTAAGCAGCTGCCTTCGGCTCAGGTCATGATCCCAGCATCCTGGGATCGAGTCCTGCATCGGGCTCCTTGCTCGGCGGGGAGCCTGCTTCTCTGCCTGCCACTCTGTCTGCCTGTGCTCACTCCCGCACTCTCTCTCTCTCTCTCTCTGACAAAAATAAATAAATAAAATCTTAAAAAAAAAAAAATCACCTACAGATGGGAGGACTACTTGGTCCCGGTTTTAATACTAAAAGCCCTGTGACCCAGAAAACCCCTCATTACGGTGCCAACCAAGACAGCTGGTCACCCTACCTGGAGAGCTTGTTAAAACAGAATCCCCGGAGATTCTGATTCGGCCTGAGAATCTGCATTCCTAAAAAAGAGCTCCCAGGTAGACCACACTACTGGTCGCATGGCAAGTCTAGTTCAACCTCAAGGTCAGAATCCTAGGGAAAGAAAAAGCAACCCTGAAGATGTCATCCACCAAGCCTAGACTTAGATGCAGAGCACAGCCGGACCAAGGTGGCAATGATAATTACCCAAGGAATGGAAATTCTCCAGGCCAGTCAAAAGACCACTGTACCTTTGCTGTATAACCCGAGGGGAAGTGAGGGCCAGAGGCGTCTTCACATCCGTTTCAAGGAGGACTTAATTTTGTCATCAGCAGACTCTGCTCAGGACAGCAGAGACGTGGCTGCTGCGTAGTGACTGAGGGACCCCCCCTCAGGTTAGGTATCCCCTGGCCTAGGGATACCTAGAATGACAGGCAGAGAAACAGGACAGTGGGCATTCCAAAGTCTAGAGGGACAACAAAGCTAAGTACCCTTGGTGACTGTTATTGGAACTTCCAGAAAGACAACCTCCATCCGCTTCCCTTCAGCACTCTATCAGCTAAGCCAGCTAAAACCACAACCAACACTGAGAGGCCGAGACGGGTTTTGGCGCGCCCACCGAGGCTGGGACACTTCTCTCTTGCTCCCTGGCTCCGTGATCTTACGCAAGTTGACCTGCCTGTCCTCCGGTTTTAATCTGTGAGACAGAATTCTGTCATGAGGCTTCAGTGAGAAACAGAAATGCTGTATGAGCGGGAAAGCGCTAGGCAAAGGGCTGATTTACATGAATATTTCTGTCTCTCTCCGTAGATACTGTTGTTATGGCTGGAAACAGGTCATGCGAGAGGCTGGGCGTGCCACTTGGCCCAGCGGTTCCAAGCAGGGGTGAGATGAAGCGGGGGCAATCCCAGCTCTGCCACTGCGCTAGCTGTGTCATCCTAGATGGGGCTCTGGGCCTCCGCCTCCCAAAAGACCCACCTCATACGGCTGCTGTGAGAAATGAGCTAATACACGTAAAGCAATTAGAATACGTTAGATGCTGTTGTAACAACCACTTGGCAACTCCAGGAAGGAACACATGAAGGTATTGACAGCTGGCCAACTCCCAGATATGCCAATGAAGAGGGCGACAGAGAGCTGCGTTAGGGTAAAAATGCAAAGCGATATTGTCACCTATTCGTGGGGCTGATAGTCTAGGATCCATAGTATCTTAATTTACATAATCATCTCCTGCCTGCCCCACATCCTCCATAATCATCTCCTGCCTGCTCCACATCCAGCCTTCAGACCTCGGAAGCTCAGCGACCAAGAACGTCCCGTGGGGCCCACCACACGCAGCCTCCAGACCAAGAACCAAGCCTCACTAACTGCCCCAGTTGCAAAGCTTTTGCCTTTTGAGTCAAGCAGCCTTTCATTGAGGCCACACCTCGGTTCGTGTCCAGCGTGTCGCCCACTAACGCGTTCTCTCGCACCTGACTCACATTCTCAAGCAGGCGGAAAACTGCTTCTTTAATCCATGCAATTAACTTCCCCTGAGCGAAGGCCAAGAGGCCACTTGCAACCTGGGGCTGCAGAGACAGAGGAACCCATTTTGGGACGGGACCAGAAGGCTGAGGACACGCCCGGGGCCAAGCAAGACCCCAGCAGTGGAAGACAAGGAGGAGGATCTTCTCTGTCAGCTTGAATCCCGCTCCCTTACTTTGAGCAACTGTCACTCCAAAACAACTCACTCCTCCACCATGCCTCCACTTTCCCCCATGACGTGGTGATGTCATGTGCACTTTACACAGCAAGAACAAACTCCCCAGGCCTCTCCACCACCATCACTCCCCCAAGATTCTCAAGGCCTCCGCCTGTCTTCCCAACCCAGCCAGTCCTGAGCCAACAAGTCCCCAGCCACTCCCGACTCAGGACTGTGCCCGAGAAGGTTAAGAAACAGGACTGACTGGTTCCACCCTTCCTCACCCATTCCTAACCTTCCATTCCCCTGGGCTTGGCACCCCACCCGCCCATCAACACCCTCCTGCTCTACCAACTGTGTGTCTCACGCTTCCCTTCCACCCAGCCTCTGACTTCTTCTCCCTGAAATGTCTTTGATAACGATTCAGGGCAATTCAGCACACGCTACCAGTGAGACCCTGAATATACACATAGACCATGGCCAGGCCACAGATAAAAATAGAACTCAGACCCACCTGGAGGCATGAGGCAGCCATCATCAGGCCAGGAAGTCAAAGCACAGCCTCCAGCAGTAAGACCCAACGGGGTCAGGATTTAATCGCTAACAGCTGGCTTCCCTAATTGTTGCCCTCGCTTCACACTTAGGACCGATCAGAGAGCCCCCAGTACACTCCCCTAACCAATCCGTAGAATGTCTGCTGTTAGGACGCCACCTCTGGCTTCTCCAGGCCACCAGCCTCAGGCCAGGGGCACACTGGAAGCCTCCCCCTTTGACCCGCTATCAGGCTCTCAGAGTGATGCCGACTGACTCTCCTGCTGTAGCAAACTCTGTATAAAGAGCCCTTGCCTCTTCCCATTTCGGTGGTCTTCATTTCCCTTCACACCAAATTCCTTTACAAGCCACAGTCCCCGACTCACATGAAGCTCTTAGTCTAGCAAACAAGGACACTATGCAGTCTGTGTAATATGCAACGTGGCCTCAGGGTGTAGAGTCAGGGTGCCGGATAAATGCCTATGCATTCTAGTGTTAGCTCATATGCCCAGAAATACACATGCTTCCTACAAATATAGTACAGTGTGGCTGGGCTGCAGGGAACTCCACAGCTCCCCGGGAGGGAGGCCGACTGGGCTGGTTTTGAAATACGAATAGCCCTAAGTAGACAGCTGTGGGGAAGAGAGCAGCTTTCCCCCAGTAGACCAATTTCGCTTCTGGACATGCTCCATTAAGTATCTCATTATGGGGTGCCTGGGTGGCTCAGTGGGTTAAGCCTCTGCCTTCAGCTCAGGTCATGATATCAGGGTCCTGGGATCGAGTCCTGCATCGGGCTCCCTACTCGGTGGGGAGCCTGCTTCCTCCTCTCTGCCTACTTGTGATATCTCTCTCTGTGTCAAATAAATAAAATATTTTTTTTAAAGTACCTCATTTATTTCTGCATTTTCAATGTCTGCATCTCTACTGAATCCTCACGCTACAGTGCATTTGTGGCTGCTTTACCAAAACCATCAGCCCAGGGGGGAAAAAAAAAATCTTGCACTGCCCTGGCCAGCCCAGCTGAATAGGGATCTTCCCTTTGCTTCTAACTTCTTTAAAGAGTATCTTTAAGAGCCAGCCAACACCCCTGCACTCACTATAGCCCTCTGCATCTGGCTCTCGCCCTCACTGCTCCCTGAGCCCTGGCCCAAGTTGAGCAGATCCAAAACTTTTTTTCTCAGTCTCCACTCCTACAGCTCCCCTTCCTCTGGTTTCCTTGGATGCAAGACTGGCCCAGCCCTCCTCCCATCCGTATGTGCACCTATTATCGAAAATGGGTCTTCCCCCACAAATCTGCCCTAGGTCTCCTTCCTCTCATCAACCTCAAGGCTTCAAGTGACCACAAGTCTCCCTCATTGGCACATACCCCTTGTCCACAGTCCTAACTCCCAATGAGTTCACCTCTCTAGAAGCCCTAACATCACCTCAAATTCAGGATATCCAAAATGACTTATCTTTCTTCCCAAATCTTTTTCCTCCTCCTACAGAACCATATATCCAAGTCACCCTGTCCTCAAACCTTTGTGTCCCCTTTCTCTTCTGTTCACTGTCACCTTAATGTCCATTGTTAGGTCCTTCCTTTCCATTTCTACCTTATTATCTATATTCGATCCCCTTCCCCAGCTATCTTTACCATGGGGCCAGTGCTCAGAACTTGTGGGCCAGCTCTTAAAATGGTTCTAAGCCTCCAGGCATTCCCCACATTGTCCACTGGAAGGAAACCCGCCCTTAAGAAAACCAGATTCTTCAACGTTGTAAATGAAGAAAGAACGCCTACAAAGGGAAAGGAGTCTCCACCAGGCACTTCCGTTTCCCCAAATTCACCCAATAGCCTTTAAGTAATAGCCTTTAGGTAGTTACTCTGTCCCACCATCTTAGCCCAGTAATCAAATTCACCCAAAAGCCTTTAAGTAATAGCCTTTAGGTAGTTACTCTGTCCCACCATCTTAGCCCAGTAATTGAATGAGACCATGTCCCACCATTGCCTAGGCTAGAGGGCGCTAACACGGATTCTGAAATAGGTCCCAAGCATCTACAGGTTCTTCCGCACACTGCTGTGGGAGACCAAGTCAGGGAAAGAGGTTAGAAAGCCTACCAGAATATGTTCAAAAATGCCCCCCCCAAAAAAAGTGGAGCCATCAAAAGAAACACCAGTGGTGGTAACAGTCCAAAGATGAAACGAATTTGAGGAAACAGGAGTCTGAACCACAAAATCGCCTCCTCCATCTCCCTACATGGACGTTCTCTTCCACTTCAGGATGAATGATTTTACTAAGAAAGCTGGAGGGTTTCCTTATACCCACTTTTTATATCGCTGTAGGAATGTCTGCGATGATTTCCAGTGGCTTCCAACACCCAGGAACACTCGCTCTAAATAACTTGGTCTGCCAACCAAGGTACTCTGCCTTCTGGTTATTCCAATCTGCTTTTCCGCCTCCATTTCCCTCCCATCTCCTACGTACCACAGGCCCCGAGCTCTCCTGCCTCCAGTTCTTCCTCACACTGCCCCTTCCATGTGGAATTCATTCCTTCTGCATATATTTATGGAGGGCTGATCGTGCCCTCTGCTATGAGCTGGGATGCCTTCTCCTCATCTTCCCATACCCAAATATCATCAAGCCTGTTGGCCCAGTTCAAGAATCACCTCATCTCTAATGCCTCCAGGTTCACCAAGCTAGAACGAATCTTGCCTTGCTCTGACCACCTACACCTTCTCAGAGCACTTGGGCATTCTGCCGTCTATTAGGATTACTTGGGTAAGTGGGTAAATGCCACCTCCCCTACACGTTTGAATCTGTGTAACTCCTACCACATGTGACAGTGCGTTCCAATTTGCCTGGAAACGGGTGATCTGCTTGTCTGTCGCCTCCAGAACAGGAGCTCAATGAGGGCCAGCGCGGCGACCTCACACATCCTGCACAGGGAAACGATTCAAGGACCATCTGTTGAACGAACGACTTGATTAAGGAATGCCTTTTTCCTGTAATCTTCCTTGCACTTCTTTCTCACCACATTAGCATCTGGTTCTTCTCTCGAGTGAAAAAAATTAAAAGGTGGAAAGAAAACTGCTTCAGGTCAAGAATTTGTCCTGCAAAAGCCACAGCAGAGCCGGAAGCGTGACAGCGCAGCCGGAACGCCCTTCCGCGCCCTTCCACGCCGGGCGCGGCTCTCCCCGGAGGCTCTGGCTCGCGCCCACCCCCGCCTCGCCCCACAGGTCCCCGGCGCCAAGGGCGAGGCCGCCTGCGACAGGTTCCTCCACCCCGCGCCCCCAGAGGCCCGGGGCGAGGGCGGGGAGCCCTTCCTGCCTCTGTGCGCCCCGCCTTCCCGAGCCCCAAAGGCCCGAGCGGGCCCCACCTGCGCTCCACGCCCGGGCTCCGCGCTGGTCTTGCCCCGGGAGGGGGGGGCGGGGAAGCGTCCCGGGCGCGCCCGGCGTCGTCGAGGGCCCGGCGGTGCCCCCGCGCCGCGCCCGCCCCCCGCCCCCCGCCCGCACTCACCGTCGGCGCCCAGCGCTGGGTTAGCGCCGCGGGCCAAGCCGAGCAGCAGCAGGAGCGGCAGCAGGCGGCGAGGCGGGCGGCCCGCGCCCTGGGGCCCCCGGCCCATGCCGCCGCCACGTCCCTCCCGGCCACGTCCCTCCCGGCGCGCCCGCGACTCCTCCCGCGGCCCCGAGGCGCGGAGATAAGGCGGCGGGCCCCGCGGGGAGGGGGCCGCTTCCGGCGCCGCGCTGGGGAGCGGAGGGCGCCGCGGGGTCCCGGGGAGGTGGCAGAGCGCGGGCCCTTCCTCCCCGTGTGGCCTGCGCGCCCCTCACTCGCTCGCGCACCTGCTCCGCGCCCGGCACGCGGTGGCCCGGGGGACACGGCGGGAAGAGCGACAGGGTCCGGCATCCTCGGCGCGGACGTTCCGCAAGTAGGGACAGACACCCAGCACATAATGACATAGCTGACCCTAGGGTCCCGGATCGTGCCAGGACGAAACGTGCTTCGAGCAAAAGAGACGAACGGGAGATCCGAGGCTTCTTGGCGCTCAGGGAGGCACCCCGGTGGCAGAGGAAGAGGGTGAGGGGCAGAAGGAGCGGGAATCTTTGAGGAGGGGAAAGAGAACTGGATGAGGTGCTGGTGTTCCAAGGACAAGGTGAAGGCAAGAAGCCCACGGTCCAGTCCACCCAAGGGCTACAGACGACCAGGTGACAGGATCGCACGGGGCGACAGAGCTGTGGTGGGGGAGGAGCAGACAGGCGTTGCTGCTGCACCGAGGACTTCAGCTTGGGGCGTCGGGAAGGCTTCTTAAGGAAGTAAGCTAAGACCCAGAGGATGAAAAAGATGTGGGAGGGGAATCTAAGCGGTGAGAGGGGCTTATACAGAAAGATAGGAACCCGAGAGAGCTTAGTCTAGAAATGGGGACGATCTCCTTAGAGTGGAAACAGATGGTTGGAGAGAGGCATTAAGCTTCAGAGATAAGGACGACCTCACAAACCAAGGAAAGGAGGTTGCTCCGAAGCTGTAATAGGGTTTTTTTGTTTTGTTTTTTTAAGATTATTTATTTGACAGACAGAGATCACAGTAGGCAGAGAGAGAAAGGAAGGGAAATTTTGTTTTGTTTTTTTAAGATTATTTATTTGACGGAGATCACAAGTAGGCAGAGAGAGAAAGGAAGGGAAACAGGCTCCCCGCTGAGCAGAGAGCCCGATGTGGGGCTCGATCCCAGGACTCTGGGATCATGACCTGAGCCGAAGGCAGAGGCCTTAACCCACTGAGCCACCCAGGCGCCCCTGTAATAGGGTTTTAAGCAGAGAGTGACCTCATCAGGAAAAGCTCCCAGGTCAGCTCCCTGGGATCTGGACTGGGGCTAGGGAGGCCGGAAGACCAGCCTGGGGCTGCTGCAGTAATCCAGGCGAGAGAGGGCACGTCCAGGAGCAGAGCACTGGCAATGAAAAGTGGCCAGTGACAGTGGTATTGGGCAGAATCCACCGGATTTTATGATCAGTAAAATGTGGGGAAGGAAAGAGAAATTACAGAAATTTCTGGTTTGGGCAGCTGGGTGGGTGATGATGGTGGAAGTCACTGAGATAGAGAGGCAAAGGGACTATTTTCAAATTGGGGTAGGGAGAGGCTGCGGTGGGGACAGGAGTAAGTTCCAGCTGGAAGGCTGAGAGCTTGGCATGTCTCTCCAAGAGCAGGGCCCCCTACTACCTCACCCATATCCACGCTTACTTTCTCTTTCTACCATAAGCCTGCCCTAAACCTAACCACCCATGAACACACCCATATAAGGGCCAAACTTGTTGTGCAACCTTAAAAAGAAGTAGTTAAAAATAAACTGCCTAGGCTCTTTTGCAATATGCTTTCTTGCTAATTATTTTTTGTTCAGCAAAGATAAGAGCCTCTTTGGGGAGTGGTAGAGGGGCAGTGAGGTTACGGGGGTCTATCCTCTATAATTTAGACAAAGTTTTTGTTAAGCTCAGCTCTTTGTGAACTTTGAAACAGTGTCATTGTTTCCACAAAAATAGGTTCCTTTAGGATATTGTTAAGCCAGCCTTCTCCTTCTCTGGCATGTCTCCTGCAGAGTAAATCAATAAATTTAAATCTGTGTGTGTGTGTGTGTGTACACATAGTTTTTTAATTGGTGATATCAGGAAAAATAGTCCAAAACCTTGAAATGGGCAAGTTTATTGGGTATTTTCAGCGGGGTGGTGGGTGTTGTAACCCTTCTGGGGATTATCTGATTCTATAGGGCTGTGCACCTTTGATGGACTTTTTTTTTTTTTTTTAAATTTTTTTTTTTTTAATTAGTTAGAGAGAGAGCGAGCACAGGCAGACAGAGAGGTAGGCAGAGGCAGAGGGAGAAGCAGGCTCCCTGCCGAGCAAGGAGCCCGATGTGGGACTCGATCCCAGGACGCTGGGATCATGACCTGAGCCGAAGGCAGCCGCTTAACCAACTGAGCCACCCAGGCGTCCCTGGACTTTTTATTAACGAGGCTCTTTTACAACTCTGTAGATAGAGATAGAAGATCACTTACAGAAAATTGAAGTGCAAAAGATTCTTGTCCATAACAATGCAAATTAATTTTTCCAGTAGAGATGGACGTGATTCCTGCCAGGTGAAAATACGATAAATCTAATAATAAGATTTTGTCTTATATGATTCAGCCAGTTTCACATTTAGCAAATTCATCTTATCACACCTAAATATAAATATATTTATATTTAATATATGTGTATGTATAGTATATTCTTTAAATTTTCCTTGGAACCTTGATATTTTTTTTTAAAGATTTTATTTATTTATTTGATAGACAGAGATCACAAGTAGGCAGAGAGAGAGGAGGAAGCAGGCTGTCCGCAGAGCAGAGAGCCCGATGCAGGGCTCGATCCCATGACCCTGGAATCATGACCTGAGCCGAAGGCAGAGGCTTAACCCACTGAGCCACCCAGGCGCCCCGGAACCTTGATATCTTACTAGTACTCCTTTGAAGTCAACATCTTGCTGAGGCCCTCATGAATTAATTAGTTGAATAAAATCTTGGGTTTTCTTTTTATATTTGTATGAATCACGTTTTTAATATTTTGACAGTTTTGTACTAGCCCAATTCATATTCTACATTAGATTGTGTGACTCTCATGAGTTCTTTTTATTGACTCATTCTGTTGCTTTCTTTTATTTTTATTTATTTATTTATTTATTTATTTATTTATTTGTGGTAAAAAGAATTACTTCTTACCCAATAGTGAGTTCATGGAATCACAGAATGAAAAATTATCTCCTGGTCAGTATGTGTCACTAGAATTAAAACAGAATATTTAACCAGTGTTCAATTTGCAACACTGGGATTATTGCTGAGAAAATCTTAAGAAAAATGTTTTTATTTTAAGAGAGCGTGGCCAATACACCATCTTCTTAAGGAGAATTTAGAGAGAGCTCTTTTTGTCTCCATATCTAGATTTCACTGATTTCATCAAAAACTTTCGACTGTTGGTTCCAAGATGGCATTGTACCCCTGAAAGTTCTCTTTCAGTAAAGTAGCACAAAGATACACACACACACACAGAGACAAAATTAAATATGCAAGTGCTTTCACACAAGAAAAAATGACATCAATGAACCAGATAGCTTTGATGAATGTATTAGGTTGCATTTGCCACACATCCACTGCAAAAACATGCACCAAAAGAGAAAGTAGAGAGAAGAAGAAAAAAAAAACCATGTAATTAAAATTTTTTAAAAATTATATGCACATTTCGAGTTATTATTTGTACATATTAATATAATGTGCAGACTTTATGTTTTAAAATTTAATTCAGAACCATTATGTAAGAATTGTTGAAAAAATGCAAAGTACACTTCCTACCTATTCAAAGCATTTTATTTTGCTCATCTGTGGACATCTTGTTCTTTAATGTCAGCTCCTTCTTCAGGCTTCAGGATACCCAAATACCAGTTTCCTGGCTTTCCAAAGCAACCTGTCAATTTCTACACTTTAAAAAATATCATTTTAGAGGTTGCCTTGGGTGGCTCAGTCAGCTAAGGATCCAACACTTGATTTTGGCTCAGGTCGTGATCTCAGGGTCATGAGATTAAGCCCCATGTGGGACTCCCCACTGGGCATGGGGCTTGCTTAAGATTATCCCTCTCCCTCTGCCCCCACCCTGGCTTGTGCGCTCTCTAAAAATAAATAAATAAATAATAAAATAAAATTTTTTTTTTTTAAAGATTTTATTTACTTATTTGACAGACAGAGATCATAAGTAGGCAGCGAGGCAGGCAGAGAGAGGAGGAAGCAGTCTTCCTGCTGAGCAGAGAGCCCGACACGGGGCTCGATCCCAGGACCCTGGGATCATGACCCGAGCTGAAGGCAGAGGCTTTAACCCACTGAGCCACCAGGCGCCCCAATAAAATAAAATTCTTAAAAAGTCATTTTATTTTTTATTTTCTAAAAACTTTATTTTTAGGTAATCTTGGTACCCAGTGTGGGGCTCGAACTCCCAACCCTGAAAGCAAGAGTCACACGCTCTACTTACTGAACCAGCCAGGTGTCCCTAAAAAAAAAAAGTTTTAAACCTCACTTTTTAAAAAAAATTTTATAGGGACACCTGGGTGGCTTAGTCCGTTGAGCATCCGATTCTTGATTTCAGCTCATGTCATGATCTCAGGGTCCTGAGAGGAAGCCCCAAGCTGAACTCCACACTGGGTGTGAAGCCTGCTTGAGATTCTCTCCCTCTGCCCCTTCCCACTGCTTGCTCATGTGTGTGCGCTCTCCCTCTCTAAATAAATATTTAAAAAAGCTTTTTATAGTACTTTACTCATCAGAGGGCCTTCGTATAGTTAGACAAAATGTTTAAATCACAACTAAAATATTGAGATTACTGACCGATATCTGAAGTGCTCTTAAGGGACCTCAAACAGGTGTACAAGATGACGAGAGCTTCTCAAAGAAACCCACAGCAGAAGTATTCCACCCTTTGGAAGCACAGGAAAGAAGTTTCTGATAGATCTAGGATTGATTTGTTCTTGCTTCCTTTATCAAAATTAAGAAATATTGAAGTCTATCTTAATGTATCTTGCTGCCCAATTTAATCATTCAAGGACAACTTGTACACTTGACAACTTGCATACTCTTGGCATTATTATTCACAATAGTCAAAGGGTTGAGACAACCCACATAACCATGAGTGCATAAATGGAGAAACAAAATGTGGTATATTCATACAATGGAATATTGTTCAGCCTTTAAAAGGAAGAAAATTCTGACTTATGCCTCAATGTGGATGAACCTTGGTGGCATTATGCTAAGTGATAGAGGCCAGTTTTTTTGTTTTGTTTTTTTATTTTTTTCTAAGACTTTATATATTTATTTGACAGAGAGAGATGCAGCAAGAGAGCGAACACAGTCAGGGGGAGTGGAAGAGGGAGAAGCAGGCTTCCCACTGAGCAGGGAGCCTGATGCAGGGCTCGATCCCAGGACCCTGGGATCATGACCTGAGCTGCAGGCAGATGCTGAAGGACTGAGTCGCCCAGGAGCCTCTGTTTTATTTTGTTTTGTTTATTTCTTTGTCAGAGAGAGAGAGCACGCACACATGGGAGCACAAGCAGGGGGAGCAGCAGGCAGAAGAAGAAGCAGGCTTCCCGCTGAGCAGGGAGCCTGATGCTGGGTTCGGTCCCAGGACCCCGGGATCATGAGTAGAGCCAAAGGCAGACACCTGAGTGACGGAGCCACCCAGGCATCCCAATAGGCCATTTTTAAAAGGATAAATATTGTATGATTTCGTTCATATGATGTACTTAGAGCAGTCAAATTCATAGAGGCCATAAGTAAAAAGGCTGGGGGTAGATGGGAAGGGGAAGTTAGTGTTTCAGGGGTAGAGAGTTTTGGCTTTACAAGATGAAAAAAGTTTTGTGGACAGATGGTGGTGATGGTTGTCCAACCATGTGAATGTACTTAATGCCGCTGAGCACTATTACTACATTTAAAAATGGTTAAAATAATTTCTTTAAAAAGTCAATGACAGGAGTGCCTGGGTGGCTCAGTGGGTTGAGGCCTCTGCCTTCGGCTCAGGTCCTGATGCCAGGGTTCTGGGATCAAGCCCTACATCAGGCTCTCTGCTCTGTGGAGAACCTGCTTCCCCCTCTCTCTCTGCCTGCCTCTCTGCCTACTCTCTCTGTGTCCAATAAATAAAATCTTTAAAAATAATAATAATAAAATTAAAAATCAATATCAAAATTTCGAGGTGCCAATTTTTATTTTTATTTTACCAGACAAGCATTAGCATGTAGGACTTTGCAATTTTGGATCCTGGTGACTCTATATGGGATCAGAATTATAAGAAAGGTCCCTTGGAAAGCCCCATTCCCCCAATCCCTGAGATCCCAAGAGAGCCCCGAGTGGACTCTGGGGCAGCCAGGGGTGTGGGAAGGAGGAAGACACAGGCGAGTAGAAGGTGAGTACCTATCCGCTGTCTCTAGGGTTTTTCCTCAGGCTTGCCCAGTGGGTGCCCATCTGGGTGCAAGGCCAGAAGGAGGAAGGGGCTAGGAGACTGGGTACCTAATATTCTGGAACTCTTATGCCAAAAAAAACCCCTTCCTTGATCATGACACTACTGACCAGAAATGCAGTACTGTTTTTCCCCAGGGTCTGGCTTGGGAATACCACTAGCAGGTTTGCAAATGTTAATGGCTTATATGCGGTATTTCAGGAATGGTTTGAATGTCTTGTTGTAATTAATTTGATATACTCTGGTGTTAAAATTATTGCTTGAAGTTTGCATTAAAAGAAATGATTCTAATGTCTGAAGACTTGGTTAAAAAGAAAACTACACGCCCAAAATGGTGCCACTTAGGCCAAATTCCCAAATGGGGGCTTAATACCTAATCTAATGGCAAGGTTCAACTCCCCCAGAAATGTAGTCTTAACCGGTCCGTCAGGAATTTTCCCAGAAGAGCCAGAGTCGGTCACCTGGGCCTTCTCTATCCCCAAAGGAAGATGAGATAATCTGCAGGATAAGACCCCTGGCTCTTCCCCCTAAGGGAACTCGACCTTGCCTGAAATAATCCTGTTTGGCTACTAATAACTTTCGTGCCCCATCCTCCTTCCCATAAAATCCTTCCATCTTGCCCGACTCCTCAGAATTCTTCTCAGCTTGCTAGATAGGATGCTGCCCAATCCATGACTCGTTTAATAAAGCCAATTAAATCTTCAAATTTACTTGGTTGAATTTTGTTTAACATTTCCAGTGATGCTGATTGAAAAACTGTGTCTCCAACAGATAAAAGCGGGTCCCTTTCTTTTTTTCTTTTTTTAAAAGATTTTATTTATTTATTTGACAGACAGAGATCACAAGTAGGCAGAGACTCAGGTAGAGAGAGAGGAGGAAGCAGGCTCCCCGCCTAGCAGAGAGCCTGATGCGGGGGTTGATCCCAGGACCCCAAGATCATGACCCAAGCCGAAAGCAGAGGCTTAACCCACTGAGCCACCCAGGTGCCCCGCGGGTCCCTTTCTAACAAACAGCCCACTACCTCACACACAGCCACCCCTCCCCAGCTGACATGACATCGGAGAACACCCCAGGGCCACCTGGAAGGAGCCACATTGACCCTCCCCGAGCAGAGGTGTCATCTCAAGCAGATCTGTCCAGACTGTTAACCGGGCCCGGCCTCTGGAAAAATGCTTTGCTGATGACGGCCAGTAAGTCAAAGAAAGGTAGACTCCTCATGCTTGGAGGCTCGGTGATGCTCAGACCCCTCGTCACCATGTGAGAAACAGTCGGCTTGTTCTGCCTTCTCTGCCTCCCACCCACCATGCACACAAACCGCACGGCCGGCCTGAAGCTAGTTTGTGGAACGACAGGGCTGTGCTCGAACCCATTGTCCTCAGACAAGCAAAACAAACAAGGGTGGAAGCATGGCCCAGTAGAACAAGGAAGACCCCCAGCTTGGCGATTCCCCTCCTCTCCACCTCCCCCTGGCACGTGCTCTCTGATGGGACTCACACACCCCGTGATCCCACCAGCAGACGCTGTAGGAGCAGGCGTGGACAGACGGACGTTCAGGTACCAGCCGGCACAGCATGCGCCCATCCTCCCTGGGACCTCAAGAGGTGGGGCAGCACCAAGTGACCCGGGGGCTCTGTCACCCAGTCTGGCAAACACACACACACACATGTGGGCGTGCATGCACGTACACATCTGCCCCACTTGAGGAAGTCTCAGCTGTGGGTCTGTTTGGTCCACAAACCCTGAAAGGAAGCCTGCTGACGACCCATTTCTGGACCCAGGATCAGCCCGAGGACCCTGGGCAGCCACCCACAGCCCTAAGGAGAAGTGGGGCACACCCAGCAGTGACAGCCACAATTGCTGAGGAAGCCCACAACAGACGGTGTGTGATAAGGACCAGCTGACAGACAGCCCCGGATCACTGACCCTGGCAAATTGTTCAATCTTCAAAATAGAAACACTTAATTCGATTATTTTGCAATGGACTTAGCTACCAGTTCTGCTGGTTTCTTTGCTTACGGCTAGGGTTTTTTGTTTGTTTGTTTGTTTGTTTGTTTTGGCCTAGGTCTTCCTCTTTCCCCTCCCTACCCCCTCCTTAAACTTCTTCTGCTAGAGGGTTCAGTATCTCTTTCAGAAAATTTTCCTGGGTGGTAAACTTTCTGAATCTTTGCGTGTCTAAGTATGTCCTGATTTTGCTTTTGTAATTTAATTACAGAGTAACTGGGTACAGAATTCTGAATTCAAAATAATTAAAAGATAGTTTAATGGGATCTGGAATTTTCCCTCAAATTTTAGCCTTTTCCTGATAGCGTTGCAGGAGAGAACCCCAGGCTAATTTGGTTATCGACTCCTTCCACGTGGTTTGTCTCCCTGATCTCCGCGGCAAGCTTTGGGAATTTTCTCTTCACCCTTGGAATTCAGAAATTTCACAAGGATGTAGTTTCCCATTATTCTTGCCCAGCACTCATTGGACCCTTTCAATTTGTAGATTTGAGCCTTTCTTCAGCAGAGACATTTCTTTTTTCTTTTGGTTCTTTGATTATTTCATTCTCTCTTTTTTTTTAATACATATCCCTCTGGGATTTATTGTAGGCAATTTCTAAAAGTGTGCCTCCCACCTCCATGACCCAGCATTTATCTTCCCTTCTTCTTCAGCTTTATCCACTGAATGTGGGAGACCACACTAATTCACCAATTCCACCTGAAACTACCCTAATTCACCCTGTTCACTAATTTGACCATCATCCATACCTATTCTACACCTCAGTCCACCTGTGAAGGTTTTTTTTTTCTAAAGATTTATTTATTTATTTATTTATTTATTTGACAGACAGAGATCACAAGTAGGCAGAGAGGCAGGTGGGGAGGGGGGGGGGAAGGCTCCCTGCTGAGCAGAGAGCCCGATGCAGGGCTCGATCCCAGGACCCTGGGAACATGCATGACCTGAGCCGAAGGCAGAGGCTTTAACCCACTGAGCCACCCAAGTGCCCCTAAAATTAATTTTTAAGAATATGATTATAACACACAGGACCCTCTGAAAAACAGAGTTCAGGATGGAGGCTCCTCTTACTATAATTAAAGAGAGTGTAGAGAGAGTCCGTGTAGGGAGTGGGGGGAGCAGGACAAAAGGAGAGGTAGAGAATCTCAAGCAGATTCGGCACTACATGAGATCATGACCTGAGCCAAAACCAAAGTCAGAGGCTCAACCAACTGAGCCACCAAGGTGCCCCTGTTTCGTGATTTTTGACTGTTATTTTTTCCGTGGGAGTCTTGTCTGTTTAGAAATCTGGATAGATTTCTGGTGCCTAGGTAAGAATCTCTGCTTGCTTGCTTGTTTGCTTGCTTTCTATCTTTCTTTTTTTCTTTTTGAGTTTTATTTTGGTGGGGGGCCCTGGGTGGCTCAGTCAGTTGAGCGCCGACTCCACTCAGGAGTCATGATCTCAGTGTTGTTGGATGGAGACCAACGGATGGAGACCGTGATTTCCACTCAGGTCGTGATCTCAGTGTTGTTGGATGGAGACCCTTGTTGGGCTCCATGCTTAGCCAGGAGTTGGCTTGAGATTCTCTCCCTCTCCCTCTGTCCCCCTGCACCATCTGCCCTGGATAGAGCTCTCTCACTCTCTAAAATAAATAAATAAATCTTTAAAGAAAGAAAGAGCTATTTTTTAAAGTAGGCTCCACACCCAACATGGGGCTTGAACTCACAATCCAAGATCAAGAGTCACAGGCTCTACCAACTGAGCCAAGCAGGCATCTGAGACTCTGCTTTCTCATGAGTGAGGTTTGGTTACAGTGGTCCTAGCTCCAATGGTCTTGGGGGGCTGCGAGGGGGAAACTTCTCTGGCTCTAGTGCCTTCTCTGGGAGCCTCTTAGATCATCACTCATATCTTATTTGGTAAGCAATAAGCTTTACTTCAAATTTTCACCTGAGGAAAATATTCAAAACTAGCCACTTCTAAAGCTGAAAATGGGTGCAGATGTTTTCAGTTTATGAATTAACTACCACCTCACCATCATACCAGTTTTCCCTGTCTCTTCTGTCTTTGCACTTGGAGCTTTTCTGGAGTTCTAATCAGAAAGTTCATTTTTTTTGGGAGATCCTCTCTTTCTGTGTTCAGGGAATTGCAGGTGCATTGACTCCTTCCCATTTTTATTAATCTGATCACATCTGCTTTATATCTTCCAGAGATCATCTCTATATTGGTGCTCTGATAATTGCCTGCCGGGATTTTCAGTATTTTCAAATGATTCCTTTCTTCCGCACTACTTTAAAAAACTGAGGTCTAATTCACATTCAGTGAAATACACAAATATTAAGTTTGCATTTCTACTTCTAAAGTCCTCCTATAAGTTCCTTTTACCACTTACTTGTATGTCTTGCCCACTAGACTTTAAGTCGCTGAAGGGCATGGCAAGTGGCATGCCAACCAGCTGTCCTGTATTGGCAAACTCCTGGTACTTCGTAAGTGTTCTACGTATTTGGGGAAGGAAGGAAGGAAGGAAAGGAGGAGTGGAGTCAGTCACTGTTGGTCTGAGGTTGTCAGTGGGTGTTAATATTCGGCTCAGCTGCGCATCGTTGGAGCAAGGCAATATGGAAACGCTGCAGATTACTCATCTCCCGACATGTCTAATTTCCTGTTCATTCAAGGGCTCCGTGGTTCTGGATGATCTATCCCCAGGTGACTGTCTCCCAAACTGTCTCTGGGACTCTGATGACACCTGGCATTCTACTGACTGGCTCATACAGGCGTTTTTAAAATGGATCTGAGCAAGAAACTTTGAATCTGTGCCAAAGCGGGTAATGGAAAAGAAAGCATGTATTAGCCAGTTCAAAAGATTTCTTACGCTTTGATTTTCCCTGGGAGGTTTTTGGAATCAACCCTATGCACTCACAGGTACTTTTTAAATCTAATTATTCTTTCTCATCATGGTAGCTACTTCTGAAACTCAATTTGCCAATATCAGCCACAGTGTTGGGCTGACAGACCAGAAATCTCAGATGCTCACATGTCATGTGAGGTGGGCACACATAATGGAGATTGTACTTACTGTGCCTGCCCGAACACGCTGGCTCACCAGCTCCCCGGTCCAGCTTCTTCCTAGCCTTGCTCTGTACCATCTAGGAGACTTCAGGTTCAAGTGACTTAAAATGATCCACCATGTTGAAAGCAGAACTGGAGTTTACTGGCTCCCATAACCTAAAAGAGTCATTGACAGGTCTGACAGAAAGTGGGACTTTGCCAAACACAAATGGCGCCCCAGGAATCCAGCTTGTTCCTCTTGGCTCTGATTGCTCCTGCCTCAGGTTTTCCCCTGACAATTATAACACGGTCCCCGCTGGCCATTCTTATATCCTCTCAGCTTCAATCTCAGTGGACAGAGAAAGCTTCTCTTTCCTAAGAATGACACAACAACCATGCGCCTGTTAATCCCTGGAGACAAGTGCCCAGAACCAAACCAGCCACACCACCATCCTGGATAATAGGGCCAATAATGAGCCGAGAACCACCTGGGTTCGCCACCAAGTGTGGGGTCAGCATCCTCCAAATCCCAAAGAATCAACTGGAGAGGAGCGCTTCCTGATGGAAATACAGAATATCATTTTATCAGAAGGATAAAGGGTGCAAGGCATAAAAACAGCAGGTGAGATACGGCTTATGAACACACTAGCTCGTAAAATCCCTCTCTTCTCATTTAGTGAAAATGTCTTTCCACAAATCCTAACTCATTTGACCCGGCCTCCCTCTCTCTATGATGTTCTAGGATGTGGCTTTGCATCTCTTATGATGCAAGAGATGCATCATAACTCCTTTTGGTTTTGTTGTTTTATTTTTTTAAAGATTTTATTTATTTTTTTGAGGGAGAGAGAGAGAGAGCACAAGCTGGGGGCAGGGAGAGTAAGAAGCAGGCTCCCCAGTGAGCAGGGAACCCCACAAAGGGCTCAATCCCAAAACCCCGGGACCATGACTGAGCCACCCAGGTACCTGGTTTTGTTGTTTTATTTATTTTTATTTTTAAGTAAGATCCATGCCCCCCGTGGTGCTTCAACTCAGGACCCTGAGATCAAGAGTCACACTGTCTGCTGACTGAGCCAGTCAAGCACCCTTGTTGTTGTTGTTTTAAACTGTATCTACCTAAGGAGTTATTTATCTCCAGGACTGAACACAGCGTTTCAGGAATAGTCTGACTTAGTGTAGAATCAGGTGGATATTCCCCCCAACCAGGTGCTCCTGGTAAACCATTGTAATACACTCAAATTCTGTGTAACTCAGGTGTATAATATTTAATGCACACACAGTATACTTTGCCTTGTTAGATGTGGTCTATGGCGTGTGCCCTCTGGTCTTTCAGACATGAGGATTCCAGAATACTCTATCAATGTCTTTGTGGAGACTAACTCTCCACTCCCCCAGGAATAATGAACCTGAAGTCAGCCTCAGGCTAGCTTCCAGGACCTCTTTAGGGTGATGTGAAAGGGGAGTTACTGAGCAAGGAGACTCCATGGCCTCCAGAAGCCACACACCACAACTGTAACCTCTGCAAAGATGTAGGAGGGGCTGTGGCTTATATGCCAACCTAGCTTTCGAGAATTATTTCTGCCTGGCTTAAAGAAAGGCCTACAGGGCCTCCAAAAGGGGGTTTTTGGCTGCCAAGATTAGGAAAGATATTAAGAAGGAGATCTTCAGGGGCACCTGGGTGACTCAGTCAGTTGAGCATCTGCCTTCAGCTCAGGTCGTGATCCCAAGGTCCTGGGATCAAGCCCCACCTCGGGCTCCCTGCTCAGTGAGGAGCCTGCTTGTCTCTCTCCCTCTCCCTCTGCCCCTCCCTGCCACTTGTGCTCATTCTCTCTCTCTCTTGCTCTCTCTCAAGTAAATAAATAAAATTGTTTAAAAAAAAAAACAAACAAGCAAAAAAGGAAGGAGACCTTCAAGCAAGACCCTAAAAAACGGGTAGGTTTTCAACAGGTGAAAATTGGAACACAAAAGGGAACATGAGATAGACAGAAAAGGGGCTTTTCACTAAAAAATCTGCACATAAAGAAACTGGTAAGGGATGGAGGTGTCTGCTTTGACATCTCTTATGACACACATAAGAGAAAGTCAGAAATGAAAATTAAGCTAAAAGGAAAATCCTGTTTGCTCCCAGCCCTAAGCCTTCATTCTCTCAAAGAGCTTCCCTAGGAAATGTCGTCTCTTTAATTATAGTAAGAGGAGCCTCCATCCTGAACTCTGTTTTTCAGAGGGTCCTGTGTGTTATAATATTCTTTGTGTGTGTGTGTGTGTGTGTGTTATAATATTCTTAAAAATTAATTTTAGGGGCACCTGGGTGGCTCAGTGGTTAAGCCTCTGCCTTCGGCTCAGGTCATGATCTCAGGGTCCTGGGATCGAGCCCCACATTGGAAAGCCTGCTTCCTCCTCCCCTTCTGCCTGCCTCTCTGCCTACTTGTGATCTGTCTGTCAAATAAATAAATAAAATCTTAAAAAAATAATAACCTTTAAAAAATTAATTTTAAAAAACTTTATTTTTTTAAGTAATCTCTACACCCAATGTAGGGCTCAAACTAATAACCCCGAGATCAAGAGTTGTATGCTCTTCTGACTGAGGCAGCCTACTGCCCCCAAAATTAAATTAATGAACAAAATAGCATTTTCACCATCTGATCATAAAAGCAATGTAGGTGAATTATGGAACTTTATTTTTTTTAAAGATTTTATTTATTTATTTGACAGAGATCACAAGTAGGCAGAGAGAGAGAGGAGGAGGAAGCAGGCTCCCCGCGGAACAGAGAGCCCGATGCGGGGCTCGATCCCAGGACCATGGGATCACAACCCGAGCCGAAGGCAGAGGCTTTAACCCACTGAGCCACCCAGGCGCCCTGGAACTTTATTTTTTTAATATATTTTGAGGAATAAAGAGCGTTTGTTAAGTTCAGATCAGGAGTCTGAGAGTCTTGCGGACCTCTGTGTATTTGTTAATTTTCTTCTCAGTGTTCTTTTAGGACTGTTTCACTAGCCTTAGAAGCTATTCTTCCTTCAGGTAATGGATCTTGGCCTTCTTCCTCTTTTGGGGGGGTGGCTGTCCCTGCCTGGTTCTTCCAGCCAGCCTCAGAGCCTGCTGATGGGTTCAGGCAAAGTTTCCCGTAGGCTACTAACATACACCCTTTCGGGAACCACCCTCTGCTTCTTCTTGTCATAAGGCAGTGGGGACCACTGAACACATTGGGGTAGTTAGAACAACCTGGTCTCACCTTCATGAAGAATGGCTGGGGCACAGAAGTGGTAGCAGCCACAGGATGGCCTGGAGATCGTCCAACTGCAGAAGAAGGCCAGGTACTTTAATTTCTTTCTGTAGAAATCACCAGCAATGCTGATGCCCTCACAGCATACGATCATTATCTCCTGGCCCAGTGACACCTGCCTGGCCACAATGGCTCTCAGGTGCCCTGGAAGATGCCTGGGCCATTGAGCACCAGGAGCGGCCCTCCACCATCTTGCATGGTCTCCTGGGAAAGCAAATGTTTTAATACAGAAAAATTATAAGGAAGAAAAGAAAGATTTGGCATAAACATTAAAATTAATTTATCTGGGGCACCTGGGTGGCTCAGTGGGTTAAGCCTCTGCCTTCGGCTCAGGTCATGATCCCAGAGTCCTGGGATCGAGCCCCGCATCAGGCTCTCTGCTCAGCGGGGAGCCTGCTTCCTTCTCTCTCTCCCTGCCTGCCTCTCTTGCCTACTTGTGATCTCTGTCTGTCAAATAAATAAATAAAATCTTTAAAAAAAATTAATTTATCTAAAGTCACAAAGTGCCCTCTCACACAGGATCCTACTCTAGCACTTGGCAGAAGCACCCTGTAAGTCTAAACATCCATCCCATGATCAACCCCATCCAGACTCAGGAAATGTTTCTTCATTTCTCTTGCCCCACATTCTTGAAACAAGAGGCAGCAGCTTCTGAATGTCCTAGAGGTTTCTCGCTGTATCACTGTTGGCATAAGAGGTAGACACTTCAAACTATAGGAAGTATTGAAAACGGAAAGTACATAAAAAAGAGAGAAGACAGAGTAATCAACTTATTAAATCCCTTCTCTGGGATGGTACAAATGCAACAGACTCTGGCATGATGAAGTACCATTTCCTAGAGTGCTGAGTGTCCATATTCTGTTTTCCTTCATGTTTTATCCAATTCGTGGCTCTAAAGGTACTCACAAATTTGCACAGTTTTTGCAACGACTGTTCATGACAGTTGAGAAACATTTTGCAACATTAACAGTTCATATGATTTTTAAATTTGCAAATAGAGAGTGCTAGATCTAATGCAGATGAAGCATGGTAACAGTTCTTTATGTTGGCACCAAAGTGAGTATTAAAGGCTAGAATTGTGAATAGTTTTCTTTTAATAAGATTTAATAAAATCTTAAAAAATTTAAAGTCTGGGTGCCTGGGTGGCTCAGTCCTTAAGCATCTGCCTTCAGCTCAGGTCTTGATCCCAGGGTCCTGGGATTGAGCCCCACACTGGGCTCCCTGCTCAGCAGGAGCCTGCTTCTCCCTCTCCCACTCCCCCTGCTTGTGTTCCCTCTCTCGCTGTGTCTCCCTCTGTCAAATAAATAAATAAAAATCTTTTAAAAATAAATTAAATTAAAATTAAAAGCACCTTTAATTGATTTTGGCTTTAAATATTGATATTGACTAACCATAATTTGAATTTTACTCTTAATTTTAACAGAGGATTTTGAATATTTTAGAAAACAAATTAAAAATGTACTCAAATAATTGAAGATTTTCATCTTAATTGTGATCCACTGTTTTTGATAAAATATATTCAAATTTTGTACCCTGTGAACACAATTAAAATAGATTTTGGGGGCGCTTGGGTGGCTCAGTGGGTTAAAGCCTCTGCCTTCGGCTCAGGTCATGATCCCGGGGTCCTGGGATCGAGCCCCTCATCGGGCTCTCTGTTCGGCGGGGAGCCTGCTTCCTCCTCCTCTCTCTCTCTGCCTGCCTCTCTGCCTACTTGTGATGTCTGTCTGTCCAATAAATAAATAAAATCTTTAAAAAAAAGATTTTTAATCCGACAGGATTAAATCTGGTCCACCACCTGTTTCTGTTTTGTAAATAAAGTTTTATTGGAACCCAGCTATGCTGCTCATCATTTACATGTTGTCTGTGGCTGCTTTCATATAACAGTGACAAAGCTGAGAGTTTTCACAGAAACCATATGGCCCACAAAACCTAAAATTTTTACTATCTAGTCTTTCATAGAAAAAGTTTGCCACCCTCTGCTTTGGATGACTACTGTCAAGGGAATACAAATTATGTGAAAATATTTAGTATGTCAACATAATTTTGCTGAGATAAATTTTAAAAATTTATGGAATGTCTATATATATTATAAATTATGAATGTCTTTGTTTTAGTACTTATCCAAACATCACTGGCTTCTCAACAGAACACCCAGACATGTGCCATAATTGGGAAAGTCATCTTTAATACCCTGCCAACTTTCAGCTGTAAAAAAGTCAGAGCCTTCACATATTTTTCAATTTTGTATTTAGGAAGGTATGTTTCTCAATATAAGGTATGTTTATTCCTGCCCTGGGCTCTGCAAATATCAGGGGGAGGCCTGCCAGCATGTGCTCTGAAGCATGCCTATGTTCTACCATATTGAAGGCTGAACCCGGACGCTGGAGCTTAGGAGATGGACCCTTGCGCCTTTGATGGGAGTTTTTACAGAAGGCACGATCCCAGAACACACCTTGCCCTGTGCCCTGCTCCAGGTTGGGTGGCCACTAAGACATTTGGACAGACTCAGTGCCCAGGATTGTCCCTCTGCAATAGACCAGATGGAACCAGCTTTGACCCCAGAAGCCCATGTGAGTTTCCAGGCCAGGTGTGGGGGAGGCTCTGGCATGCAGAAGAGCTCCTGAGGGCAGGGACAGCTCTCCCACCCACACAGGCAGCCCTGCATTTCCTCCAACAACTATGGTCTTTTGGCTACTGCCCAAGCTCTTCTCTGCCTGCCCAGTGGAAGCTACGTGCCAGCAAGGGCTCTTGGCCCATGTGGCGGCTGCCTAGCTCAAAATGTGAGGCTGATGCTTAGGGCCCATCCATTCGTGCTGCTGGGAGAGGCAACCACTCACAAAATGTTGGCAACGTTTCCTTATCTCTGGCCAGATTTAGCCAGTAAGAATGTAGGATGCCCAGTTGGATTTGAATTTCAGATAAACAACAAATGCTGTTTCAGTAGAAGTATATCCTATGCAATAACACTGTGTATCATAAGTATGTTCCATGTATCACTCCTCGGACAAGGCATTTAAGAACTGGGATATATAAGAGTCATTGCTCTTCTGCTGCTGGGAGACTATAGGTTTGTGCGTTTTAGATGACAAGATAGATGATGGCTGCCCAACTCATCGAAATGAACTTTTTTTTTTAAAGATTTTATTTATTTTTTATTAGTTAGAGAGAGAGAGTGAGCACAGGCAGACAGAGAAGCAGGTAGAGGCAGAGGGAGAAGCAGGCTCCCTGCCGAGCAAGGAGCCCGATGTGGGACTCGATCCCAGGACGCTGGGATCATGACCTGAGCTGAAGGCAGCTGCTTAACCAACTGAGCCACCCAGGCGTCCCCGAAATGAACTTCTATTCATAGTTGGAAAGTTGTGAATTCTTAGGGTTTATTTGTTACTGCAGCATCACCTAGGCCTAAGTATTATATCATGCAGATGTCACTGTGGCTCCTTCCTCTCCCACTGTGTCCCTCTTATCTTTTATGAACCTCTCTCAGGGTGCCTGGGTGGCTCAGTGGGTTAAAGCCTCTGCCTTCAGCTCAGGTCATGATCCCAAGGTCCTGGGATCAAGCCCTGCATCGGGCTCTCCGCTCAGCGGGGAGCCTGCTTCCTCCTCTCTCTCTCTTTCTCTGCCTGCCTCTCTACCTACTTGTGATCTCTCTCTGTCAAATAAATAAATAAAATCTTTTTATGAACCTCTCTTTTACTGTGCTTAATTTTTTTTTTAGATTTTTAAAAATTTATTTATTTGAAAGAGAGAGAGAACACAAGCAGGGGGAGGGGCAGAGAGAGGGGGAGAAGCAGACACCCAGCTGAGCACCAAGTCCGTCTTGTGGCTCCATCCCAGGACCCTGTGATCGTGACTTGAGCTGAAGGCAGACGCTTAACTAACTGAGCCACCCAGGCGCCCCACTTACAGTGCTTCATAAATGCCTGCTTAGTTCTCTCTCTCCCTCTCACCAGTGCACAGAGGCCTTGCCGTATTGGACTTTGTGACCCCAGGACCTCACACAGCAAGTGCTTTAGAGTTTGCTGAATGAACAAATGGCCGATAATTTCCCGATGGATGATAGAGCCTTGGTATCAGGAAGGATGATGCCTCTTTAGGTTTTATCTCCGTTATTCTTTAAATAAAGGACTGCCTTTCTTTAAATAGGTCTGTAATCTTGGGAAAGTCAATTACATATAGTAGTGTTATTTATATAGTGACTGGTAATCAGAAGAGCAAGAGATTGGAGGTGACGACATTCATTCTTAGTCACAAATTAAAAGAGAAACATGACAACGACATTTCCACTGGGAAAGAAAAGGTCACCTGGCATTCAGAAGCCCTAACCGCAATTGTGTTTACGTTCTCATCATCTGTACTTTCTGGGGATGTCATTACTATGGATGCAGAAAGGCTGGGGTCACCTGGTTATTTCCCTAAATACTTGTTAACCCTAGATCAGGGATTCTCAGCCAGGAAGTGGGAAGGGTGCATATCAGAATCTCAGAATGGGGGGAAAACAACAAGCATTTTGATTCTATTTTAAAGACTTGTTTTTTAATACAGACTATAGAGACTCAAGTGTGACATTCTAGGCTGTTAGGCACGGGGCGACTATGGGACGGGAAAAGCAGTGAGGACAAGCTGGAGAACCGAGGTGGCGCCCAGTGCACACTTGTTAGCCGGAGGGTGTTATCTGCATGGCATGTTTGGTATCACCTGCTACAGTTCTCCCTGCAAACACAAAGTAAGTATTCTGTGTTGTAAGGGGAGTAGGGGTTTTTCTTTTCTTTTCTTTTTTTTAATTTTTTTAAATTTATTTATCTGAAAGAGATCACAAGTAGGCAGAGAGGCAGGCAGAGGGAGAGAAAGGGAAGCAGGCTCCCAGCTGAGCAGAGAGCTCGATCCCAGGACCCCGAGATCATGACCCGAGCCGAAGGCAGAGGCTTTAACCCACTGAGCCACCCAGGTGCCCCGAGGTTTTTATTTTCAAGCAAGTCCTGATTTGCAGTTCTTATGATGTGGCAAAAAGAGGGGGGGGCTTTGATGCATATAGAGAGATAAAGACGCAGAGGCAATTCTGTTTGCAAGGTTGCCTGTGAAGGGGAAGATGAGAAATAGAAGGGTAAGCAAAGGGGTTTGGGGTGTTTTTAAGATTGGAGAGACTTGAGAGCATTTTTTAAAAATTTTTATTTGGCAGAGAGAGAGAGAGATCACAAGGAGGCAGGCAGAGAGAGGGAGAAGCAGGCTCCCTGCTGAGCAGAGAGCCCGATGTGGGGCTCGATCCCAGGACCCTGAGATCATGATCTGAGCGAGAGGCAGAGGCTTAACCCACTGAGCCACCAGGCGCCCCTTGAGAGCATTTTAAAGGGGAAAATCCAGTGCAGCAAATAAGGTGGAAGAAACAGGAAAGAACAGACGATGGATACAGATAATAGGTTGTGGAGAGAGCGAGATCTCTGGGGAGGTGGGAGGGATGAGAAACCGAACAGACGAGGGAAAGGGGATAAAAGGGACAAAGATTCTATGTGACTGCATTAAGTTTGAGAGTCCCTGGCAGGTTACTGGGGACTGACTGCTGTCCATCAGGGTAATCAGGGGGTAGGTAGGAGACTGGATTTATTCATGTATTTTCATGAATATCTGAATACCAGTGCTAAATTTGTACAAATTTCTGCAGTTTCATACTGAAGTTTGTGGGTGGCCAAAGAAAGTCCCCTGGCTAAATTTAGAAACTATTATCTTACTTTGGTGCAAGGCTAACATTTTCAAACTTTTCAAAAAAGGCTAGCTTGTCATCGAGTTTGTTTTGTTTGGAATATAGACTAGAAGCCCTGAAGACATTGAATCTGAGATATAAAGGCTCAAATACCAACTGCATTTGTTCTTTAAGCATTTATTTTTTAAAAATCCATTTGTAGTGTGCCTGGGTGGCTCAGTGGGTTAAAGCCTCTGCCTTCGGCTTGGGTCATGGTCCCAGGGTCCTAGGATGGAGCCCCATATGGGGCTCTCTGCTCAGCGGGGAGCCTGCTTCCTCCTCTCTCTGCCTACTTATGATCTCTGTCTGTCAAACAAATAAATAAAATCTTTTTTTAAATCCATTTGTAGATTATTCAAGTTTGTATTAGAACATCTTTTCATGGGACGCCTGGGTGGCTCAGTTGGTTAGGCAGCTGCCTTCGGCTCAGGTCATGATCCTAGCATCCTGGGATCGAGTCCCACATCGGGCTCCTTGCTCGGCAGGGAGCCTGCTTCTCCCTCTGCCTCTGCCTGCCTCTCTGTCTGCCTGTGCTTGCTCTCTCTCTCTAACAAAAAACAAAAACAAACAAACAAAAAAGAACATCTTTTCATTTTCTCATCTTCACAATATTCTAAAAGACAAGAATTCTGAAACTGGTTTCCAAGAAAAGCAAATTCCAACCTCATTCTAGTCTGGCTGCAGGATAAACTCAAGCTAACTTCTTGTGTGTGGGGCGGTAGACCCAAATTTCCTTTGTGAAACTCAGTGGGATGGTGGGGCAGAATTCTTCCTTCCTGATACTCAGTTTTTGCCAGCTAAAACCTCAAGAAGGACTTAAGTGATGCAACTTTGAGTTAGTTGCATAAGAAAACATTTCGAATAGCACATTGGAGAATTTAGGGATAAAGTATTTCCCTGTTTATCATAAAGAGAACCGATTTTGTTCACCATTGTATCATTTCCCTCAATGAGTGATGCCAAGCTGATTTGTCTGCACCTCTGGCGATGTAAACCAAGCAGGGGCAGGCTATGCCTTCCACATAAGATGCAAGGCTGGTTCTGGCACACATCCAGTGCTCACAATGATACCACCTTACTAAGATTAAAAACACAAAATTTGTAAACACCAAAACGCACTTGTTCTAAAAAACTGTCAATGCTTTGTTTTTAGCCAATGTTTACGTTGCATAACTCTTTTTATTTTTTAAAGATTTTATTCGAGAGGAGAGCGCGAGCGCATGCGCACACCAGCAGGGGGAGGGGCAGAGGAGGAGGGAGAAGGAGACTCCTTGCGGAGGAGGGAGTCCCACACGGAACTTCGTCCCAGGTCCCAGACACCCAACCGACAGAGCCACCCAGGCGCCCCTAGTATAAACCTATAATCCTAAAGAGAAGGTAGGAGAATGAGATTTTTAAGTTTATCAAAGAGTTGAGAAAAACTGCTCTACATAGAAAAAGTAGTGCTGAGAAGGAACATAGGTAGAGGGATAGGGAATGGCCGTCTGAAGAGGCTCCTGTTCACATTCCTGGCTGAAGTTGGAGGGCGGATCTGGTTCCAGGAGGAGGGTGACTTTAGGATACGCAACATTTTAGGGTGAAGGCGTTTTAGATTTCAGGCTTTGGGTCTGAGGTGGATGGGCAAGGTTTCCCTTGTCCACCTGACCCTTTTATGCCCACTTGAGATCATTAATTGCAGAGGACTCCCCAGATCTCTTGTGGACTGCCTGGTGGCAGAGTAGGAACATGGCAAATTGTGAAGGTTTCTCTAGCTTTGTGCTAATTACCATCATTTTTGGGCCAAACCACTGTTTACCTGACACTTCTCTAAGATGATGGCATAATATTAGGACCCACCTCCCTAGTTTAAGACATCTTTTTTAAAGATTTTATATTTTTATTTTATTTTTGAGAGAGACAGAGAGAGCGTGCATGAGCCGGGGCGGGGTGGGGCAAGCAATGGGAGAAGCAGGGAGCCTGATGTGGGACTGGATCCCAGAACCCTGGGATCATGACCTGAGCCAAAGGCAGATGTTTAACCAACTGAGCCACCCAGGTGCCCAAGACATCTTTGCCTTCTTCCAAACACGTAGCTAAGACAAATAGCTCTATGGCAGAGACAAAGGAACAATCTTTCTCCCCAACTCATTTTCTAGCTTCATCCTTGTATCAGGGCTACATCCTAAGGATCTTAGGGAAAGAGGAAATATCTATTCACTAGGTATTTCTGCATCATTTCCTGGACTGCCGGATGACTGTTCAATAATAGATAACTTTGGAAAACATTTATTATATTGCAGGCACTATCCTAAGTAACTAGAGTAACTCATTAATGCCTCACAACAACTATATGAGAAAGGTATTATTATCATCATCTTCTTTTTTAAAGGAAGCTCTACACTCAATGTGGGGTTTGAATTCATGACTCCAAGATCAGGAGTCGCATGCTTTGCCGACCGAGTCAGCCAGGCACCTCTATCATCCTCATTTTATGGAGAGGCAACCGAAGCACCAAGTGCCATGGACGGAATTTGTCCCTCCAAATTCATGTGTTGAAGTCCTAACCTCCAATGTGACTGTATCTGGAGATACAGCCTTTAAAGAGTAATTAAGGTTAAATGAGGTCCTAAGTGTGGGGCCCTCACCCAGTAGGACTGGTGTCCTTATAATAGGAATAAAAGGAAAAGATACCTGGATACAGTGCAAAGACCATGTGAGGACAGAGCAAGAGAAAGGCCATCTGCCAGCCCAGGGGAGAGGCCTCAGGAGAATCTAAATGTGCTGACAACTTGATCTTGGACTTCCAGGCTCCACAATTGTAAGAAAATAAATTTCTGTTGTTTAAATCACCTAGTCTGGGGTGCGTGGGTGGCTCAGTCATTTAAGTGTCAGACTCTTGATTTCGGCTTAGGTCATGATCTCAGGGTCGTGAGACTGATCTCCGAGTTGGGCTCTGGGCTAGATATGGAACCTGCTAAAGATTGGCTCCCTCTGCATCTCCTCCCAAAATAAATATTACACCACCTCATCTAAGGCATTTTTGTTGTGGCAGCTAGCTAACTAATATACCAAGACACTAAGAAATTGGCCCAGGATCACACAACTCTTAAGTGGTAGAGCTAAGATTTGAACCCAGGTAGTCTGACTTCAGAAATCATACTCTCAACTTTCTTCCATGTTCACCAATCAGTTAAAGTCACACTTCCCAATAGAAATATAATATAAGCCACAAATTTGAGCCTCATATGTAATCCACAATTTTCTAGCAGTCACATTTTAAAAAACAGATGCAGTTAATTTTAATAATGTATTTAACCCAACCTACCGTCTTATTTCAGCATGTAACCAATATGAAGTTATAAATGAGATATTCAATACTCTGTTTTGTACCAAAATTGAGTTTGTACCAAATTTTGTACCAAAATTGAGGGTCTTCAAAATTGAGGGATCTCAAGTGAGCATCAAGTTTGGACTAGCCACATTTCAAGTGCTCAGTAAGCCACACACAGCTAGTGGCTACCATATTGAGAGCACAGGTGTAAAGCACTTTCATAGCTCTCCACTGTGCACAAGATAAAACCAAGACCCCACCCATGTTTCTAGCCTCAGCTCATGCCTGTCCTAGTGTCACCCTTTCAAAGCTCCTTAAATTGGCAATACTTAAATGTCCGCCTTCCATTCATATCATGCTGCTTTTCAGCGTGGCATCTTTGTTCATGCTCTGCCCATTGTCTGGAGACCCTCTCATTCATCTCTTCCCGCCCGTTGGATGATACATCACTCAGGTCTCCCCTCCTCCAGGAAGTGTTTCCTACAGCCCACAGCAAACTGGATACCTCGTCTACTTCACAACACTTCATCCTAATTCATCCTGACATTTAGCTCCTTTTGTTATACTTATTTGTATATGTGTCTGTCTCCCTGATTACACTGTGAGCTCAGCAGCAGAGGATAAATACTTTATCTCTGTGCTCAGCCCAGAATCTGACATGTAACAGACGCCAGTAAACGTGTGGAGTTGAACTAAACTTAGTACCCATGCTTCAGTATACAGGATTCTTCATCCTGGCAAACTAGAATGTTCCCCCAAATCATGAGGAAACCAGGCACAGTTCTCTTGCAGGGGAAATAGGGGTGTGCACTAGAGCTACCAAGGGATGAGTGTGTATGTGGGGGCTGCAGTTTATGTCACTATAGTCTCCATCAGACTCCTTAAGTAAACATAAAATCAAAACAAAATCAAATTTTCTTTTTTTAAAAAAATTTTTAAATATTTTTTTAAAGATTATTTATTTATTTATTTGACAGAGATCACAAGTAGGCAGAGAGTCAGGCAGGGAGAGAGAGGAGGAAGCAGGCTCCCTGCTGAGCAGAGAGCCCGATGTGGGGCTTGATCCCAGGACCCTGGGATCATGACCCAAGCCAAAGGCAGAGGCTTTAACCCACTGAGCCACCCAGGTGCCCAAAACAAAATCAAATTTTCTATTCAAAAACAGTGTCAAAACTTGGCTCTCCAAATATCACCAACCTACCTATTGAGAAGCTAGTTTATTCTTTACCTCAGTAAGCCTTGAAAAAGCTTTGGTAGTGTCTCAGATAAAGGACGTAAGGTCAGTATTAAGTGGAAGTTTGATTTAAGACATGTTTTTTTCAAAGAAAGTGTGGGAGGGGAGATCTTAGTTGATTGGGTAAAAGCCACAATTTCACCGTCCAGGAATGGTGGAAATAGCATGGTAAGGATCTTAAGGGAGGGACTCAAGGAATCGACACACATTATTGCTTTCCACTGGAAACTTGATTAGTATTTCTATAAGATCTTGTATGAAAAGTCAAACCATTTACCTATACAGGAGACTCCTGGGAAAATAAAAGTCACCCTACTGAAGACAGAAGAATAGCAAAGTCGTGTTAATGAAGTCAAAGGACTCTCACTGAACTGACTTAGCAGGATTCTGGCTAAAATTGGGCTCATGAGGATAGCCCCGAGGATGAGACCTACTCAAGAAAAGAGCTTAAAAGAATCTGACTAAAGCTTGGTCAAGGGCAGAGTCTTTGTCAATGGGGAGCATCCCAGGGTCCTCTTGGTTTGCCCTTCCTGGCACAGAACCATTGTTTCACAAGCCAGGGCCAAAGTGACAAGGTCCCAGTTTTCTCAGTGTGCCACACCTGAGGAAGATCCCCCCATCTTGAGGAGGGGCTGAGAGGAAGAAGAAAGCCACAACCTCTTGACCACACTGGGATGTAGCCCCAGTGATAGGTGCTGTGGACAAGAGGAGAGAAGGTATTGTTCTGCTACTGAGGGATGTTTTTGCTTTCAGTAGTGTGGGAGCTGGGAGGGGAGAAAGAGCTATTTTGGTTCAAATACCACAGACTCTCACCTTTCTTAGCAAGTTTTCTTACCTAGACACTCTTCAATAAGTGTTTCCTTATGTGCTGTTTGCCTTTAGGACCATTTCCAGAGTCCTTAATTTTTTTTTCTCCAGCTTTCACTTTTACTAGAGAGCAGGTCAGTGGAGTTCTTCACGCCATCACGCCAGAAACCAACCTTCAGAACTATTTAAGATCCAGGGCTGTCGAAGCTGCTCAAAGAGACTCAGGGTGAAGGATAATATAGATTCTTTTTTCCCCCCAAGATTTTATTTATTTGAGAGACAGTGCATGAGAGAGAGCGTGTGAGGAGAGGCAGAGGGAGAGGCAGGAGCAGACTCCCCACTGAGCAGGGAGCCCAATGCGGAATCGATTCTGGGACCATGGAACCAAGACCTGAGCTGAAGGCAGACGTTTAACTGAGTCACCCAGGTGCCCCTATATATATTAGATTCTAAGAGGTGATCTTATTTATGCAAGGAAAAGTATCTAAAACTTTGAAATAATACATAATTGATGATTATGTGATTAACAATCGTGTAAGTTAGAGGTTAACTTGTGGACTACCACTAAGGGTGTGATTAAAAAAACATGTATCTAGTAGAGAAGAGAACCCCAAGTGTTATGGTTTAATTGCCTGAAGATTAACTGATTTTATATCTAAATTGGAAATCTCACTTCAGAATTCCTTCCCCCACTGATGACATGAAACATCGTTCTACACAGCTTGTCATCCTACCGGCTCCTTCATTAATGAGTTAAATAAAACCTTAACTCATGTCCATTATATTTGTATAAGAATTATGTTTTTAACAATTTAAGAATTTCCAAACCTCTGCAGTCTCAATTCTGATTTTTTTCCCCATACACAAATAGCACAGACACCAGTCAGTAAGATTAAGGGAATAGTGTTTCTGAGACTCTAGCTCCTAAGGTCCTGAAGATTCTCTTAGCACAGTCATGAGCAACTAAGGGAAAATGTTTATGGGCTGAATTGTGCCCCCTTCCCCTTGCCCACCAAGTTTATTGAAGTCCTAACCCCCAATCCCTCAGAATGTAACTGTTTTTGCAGACAGGACCTTTAAAGATATAATTCAGGTAAAATGAGGTCAGATGAGTGGGCCTAATCCCATATGACCAGTGTGCTTAAAAGGAAATTAGGACACATACACACACACAACTGTGAGGACACAGAAGGTAGCTATCTATAAGTCAAGGGGGAAAGAAACCAGAACTACCGAAACCTCCATCTCAGACATCTTGTTTCTAGAGCTTTGAGGGGATAAATTTGTTCCAGCCAGTTTGTGGTATTTTGTTATGGCAGCTCTAGCAAACTAATATATTGTGCAGGGAAATATTTTGGCTTCCTTGGGATCAACCATTGTAAGAAATCCTATGCTTTGGGGGGATATCATGGAAGAAGTTATGGCTACCCCCAAAAATGTATAGGTCAGAAGCAATAGTTTCAGGAAGGGTAGGAATCTGAAAATACATATACTGCAAAAAATAGTTGAGCTGTTGGGAGTTTGTCACCAAATTCCCAAAGCCCTGGAGCAGAGAGTAGCTGTTTTTGTAGGTTGAGGCAGGACTCTCCCTTCCTTCCTTGAGTAATCACTTAGCTTTCTGTATGTTTCATGGATCAGCTGATAGCTTGGTTTTAACAAGATGTTGGTCTATAATAACCAGTTTGCTGTCCACAAAGTCAACAGAAACACGAGGTTCTATCTCTGATGGTCTTAGCAGTTTTATTTCAGGAGTGGAGGAGGGGGAACTGCCAAGGGAAAGAATTTAGGTCTGGTTCCACCATAAATTTCTACCAACTGCAAGGAAATGGCAAGTTTTCTTCTGTTCAATAGACAACCTACTGTATGCTGGACTCTGTGGGTGCTTTAAGGAAAAACTGCTATTTACTGAACAGAGGTTATTAGAGTCCTATACTCTCTTTAATCTTCATGGCTTTATTTGTGAGAATTTAGGGTAATCTAAAAGTGAGCTAACTTGGCATACACCAAGTTAGTCTGTAGTTTTTTTTTTAAGATTTTATTTATTTGATAGACAGAGATCACAAGTAGGCAGAGAGGCAGGCAGAGAGAGAGGGGGAAGCAGGCTCCCCACTGAGCAGAGAGCTCGATCCCAGGACCCTAGGACCATGACCCGAGCCGAAGGCAGAGGCTTTAACCCACGGAGCCACCCAGGTGCCCCTCTGTAGGTCTTTTAGAAAAAAGAAAAAAAAAACCAAACACCCTGGAAGCCATGTTTTGAAAATAAAGATACTATGCCCATTTTGGAAAATATGAGGCTGATAGCCACTGCTCTTGCATCATATTGAGAGATGTTTAAAAACACTAGATAGGGGTGCCTAGGTGGCTCAGTGGGTTGGGGCCTCTGCCTTCGGCTCAGGTCATGATCCCAGGTTCTGGGATTGAGCCCCGCATCGGGCTCTCTGCTCAGCCAGAGGCCTGCTTCCTCCTCTCTCTCTCTGCCTGCTTGTGATCTGTCCAAAAAAAAAAAAAAATCTTTAAAAAAACAAACAAAAAAAACCACTAGATACCCATAAATCAGGTAGATTTATGTAAAAACATAAGGAATATATGTCTGTGTGTGTATATATATGTATATATATTTATTTGTTCAACCATATTTATTAAGTATATAGGGCAGTGTAGTGAGTTCTGGGCACACAATGCTTAATTTTAAAACAGCACCATGACTTTACCCTCATGGAGCTTATGGTCCAGTGCAAAAAGTGGCTACTAGCCAAATGATCATGCAAGGACAGTAATAACTATGGCATGTGCTCTGAAGTCACCTACCGCTGGGAGGAAATTGTACGGATAACCAAGTCAGGTTTTATCAATACTCTATTGCCAAAAAAGGGCCCTTGCTTTGACTTGAGGTAGACATAGACTAGCCTTCTGTCAAAGCAAAGAACACAGACTTGAAGTCACATGAGTCACATTTTTTGTGTGTGAGAACCTACCAGCAGGACATAGCTGACCTGCTACTCAAATTTGAAGGAAAAAACTTTCTATTACCCGAAGGAGGAAGAGGGAAAGAAGCAAGATCAGATTCTTTAGAACTAATTTGTAAGCCAGTTATCATGCTACAAAAAAAGGTATACCAGTGCTTTACCCTTTCCTATGTTCCTTGATGGCATGGCTAGAGTAACATTTCCTACCTCAGATCTTCCCAGCAAAATATGTCTATGAAACAGTCTACATGAAAGTACAGCAGTAAAAGGTATAGGGGTGAGAGAATCATGGGGACAATCCTAACCTTTTTTCTTTATTTTATAAGCTTTTATTCCTACCTAAATAATTTTATTTCTCTAATATTTGTTTTTGTCATGAAGGATATGTAGTGGAAATCCTACGGATAACAGGACAATCAGAATAGACAGCAATGATTAATATACCAAAAATCTGGGGTGCCTGGGTGGCTCAGTGGGTTAAAGCCTTTGCCTTCAGCTCAGGTCATGATCTCAGGGTCCTGGGATCGAGCCCTGCATCAGGCTCTCTGCTCAGCAGGGAGCCTGCTTCCCCCTCTTTCTCTGCCCACTTGTGATCTCTCTCACTGTCAAATAAATAAATAAAATCTTAAAAAAAATAATATAACAAAAATCTTTTGCAAAAGAATCACAAAATAAATTCAAAGATAGGATAAAAATAATAAAACATTTAACACATTAAAAAACAAACTTATTTGGGGAGATCAAAACAACCCAAAAGCAGGTTCTTTTTAAATGCTTCTGGCAAGATGGAAGGAAAAAAACACACAACCAAAAATAAATAAATAAATAAAAAATGACTATAATTGGGGTGCATAGGTGGCTCAGTGAGTTAAGCATCTGACTCTTGATTTCCGCTCAGGTCATGATCTCAGGGTTGTGAGATCAAGCCGCACATTGGGCTCTGTGCTGGGCATGAAGCCTACTTGGGGTTCTCTCTCTCTCTGTCCCTTTTCCCCTTTAAAAAAAAAAAAAGATTCTCTCCCTCTTAAAAAAAAAAAAGACCATAATTAACTCAACTAGGTAGAGATTTAAAAATATTATAAACAACTTTCACCAGTTTGAAAAGTATTATACAAAATGATTTAATAAATCTTCCAAGGAGAAGCAGAGAATGAGTAGGGAGGGGTATAGAAAACACTGGATATGAATTGTACAAGTTAGGTGACAGCCACATAAGCTTCTTATACAAGTCTGCTTTCACAAATGTTTGAAATTTCCATAAAAGCACAGGCTTAAAAAAAGACCAAAACAACCTAGGGGCGCCTGGGTGGCTCAGTGGGTTAAGCCTCTGTTTTCCGCTCAGGTCATGATCTGAGAGTCCTGGAACTGAGCCCCGCATCAGGCTCTCTGCTCAGTAGGGAGCCTGCTTCTCCCTCTCTCTCTCTGCCTGCCTCCTTGTGATCTGTCAAATAGATAAATAAATAAATAAATAAAACAATCATTTCAAAAACAGATAAGTAAAGGAAAAGGATTGTTTATCTTGTCTTTCCCTTAGAAACTGTACCTCAGAGTAACCAAATAGTTGATAAGGAAAGTTTCTCTTATTACATAAAAGCAATCAAAGTAATACATGCAAAAGGCATGACAGAACTTTGGCATCTTGTTATCCTTAAAAATTAATGGATTTACATAATAGTGATCAATAGTTACTACTATCACGACACATTAAGTGTCCAATGCCGCCTATGAAGTATTCTTACCTCTCCCCTTCCCTGGAAAAAAAAAAAAAGAGGGGGTCAGGAAGGAGATAAGGAAAGCAGCAGCTTCCAATTTACAGAGAACTAGAGGTGGGGAGACATAGTAAAGAAATAACATTGCAGGGACATATATACTCAGAGAAATCTAGACCACTTGAATTTTTAGAGAAAATAGCTCCGTTCCTTCAATAAGTCAACAATTAAGTTGTATGGGAACAAGGCAATGGAAAGGAAAGCTATATACTGAAAGACTTTATCAGGAACTACAACATATGGACTTACACATACTGAAATGTTTAAAAGTGAAACCATAGGATGACTGGGATTTGTTTCAAAATCATCCAAGGAATGGGATGAATAGATGAAACAAGATGGGCCACTGGTTACAGTGGGTATTAGGTACATGGAGTTCATGACACTAATTAGCATATATTAAGAATCTTAATGACAAGAAGTTTTGCTAAGCCTTCTGTATATTCTCTCCTCTTAGGATGCTTGATATATATTGAGGGATTAGCCCACATGATCAGGCTTATGGCTGCAAAAACAAAACTATTGATGAAATCTTCTTTGAATGAGTTCTGTGTAAAACTCCTCAAAAAAGAGTAAAATTTACTTGAAAACAGTTTGTGCTTTTTGTTTTGTTCTGGGTAATATTTTTCCTGTATTTATGCCATGGTCAGAGAAATGCCACAGATATGTGGGAGGGTTGCGCTGTGAAACCCAGTTCATGGGATCTTGAGTACTTTATAACAAAGTCTTACTTACCCGGTAGAATAATCAGCTGATTTAAGAAGCAAGGACATTTTATAGCTCCTTGCTCAATTACAATCATTTTTTAAAATCCTTTTAATTAAAGTATAACATACAGAAAAATGTACAAATCCCAAGTGTACAAGCTCAAGGAATAATCAAGAGAGTATACTCTCCTGGCTAACTGGTACAAAGGTTATAAAACCAAACATTAACCACATGCCCTCAATTACCTCCTTACCAAAGGTAACCACTATCCTGTTTTTGAACATGATGTGAATAGAATTATATATTATGTATTCTTTTTTTTTAAACATTTTACTCATTTGACAAACAAGAGATCACAAGTAGGCAGATAGGCAGGCAGACAGAGAGAGAGGGGGGAAGCAGGCTCCCCACCGAGCAGAGAGCCTGATGCGGGGCTCGGATCCCAGGACCCTGAGATCATGACCTGAGCCAAAGGCAGCGGCTTAACTGCCCCCACTGAGCCACCCAGACGCCCCTACATTATGTACTCTTTTGTGTACAGCCTGTTCAACATCACCTCTGAGATTCATGTAGCTTCATTATATTCTTTGCATAACTATATTCTATTATATAAATATATAATTATAAAATCTATCTCTAATAGTGCCTGTCCTAAAGTTTACTTGAATTAATATAATACCAGCTTTCATTTGATTAAAGACAATCTCTTAACAGGGTCTGCATGGAACATCAGAATTGTTAACTTTTCCTGGTCAACTATACTTTCTTTATACTCGCACAGTTGAAGTTCTACATCTAAACCCAATGGCTTACAAATATAGTAATTCCAACCAAATTGTTATTAGAACTTTATCAGTTCAGGGGAACCTGGGTAGCTCGGCTGGTTAAGTGTCTACCTTCAGCTCAGGTCATGATCCCAGAGTCCTGGGATCGAGCCCCACATCAGGGTCCCTGCTCCACGGGGATTCTGCTTCTCCCTCTCCCTCCTGCTTGTGCTCTCTATCACATAAATAAAATCTTTTAAAAAATATATAGAGTTTTATCAGTTCAGCATAAATTGTTTTGATAGAAGCATATAGTGACAAATTTCCAGAAGTTGAAATAGGGCAACACGAAAAAATCAATGATGCAGGAACAATCACTTAAATTGTAAAGAGTGGAGTTTAACACTTTGAACTATTCCTAAATTTGATTATTTAAGTCCCAGTTCAATCAATAAATGGTAATTAAAAACTGGACACAGCTTGACAGCATCCTCTTATTCTTTCAACTGTTCAAGTAATGGTATGTCTTAAAAATGCTCACTGCTCTGAAATGGCTCACTTCTAAAACTGAGGAGTAGATAATTATTGCAGTGTATGTGTTCCTACATCTTCATAGTTAGCTAGAGGATAGCTTTAGCCGTATGTATTCTGACTAGAACTGCCTAAAGAGGCCTCACGATTCATTTTGGGGACTTCCCATTGAAGGCAAGAGTTCAAAATGATTTAGGCGACATTCCATACTTATACATACCTAAAAGGTAAGGCAATCAAGTCTTTAACTCTGTATCTTTCCCCCCTATACTTAGCTCAACTGCTGATATAATCAGTACTCCGTGAGTTGAATGAATGAATAATCTTTACTAAATAGTGCTATGGGCTGAACTGTGCCCCCCACCCTCAAATCCTTGCATTTATATCCTAAACTCCCAATATCTCAGAATGTAACTATATTTGGAGACAGGGCCTTTAAAGAGGTAATTAAGGTAAAATGAGGTCAGATGGGTGGGCCTAATCCAATTATGACTGGTATCCTCATAAAAAGAGAGATTAGGACAAAGAAACAGAAAAGAAAGTCTGTGTCACTCTTCCTCAGCGCTGCCTGCGGAGGTGGCAGCCATCTGTTACTGGGCATCATGACTGCCCTCAGACCTTTGGTGAAGCCCAAGATTGTTAAAAAGAGGCCCAAGAAGTTCATCCGGCACAAGTTCAGACCGCTATGTCAAAATTAAGTGCAACTGGTGGAAGCCAAGAGGTACTGACAGTAGGGTGCGCAGAAGATTCAAGGGCCAGATCTTGATGCCCAACATTGGTTAGGGGAACAAGAAGAAGACAAAGCACATGTTGCCCAGTGGCTTCAGGAAGTTCCTAGTCCACAATGTCAAGGAGCTTGATGTGCTGCTGATGTGCAACGAATCTTACTGTGCAGAGATTGCTCACAACGTCTCCTCCAAGAACTGCAAAGCTATTGTGGAAAGAGCAGCCCAGCTGGCAATCAGAGTCACCAATCCCAACGCCAGGCTGCGCAGCGAAGAAAATGAATAGACAGCTTGTTGTGCATGTCGTATCTGTGTTAATAAAACCATAAACTACAAAAAAAAAAAAAAAGTCTGTGTTGCATAGGGAGAGGATGGCCATCTATAAACTAAGGAAAGAGGTCTCAGGACACCATGTTCTTGAACTGTGAGAAAATAAATTTCTGTTTAAGCCGCATAATCTGTGGTACTTTGTTATATGAGTCCTAGGAAACGAATATGAATAGCCACTACATTTTTTAAGAGTTCTCAAATTTGCAACTTGAAATTACATTTTTAGCTCAAATTTTTCAGAAGTAGGTAGACATTTGTTACCCTTCAGCAAAAGCACCCCAGCACTATACAATGTCTTCAAACTGGTTTTGGTAGTTTTCAGAAGAGTATTTAAACACCTCGATTCTGTGTACAGAACTTCAAGATCACAATCTTCATTACAGTTGGCAGGACAGAACCCCTACGGGCAATGCTGGTACTGGGTAATACCAAGGAGTCCAGACTCTGCAATTAAGTGTCATGTAGCCTTGGGCCAGTCACTTTCTTTTTTATACCACTGACCTTTAAAAAGTGGAGACTGAACTAAGTGGTCTCTTAGATTCATTTATTTCAGACCCACATGACTCAGTGAGGGTTAGAAGCCTTCTGATATGTAAATAAGCATTTCACAGTTAAGACCTCATTTGGCCATAGTTATTTTACCTTTTTCCTGATAAAAATGCCTCTTACACTGAAGAAAAAAAAAAAAGGTAATTACATTTATGCATACAAAAGATTTTACAGGTTAGCCAGCAAAGATCAACAGTGGTTACCTAATTTTCTATTCCATTAAAAATAAATTCCTACTTCCAAAAGATCCTAAGCAAAAGATTAAAATAAACTCCAACAATCCATAACTCTTTATAAAGAACTTAAAAATAGAACTTTTGTCTGAGGAAAAGAAGTATCTGGCAGCTGGTAACTGTGTTACCTTTTAATTAAAAGGAACACAGACCTGGTCTGAGATCACACCTCATGTTTCAAATTTATGTATACTAATCCTACAGGGAAGCTAAAAACTGAACTGGAGAAAGTGTTCCAACTCTTGTTTGGCAATTGCGCTTAGTCGAAGAGTGTGTTTATGGGGGATGGGGAGAGACAGATACACAGGGAGAGAAAGAACTCACACAGTCTGTCAACGTGTACTTGTACTAAAGGGAGAGGGCCACAGAAGAAGTTGCACTGTAGGACAATGAGAAAAGCACTTTGCTTCTCAAAATAAAATCACTCCTTAATTATAAGAGGAGGTTAGCAGACTTAGGGCTTTATCAGTTTTTAAAGTATGAATACATGCTTTCTATTCCCTCTATGACAAGTTTAGATGGATGGCTATGAAAAAGAAAAGAAAGTATGACATCATTAGAATTACAGGTAAGACAAGAGGAAACCCAAAGTACAGACACAAGAACACAGAAAATTTTAAGAGAGTACAGATGTCATGACATTTATTAAAAGGCATGCTACAATGCTATACTTGTTAGGAAAGAGATTAGAGATTATCAAGTAATAGTCAGCAAATATACAAACTGAATGAAAATGGAATATACTACAGAATACAGAAGCTTGAATTAACCATGCACTACGCATTTAGAAAATATGTTTTTTAATATTTTATCTTCTCTTTGCATTTATAACATAATTCACTTAAACAATCACAGAATCCTTTTCTTCCCACACCACAAACTGTGTTACAAATGAAAGCTGGTACTGCTGCTTATCAAAATATACAAGACAATTGATGTTTTGTATAAAACCACTTTATATGTTAACTTGTTCCCAAAAACCTTTTTTTTTTCTTTTTTGGCCTGGTTAAAAAAAATGTTGTTACAAATATTTACAGCATTTTCTTCTTTTAGATGAACATTCTTATAAACTGAAAAAGGGAATTTTATGAACAGACCACATAAAACACAAGACAATGTCAGAGGCTCCTAGCTGTGCTATTTTTTGTTTTACTTAAATACAGTACTGAAAATGCCCATCAAACCCTTGTCATCCTAATCCATTCTGTTCACATTTATTCTCCCATCTTCTCTAAGTAGTCTATTCACCAACAGGAAACAGAAAGTAAAGGCTGCTTTGCACTGGGTCTTCTTTCAGAAAGGAGCTTGGGAAAAAATGCTTAATGAGAGGAGTTAAAACCAGAACAGTAAGTCTTCTTTGGTCAGAGCAATGAGGTGACATTTTGATGCAAAACTTTGCTTGGTCAGCAATCTATAATTAGTACTTTCTGAATGTGGGATGGATTTTTAAAAGATCTGGTTAATAACGGTAAGGGGGAAAAAGGCCAGAGTGTTTTTTTTTTAAACGACATCAAAAATATCTATTTAAATATTTGTTAATACAACTACTACATAGATTCAAAAACTGAAAATAACACAACAAAATCTGTTTACAGTGCTGACTTAAGCTTGCTATACGCAGCTTTCAATCATGACTATTATCACTGGACCAGACAAATATCCCTGTTCTCTGGAACATATGCTTCAGGTTACAAAAACTAAAATGACTACCACAAAGATGTAGAGCAGCTCATTCTTGGACCTGCACAATGCTATAGAATGAATATTATGTGATAAAGGCAAAAGTGTAACTGAGACTTCATTTATGCAGTTACAATTCTTTGCTTGTAGGAATAGTCTGTGGGATAACATTCTTTTAAAACTATATAGTACGTATTTCCTGAAAACCAGAATACTGATACTACCTTAGTCTTGAATAGGAAGAAAAGGTCAATTAAGACTACTGAAGAAGGCACATAAACTTTGGTCCTGTTTTGTTTTCCTCCCTCTATAAAACCCCCCAAACTTTTTAGTAATTTTCTACTTTTAAACCATTCATAACTAACTCTTGGAATTTGCTGTGAAAAAAGACTGCAAATAGTCTTATAGATAACAACACAGCTTTTTTGAAGGACAGCTGAGTTCTATCTTCTTTAAAGGAAAACTTTTGTGCAATCTAAACTGTATTTCTTTTAGCACAATAGTAGACTATTTTAAGTCTAGCAGTTTTATTCTTGTTAACAACTGATCAAGACAAAGGAAAGGCTAAGAAAAATGCTTTTACGTATAGTCATGCTGTCTTTTTGGTTTTAAAAATAGCAGTACACACTGGTTTTCAAAGAGAAAGACTGATAATTTGGCAAACTTAGGGTTTTTAAGTGAGTCATTGGGGGAAAACACATACTTTTGAGTTTGTCATCTTTCATCCAACAACATTTAGTGGAAACAAATTACATAAAAATATATTCACTATTTAAATTTCGCTGTCTAATGACATGGAAGCTTTGAAAAGTTTGTATGTAAATGAACAGAGACAATAATGAGAGTTAACTTTTTATCATCTGAAGTAGAACCAATGATCATCATCCTAGGTGGAGCCGAAGAAGGCATTGCTCCCACAAGGAATTAAGCAGGTAAAAATTCTGTCTCTAAATATTGTGAGATCTGCAACTTTTGACAACAGAATCAGAAACATGACTAAAAATAACTGATTACCTCGTCTTAAATAATTTATAACATTCAATAGGAGCTATTGGGAATTATGATACTCTCCAGTAAGTTATCAGTTAAGATAATAAGATACTGGGTCATTTTCCTATTTATATCTCACACAAAACACATCTTACTGCTAAGCAAGTTATTAAAATCTCAAAGTAAAACTTTTTGGCATAGATTGCTACTGCTGAACGTGTACTGCTATTTTTTGAAGACCTGAATATATATACTTTGTGTGAAAGTCAAGACACTTCCAAAAGTGGCAAGACAATACTCCTTAAAGTAAATAAACTTAAAAATAGGAGACTACGATAGCTCAACAGCAAAAATAAACATTATTCAGAAGATACTGAATAAATGCATGCCGAAACAAAAGTATGAAGATCTAGTTTTTCCACTACCCTGATATCTTTAAACCTTTCTACAGACACTATGCCAGAACAAATACTGTAGACCTCTATCATTCAAACAGCAAATAACATATGGATGATATCCATGCACTAGAGCTAATTTCAGACCCAAATTGATGATATCAAGCATACTATTTTAGATAAGAATATCTCTTTTCCAAATCTTAATCTGATTTTGTCAATAAATTAAAATGTATGTACTGTGCATATGTATATACAACATAGAAGAGTGCATGTATGTATATATATTTATCTACACACACACACACACACACACAACTCCCTGAAAAGGATTCAAATGTCTCTCTCAGATTTAAAGGCCATTCCCTACTTCAAAATTACATTCAATGCTATTATGATCTCCCATCTGCTACACTGACATTGAATGCTATGAGAACCATGAATTAAATCACACAGTAATTCCCAACTCAAAGCAAACAAAATAATCCAATTTAATGTGTCACTGACAATTATAATAGTGCCTGTATGCTCGGAAAAAAAGAAGCAAATTTTGGGAGATTTCTCAAAAAATTTTTGTTTTTTTCCCTCCCCCCTTACTCAAGTGTTTTAGTAAAAACACATTAAGTGAAAAAAATAAAAACTATATAAACAATTATACTTATCTATTCAGTCAATGCTGAAATGGATTCATTTGAAAGGTTTCAATTTAGTGTCCTCCTTCCTATTCTATCTACCAACTACCTGTTGCTCAGTGTTGAGTGAATTCTGCTTTTTAATAACCTTTGGTATTTCCTGTAATCTCCAATTTTTTGTAATAATCTTCCAACATTCAAGCTAATGGTTGGAATATAGCAAAGAAACTGAAATTTTTAAAGGTGAGATGAGCTACTCTGAGGATCTGAAAACTGTAAAAGGGATGGACAAAATGACCCCTTTGACAAATTCTGCTTTTTAAAAAAATCCGATCAAGCACTGAAAAAAATAATGAATGAATGTAAAGTTTCTCATTAAAAAGAAATAATTTTACATGATACAATCACTGAAGCAACATGAAAACGTATTCTTACACTCAACCACAGAGAGGGACAGAGTATGAAAAAGGACCCCACCTTGTCATATTCCATGTATGCGGGCACTCAGTAATGAAGTTATAGTAACAAAGAAAAGCATGTCACTTGAGTACTGAGAAAAACCAAGTAATCCTGAGACAAATTCTAATGAGTGAGAAGGGTTAGACAAGATCCAGAAACTGAGATTGCATTTTATAGTACCAAACTGGTATGCTCTGTCAAGGACTGCACGACCACTACTGGTCACAATGTAAAGAGGCCTACAGGTGTGCACTGAGTTATTCCCCAAACCATCCACCCTTCCCTACCCTATCTCTGCACCAAAGCACCAAAAATTTGAATAAAAACTATTACTTATTGAAAACCACTTAAAATTGCAATGAAAAAACTTTAAAATCCTTACCAAAACAGGGAAAGAAAAAACAAAATGCTCACCAAGCCCACGATATAGCTTTCAAGATATTTAGATAAAATTCTAATCTATTATATATCATAAGCACATAATAAGGCACATAATAAGAAATTAAGTAAATACACAGTAATTCTGAATAAGTACTAGAGATTATAGTGGTACAAAAAACCCTTGAGATTAATTTTCTTCTAAAATAAGACCTTACCAAAAATAACTTTTAAAAAATCTGTCAAACCATATGATAGACCTGAATATTTCCCTTAAGACTGTAAACTTTTTTTTCTGAAAACAATTATAAAAAAGTAGTTTATAAGTAGGATTTTCTTTTTAAATTTTCCAAGATCATTTTACTCAGCAAATAGTGTCATTTTGAAATTTAAACCATGATTTTTCCTAATAAAACTAATAATTATTTTGACACCTTAACAGATCTTGGGTTCTATTTAATTTCCTTGGGGACAATTGAGACACTTCATTTCTCCAAATAGTTTAAAAAAATTAAAGATATGTATTATTCCAAGGAGTGTCTTGCAGTGAAAAAAAGAAACCATTGAAGGAAAACATGCAAGTTTATAAATTTTCTTCCAAAACAACCCAATTTGTTTATGTATACCTATCAATATATGCCAAATAATTAATATAATTTATAAGTGAACATAATTTCCTATAGGGGTTGAACTTCTGAATCATAAAGTTAAAAACCTGGTTGTAAATATTTCAAAAGTCTGAATGTTTAAATTTTTCCAAAGTACAAAGGATTTTAGAAATGTCTTATAAGGCTGATCTGGACCCAAACTAAAAGAAAGTCTGTCCTCATGAAATCTAACTTAGTATAGGGAATTAAATTATTGAAAAAAAAATTTTTTTCCTGAAGGTTATTTTCATAGAAACTATGGTAAAAGAAAAAACAAACCTTTGATCACATCCTGGCAAGGGGGGAAAAATGGAAAGGAAAAAAAAAAAAAGAATATCCCTTGATTTTCTGTATGTACTTGAGTATCGAACCAGAGTTACTTTCGTGAAAGAGGCAGAATTGGTCTTGAGCTGCTTCAGTCTATGTCTGAAGGTTTTACTGAAATTATGGTCCAGTCTTAGGAGAAAAATTCACAGAAAAATCAGATTGTAGATTTTGAGAAGGAAACTCTGAGGTGGTGATTTTCTCCAAGGTCATGGTTATGAAGCTCAATGAGGGCCTGGATTGCTTCTTCCACAGATCCCAACTGAATGAGTGCCATTTTGCGATCTTTTCTGGAAATAATATAAGAAACAAAAAGTATATAGAATTCAGTTTGCCTACAATTCTTCCCAACCCTCTAAAGACCTCATTAAAGTACTTTAAAAATTCGCATACCACATTAAATAATGTTAATGTACTTCTTGAAAGCACTGACTTACTGAAAGAATTTAAAAGCCTTCACTGAACATCCCGCTTCTGTGAAAAGGTTCTTCAGATCATCCACTGTAACAGAAGGGCTGTGAAAACATCACAGAGAGCATCAACTACCTTAGCTCCAATTCTCACATGAACCAAAGATTAACTGCTGCAACTGTCAAATCTCCAGAGTATCTCACATTTCAAAGGCAATAAAGCCATACAATGAAGACATGATTTGTAAGTGCCCTGAAAGATGTTCAAGATTGACACATACATCCTTTGCATAATATGTAAGCAGGTATATAAAGAACAAGAAAAGTCTATCTATATTTCTTTTAAAGGGATAATTACCCATATCACTGACTTTGGTAATTAACTCAAGGATTTCCAAAGCTAGTTCTAATATTACCAAAGTTATTTCCCAGTTCTGACTTGTTGGCTATCGACCACCAGAGTTCTACATTTTCAATGGCTTTTAGGGTAATTCTGAATACATGTATATGGGAGCTAGGCTCTAAGGTGGGTCCCTATTATTACTGCCTCCTAGTATTCAGGCCTTTAGATACTCCTCTCCCATAACAAAGAGATGTCCTCTCTAACCTTTAGGGTACTGTAGAAATGACATGTATGAATTCTAAGGCTGAGAAACATTGTAATTCCTACCCTGCCCTCCTTGAATTATTAGCTTTGGAAGAAACCAGCTACCATTTCATGGGGACGCTCGAGCCAAATGGAAAAGACCATGTGGCAAGGAACTGAGGCTGCCTGTCAGCAACTAAGGGCATAAGTAAGTTAACTACTTGGGAGGTGGATCCTCTGGCCCCAATTAAGCCTTCAAACTTACGACAGACTCCTAGTCAAAACAACCCAACTAAGCCATTTCTGGATTCCTGACTCATAGTAACAGTGAGATAATAATAAACATTTACTATTTTGATAAGCTGTTAAGTTTTGGGGAAATCTGTTATGTAGCAGTAGATAACTTAATACAGTGGCCTATCACATAAGGGTCAACTGACTAAATTATTCTAACACAGCAGTTGTCCTATTTCACTAATTTCTTATGAGATGATTTAACTGCCATAATGTCTTAAGAAGACTGTATTTCATCTCATGACCGCCAGTAAGGATGGCATGGTAGAATAATGACTGGATCTGCAGGGAGACAGACCTGCGTTCCCATTCTATTTCTCATTCATTGGTATAGGACTTTGAGTAAGGTACTTAAACTAAGACTCTCAGTTTCACTGATAAATGAAACTAATGACTTTACTTGAGAGGTTATTATGCATGGATTGACAGAGAGAGAATAGTTGTTACCAGGGATGGGTGTATAGAGGGAAATAGGGAATTACTGTTCAATGGGTACAGAGCTCCAGTTTGGGATAATGACAAGAATCTGTAGATGGGACAGATGTGATGGCTATACAATAGGAATACAAAATGTGAATGTACACTGAGCAGCACATTCAAAAATGATTAAGATGGTAAGTTTTATGATATGTATATTTTACCACATTAAAAAAAGGTTATTATATGGAGATTAAATGAGGTAACACACGTAAGTTACTAGCATGGTGCCCAGAACATGGCAGATGGTTCAAAAATATATGAATGTCCTTTCCCTCTTCTTTTTTTTAAAAATTTTTTTAAAGATTTTATTTATTTATTTGACAGAAAGAGATCACAAGTAAGCAAAGAGGCAGGCAGAGAGAGAGGAAGGGAAGCAGGCTCCCTGCTGAGCAGAGAGCCAGATGCGGGGCTCGATCCCAGGACCCTGGGATCATGACCTGAGCCGAAGGCAGAGGCTTTAACCCACTGAGCCACCCAGGCGCCCTCCTTTCCCTCTTCTGCCTACATGTCTTTTGTATGTTATAACTGAGACCAGCCCCTAGATAATGTATTTAAGAAGGTAACAATAACAGGAGTCTATCTCTGTATCTTAAGTATGTTGTTCCTCTACCTAATCCATAATGATTAGCTGCTACATTTCTAGGTCCATGTAATCTTGAGTTTTTCTTTAAGTGACTCCTCCAGTTTCCTAGCTGCATGAGGTTTGAGTCACTGTCCAGTTCAAATTCAAGGTTCCTCCACGTAGCCTAACCAGAGACTAGCTGGCAGCCTGAGCATTCCACATTATTTTGAGTGATTATTTTCTATTCCTACTCATCCCCATTCTCATTCTCAATAATTCTAGAATTTTACCCTTATCCATTCCCTCAGTCTTTCAATTTTTGCACACACGGGCATATATAATCATATCCCACAGGTTTTACCCCACCCTCTCCAAAGTTCATTCCCTCTTCATGTATTAGAGTAAGTTATATACAACTGCCATCTTCAAAGGTCAAGGATTTCAAGAATTAGATCAAGGATTGCAAGATGCTTTCTATAAAGGGCCACACAGTAAATATCTTAAGCTTTGCTAATCACAGAGTCTCTGCTGCAATGCTATTGTAGCTCAAAAGCAACCAGACACTATGTAAATGAATGAGTGTGGTTATCTGCCCTGAAACTATTTTTGGAAGGTGAAATTTGAATTTTATATAGTTTTCTCAAATCACAAAATATTCCTCTTTTGCTTCCCACCCCCGTGACCATTTAAAAATGTAAAAATCAATTTTAGCTCACAGACCATATAAAAACACATGGATTTGGCTTGTGGACTATAGTTTGTTAATCCCTGAGTTAGAAGATGAGTAAAGACCAAGTCTACTACAACACTGCTTAACACAGAGTGGTCACAATAAAGTTATTTTTAGCTTTTAAGTGATTAACATATATATAGCTTTAACAATTTTTTTTTCATATATATGGCTTTGCAACTTGTAGATAAATACTAAAAAATTCATTTTCCCCACATTGTTAGACAGAAAGTATTTGATTTTGCTATGCTGGTTAATCCTTTAATTCTATACAAAGAGATGAACAAGTATGTACCAATGCAATATTTTTGTACAAACTTTTCTTTAGATAAGATTTATTTATTTTAGAGAGAGAGTACAAGCTGAGAGAGGGGCAGACAAGCAGACCCCCCCCCCCCCGTCCCTGCACTGAGCGTGGAACTCAATGCAGGGCTCATTCCCAGGACCCTGAGATCATGACCTGAGCCAAGAGGCAGATGCCCAACCACTGAGCCACCCAGGTGTCCCTGCACAAACTTATTTTAATGCCTTTTTAAAACTGAGAGGTAACTAGTTGCTAATTCCCTATTTGGAAAGAAATTTTACCTTTCACTTTTAGAATGTATGACTAGAGATATAACCTTAAGACATGATGGCAAATAAACCATGTCACAAGAAATTAATGATCAGGATAACTGCTACATTAGAATAATTTCAGAGTTTCTACCTCTCTCAAAACATAATTAATCATCTAAATGAATAATAAATAATTAGGTACATACGGAATGTTGGAAAGATGCAGAGTAGCTGATGGTGGAAAGATATTCTGGAAATTTTTAGAGCCAGGTTTTTTAAAGCGATGCAAAGGACTATTGCTAAAATCCTTAGTCAGACCTTGGTCTTCTTGTCCCTCTCGAGGAAGCTGAACTGCCTGATGTTTGGACAGAGTAGCGCGAAGTACTTTTCCATAAAGTCTCTGTCCACTCAGGTGGTTCATTGCTGGCATATAGGAAGAAAATAAGAAAAGTCTGGGTATTAAGATAGAGTCACTGTAAAATTTGTCTAAATTATCACAAATTCCTTTTATTTAGTCACTTAAAATTATATTGTCAGTTTGAGGGTTAAAATGGTTTTAAATTCAAAAACTCTTACATACAGAAATGTATTAAATGACTTTACTTGACTATAATAGAAGAGAGGGAATCTTAAAAAATATCTTCTTAGCAGAGTGCTAGACAGTTCCATAGTGCACAGAACATAACAAGTGCTCAGGAAATGGTTACTGAATAAAGGTAGTTTACTCTCAAGCAACAATTTTTTTTTTTTAAAGCGCCTAACATGGGGCTTGAACTCACAAACTTCAGATTAAGAGTCACATGTTTTACCAACAGAGCCAGCCAGGTTCCCCTTGGGAACACATTTTTTTTTTTAATAAAAAAATCTAAGTAGTGATTTTTTTTAAAGATTTTATTTATTTGACAGAGAGAGAGAGAGATCACAAGTAGGCAGAGAGGCAGGCAAAGAGAGAAGGAGAAGCAGGCTCCCTGCTGGGCAGAGAGCCCGATGCTGGGCTCGATCCCAGGGCCCCGAGACCATGATCTGAGCCAAAGGCAGAGGCTTTAACCCACTGAGCCACCCTGGCACCCCAGCTAAGTAGTAGTATTTTTTTTTTAAAGATTTTATTTATTTATTTGACAGACAGAGATCACAAGTAGGCAGAGAGTCAGGCAATGAAAGCGGTGGGGGAAGCAAGCTCCCCGCTGAGCAGAGAGCCCGCCGCGGGGCTCGATCCCAGGACCCTGGGATCATGACCTGAGCCGAAGGCAGAGGCCCTAACCCACTGAGCCACCCAGGCGCCCCTAAGTAGCATTATTTTTAACAGCCACTGTAACAATGAACAACAAGGCCACAGAATACCATTTTCTTGCACCATCATTATGAAATTTGCCCAAACTTTTAAGCCATGAAATAATTGCAGAAAACTTAATTTGGAAGAAAAACAAATAAATAAACAAACAAAAATTAAATAAAACAAGTTGCATTTATTAGTTCATATTTAATGGAAAAACCCTACAGTCAAAGTTCTTTTTTTTTTAAGATTTTATTCACTTATTTGTCAGAAAGATAGAGAGAGAGAGAGCACAAGCAGGGGGAGCAGCAGGCAGAGGGAGAAGTGGGCTACCTGCTGAGCAGGAAGCCGGATGTAGGACTTGATCCCAGGACCCTGGTATCATGATCTGAGCCAAAGGCAAATGCTTTACCAACTGAGCCACCCAGGTATCCCTAGAGTCAAAGTTCTAAACATCAACAATATGTTCAAATAGATGAATGAACTTCAGACTTCAAAGAGTAGTAAATATTTCTAAATCTTAAATTATAAGCAGGTCCAAGTAATAATGAAGACATTTGCATAAAGAGGTACTCTTTAGTAAAATCATATTTCTACTACTTATAAGTTTATTTTATAGGAAAATTCACATACAAAAGGGGCAGATTATCATTACTATTATAATCATCAGTACCTAGCTGAGCTTGACTCGCATCTGCCATCTGAACCAAGGCATTTTCTTTCTTATTAAACATAATCTTCACTCGATGTACATCACCATATACTCCTGATTAGAAAGACAAAAACAACTTTATTAAAAAAGTTAATGCCTGACTGTGTAATGTTTAATTTTATAAATACATTTAAAGAAGGCTTCTTTTCTCATATTAAATATATTCTCTGGGCAATTCCACACGTCACCCAAATTTGTATCTCAGTTCTGTTTCAGATCTTTTAATCTACTCAATCATTTTCACTTGGATGTCCCATAAACACTTCAAATTTAGTACATCCCAAACAGATTCATCTCCTGCTTCTTCTCCCTGCTTCCAGTGTTCACTAACTCTGCTAATAAATATTATCATCATTCACATATTCAGACACCTGGGGGTCATCTTTTAATTTCTCCCTTTCCTTAAACTTTTACATCTGATCAATTACCAGTACCCATTGACTTTCTGGCCTAAATTATCTCTTATATTTGTCTACTTCTTCCCATCCTCATTACCGTCAAAGCTGCCATCATCATTTCACAACCGGACTATCCTAATAGCCTTCTAACTGACCTCAATTCCTGTCTTCCCCAAAGTGGATCCCATATTCCAAAGGACTGGCAAAATGATTCATTGAGATGTAGGGGGAAAATAATCAAACTCGTATGTATACTGATTTGTTTATATGAGCCAATATGAAAAACTACACCTTACTAATTTTTAATATATATATGACATTACAGGCAGAAGTTTCTATAATATGAACAGTATTCTCTCTTTTTAAAATTCAGTATACCAAAATACACTGCAAGTTTATATGCTAGAGGGTATCACCAATATAATAAAAATAAGAACCTTCAGTAAGTAGCACCATGACCATACTTTGTAATGTGATGAGAGAATAACTGAAAATCTTCAAGGCACACAAAGGAGTGCTGGTTATCTTGTGGGCAAGCACCTAAGAGCAACTGAACTTAGAGATGAACGGCACTTCTAAAATATAAAACAAAGACAAGCATTCCAAACATGCTGTCCTTCTTAGAAATGATGAGTGTCTGAGATAAGTATTCTTTAAAAAATAACACATACAATTTGAAACCTAAGGGTGACATTTTTTTAAACAAGTAAGAAATTAGCTACTTTTAGAAAGAATGTACTGCAGCTATTAAAAAGACATGTGAAAATTTATCATTAATACCTAATTTTGTTATTGAAAATTACATGAGTGTGTCATGAATAAAAACTTCCAAAGTAATTCCATTGAGTATGAAGGATATCTGTGGGGTAATGGAAGTGTTCTAAAACTGGACTGTGGTAATGACTGTAAAACAATGTAAATTTACTAAAAATCAATTATGTATATACCTAAAGCAGGTCAACTGTAGGACTATAAATTCTATCTCAAAAAGACTGTTTAAAAATTCAATTATCCACTCAAATTTTTGAAACAATTTTCCAACCTAATAAAACTTCCAAATAAAGAGTATCAGTGAGTTTTAAACTCACTGTTAAAAAAATTCAATACCAACAGTTTTCGACATCAACCGATTTAATAAGAGGAAAAAATGGAGCTTCTCTAGGTAAGTACAACAAACATAAGTGGATTAGACTGAAATATTAGTGCCATACTTAATTAGGCACAGTGACAATGAAGCATTTCCACTAAAATCACTTGTCTTTATGAGCTATCTTTCTTAGTTATGACAAACATTAAGATCAAGTACTAAAATAAAGTGAACTTGGAATCAGATCCAGGAATACTAAATCAAAATGGAAAAGATTTTTGAAAATAATGAAGCATGTAAAATCATACTTCTCACTAAATGTTAATGTTTTTAATGAAAATTTTCATCAATAAAAATCTTTAAAATGCCGAATATTACTTATTTTATTGCTCTTATATTTGTACATATTATGCTGTACATGAGTACAGTGAAAGATGGATAAAGTTTATAAATAATCATAAAAAAATTAGGAGTACATGCTAAATTTTTTTTAACTGAGAGAAGAACGTATTAGAAGGTCTGAAGACTTTTTAAAACCTGAATCTCATTTTTTAAAACTTGAATTTCATCTGACCTCTTGCCTGCTTTAAACTATTCAATGGTTTCCCACTGTTCTTAGGTTCAAAATCAAGCTCCTTAATTTAGTTTACAAAACTCTTCCTATGACCTTGCCCATATTGCACATGTGCCTCCCCTACACTTTCCCCTGGGGGGGAGGGGGTTCCTTCAATTCCATGTTCCAGGAGCCCTCTCATCTACTGCTAGTATCTGGGAAAGGACTCTTGCCCTTTCTTTTTGGCTGGCTAATGCTTACTCATTTTTCACAAGTCAGCTTAACTATCATTTCTTTTGGTACACCATCTTTGATTCCCTCAGCTAGGTTAGGTCTCCCATCTCCATGTTCCCATTACAATCTCTATTTCCCCTGCTATAAAACTTTACTGTAACTGTTAATTACTAAGTTTTACTTCCTACTCTACCCTCAGTGTCAAATACACAATCTGGCACATAGATATAATTGATAAATATTACTGAATGATGAAATCTATTTAATCCACATCACAGACATCAAAAAGAGCAAAGAAGAACTTACCAAATAGGATAAAAAGCCCATGCGGTGTGATAAGCTGTTTGAAAAGGATAACATAAAATATAAGTGTCCAAGTAAAAAATTTTTTTCTTTAAAGATTTTATTTATTCATTTGACAGAGATCACAAGTAGGCAGAGAGAGAGGAAAGGAAGCAGGCTCCCCGCTGAGCAGAGAGCCCGATGCAGGGCTCGATCTCAGGACCCTGAGATCATGACCGGAGCCGAAGGCAGAGGCTTTAACCCACTGAGCCACCCAGGAGCCCCCCAATTAAAAATTTAAAGTAAGTTTACATGTAAAAACAGCAGCTGACTTTGTTTAAAGCATTGATTTTCTATTTTCCTATATATACTAGTGGTAAACTTTAATAAAAATCCTTGAAGCAAATGTAAACATTTTCATTTGAATATAACCCTAGTCCAGAACTACTATACTGCCTCCTAAAAGACTAAAATTATATAATACTTTCAAACTCACATCAGGATTGAGATTGGTGACAAGCAGAACAGAATTTCCTGGTATACCACCAGCCCCAGGAATAGCCATCCTTCCAGTGACAGCAGAGGAGGTGATTGTGAGAGGGCCCAGAGCTCCAGGAACAGCTGGGACTGATAATCCTTTTTAAAACATCAAAAGCATTTCATATGTTGGTTATCTGGGGAATTACAACACTGGATATATCTTAAGTAAATAAATGAAGATGAAAGCAAAAATATAGAAGAAAATGTGTCAAAGCTACCATAAGGATATCAAAGGCCAGTTTCCTGCCCTACAGAGTTAGTCTAGGAGTCAAGTTCCTTATTCTTTGACATCATCATACTCTGTATTATTTGTAACACAAAGTTTTGCAGTGCAACAGAATTCACTAGTCTTAAAGCCATGAGGCTTTGGGCGGGTATATCAACTGCAAGTATTCCTTTTTTTTTTTTTAGATTTATTTATTTATTTATTTATTTGACAGACAGAGATCACAAGTAGGCAGAGAAAGAGGAGGAAGCAGGCTCCCCGCTGAGCGGAGAGCCCGATGCGGGGCTTGATCCCAGGACCCTGAGATCACGACCTGAGCCGAAGGCAGAGGCATCAACCCACTGAGCCACCCAGGCGCCCAAGTATTCCTTTTCTTGAAAAAGATATATTCTAGCACATTCCTATAAGGTAGATGTAGTTTTTCATTTGGTTTCTACCATAAAATCAGATATATATGTGTGTGTATATATGTGTGTGTGTGTGTGTATATGTATATATATATATATATATATATATATAAATATTTTGTTTATTCATTTGATAGAGATAGAAAACAGGGGGATAAGGCAGAGGGAGAGGGAGAAGCAGACTTCCTATAATACTGGAATACTGACACTACACATTATGGTTAAAATAACACACTTTTCAGAAGTGTCCCACTTGACACTTTTTCAGAAGGTCCCACTATTTGTGTTCTCAGCTTAACTAAGGTAAAATCTCTAGTTTATGTAAAATGAACCAGTTCCTTAATGATATTTATTGATTCTTTAAGCTCAAAATTCCTTATTATAGAGTCTGACCACTTTGCCACGAATCACATAATTAAGCTGCAATATAGTTTACTTTCAGACTACTCGGCTTGACAATCTAATAAGGTCATTACTACCATTGTCCTGCTGAGTTTTAAAACTTTGTAGACCACTTTCTCAGGCTGAATACGTTTCCATGAAATCTTTATTCAATGGTCTTTCACATAGCCTCTTCCCATCCGCCTCCGATCCAACTCTGCAACTTCTGAATAACTTCTGTAGATTTATTCTATATCACCAACAGTACAATTTGGCTACACCAAGTGGGTAGTACATATGTATATATATACGTACATATGTTGTGTGTATCTATCCCCCTACTAAAGCTTAAGTCTTAGCAACTCAGGAGTCCCTTTTATGCAATTTTTTCTCCTTCTTAACGTCTATACTGATTTACACATAGTGTGTGTCAAAAAGAACTATCGAAAATGAAGGAAACGTTGTATTACTACTTGCAAATGTTTATCAATTAAACTTTGGGGAGCTTCAAATAAATAAAAATAATGTATAATGCCTCCATTTAATGGAATAGGTAGAATATTCATTTAATTAGACATACATTAAGGTGACTTAAAACCACTAAAAACATAAAACTTAAAGTCAACCTTATTACTCTTTCCTTTTTAGTCAAATGTCATCCTCTCCATCAGAGAGTACTTAAAATTCCCCAAACTGGAGGGACAGAAATATAAAGATTAGTACAGAAAGGATTTATGTTGCAATTTATTTATTTATTTATTTTTAAAAGATTTTATTTATTTATTTGTCAGATAGAGAGCGCAGGAGTGAGCACAGGCAGACAGAATGGCAGGCAGAGGCAGAGGGAGAAGCAGGCTCCCTGCTGAGCAAGGAGCCCGATGTGGGACTCGATCCCAGGACGCTGGGATCATGACCTGAGCCGAAGGCAGCCGCTTAACCAACTGAGCCACACAGGCGTCCCTTATGTTGCAATTTAAAATAGAGTTATACTCATTAATCAGTTGGAAACTGGAAATGTAATATGTACACCAGGATTAACACTGTATCACTCTTTTAATCAGCACCTCAGTGTTTTCTTTAGGCACTGGAGATAAAACCATAAAGTAATTTTTTTCTTTTCCTTAAGTTATGATCACATTCATTTCATTTACTATATGGAAGAGTGAGAAGTCATTATCAAAATATTAACCAACCGCTATCTCTTAATTATCTCTATTAGCTAAAAACTATATATCCCCTAATATAAGCAGCATGTGTACTCTCTATGGCAATCCTCTAAAACCATCAGTGACATAAGAAAGGATTTACAAATATGTTGTATAGTAAATATTTATTAATTCGCATATTACTGGGGTGCCTAGGTGGCTCAGGCAATTGGGTGTTTGCCTTTGGCTCAGGTCATAGTCTCAGGTTCTTGGGATTGAGCCCTGCATTGTGCTCCCTGCTCAGTGTGGAATCTGCTTCTCCCTCTGCCCCTCACCCCAGTCATGCTCCTTCTCTATCTCTCCCTATCTCAAATAAATGAATAAAATCTTTTACAAAAATAACTGAAGCATTTACTGACTGCATAGAATGAATGTACTGAATGCCATCAAAGGCATTAAGAACACAAATGTAAGTTAAGACAAAGGTCTGTCCGACATGCAATTGATAAGCTTATCAGCAAAGACAGAAGTAGTTTATTTATTTTATACAGGAATCTAAAGGACAAAAGTAAGGTTACTTAATACAGTCAACCTATCATAATCTGTACCAATAATATAAATGATACAGAACTACTAGAACCTGGGGGGGTTGGAAAAGGAACCACAGGGAATTATTCATAAGGACAAGGAAGTTGAGCATCATACGATGAGCCATTTCTTTTTATTTTTTAGAAGATTTTATTCATTTTATTTGTTAGAGAAAGAGAGAGAGAAAGAGCACAAACAGGGGGAGCAGCAGGCAGAAGGAGAAGCAGGTTCCCTGCCGAGCAGAGAGCCTGATGTGGGACTCGATCCCAGGGCCCTGGGATCATGACCTGAGCCGAAGGCAGACCCTCAACTGATTCCTGAGGGACCCAGGAATCCCTACGATGAGCCACTTCTATGGTTGATATACATAATGCTTTTATTGTAAATCCTTTGAATATGGTGCTATTTTTCCTCTTGATAAGTTCCTAGAACAAAACCATTTCAAATTCAAGTTTTAAAAAAATCACCTGTAGCTTGATGAAATCCAATGGCTGGGGCAAATCCAGCAGCCCCTGCATAGGGTGAAGAAATTATACCTGGTGCACCTAGTGGGGAAGAGAAGCTAAAGTAAATAATTCTACCTCTATAAATATGGTTATCAAAGCAATATAAAAAAAAACCTCATGATGGTATATTATTCATAAAGGGATACTGTTATAGTTAAGATTGTTCAACAGGTGCTTCTTAATGTATACGTAAAGAGCCTCTGCCCCTTCTAGAGGCTAACCCCTTTCAGCTGGATCCGAGGTTCACGAGTCCAGCTTCGCTGTTATTTAGTTTTGTGTTACTGGTTATTTCATTTTCATTTATTTAGTTTTGCTACTGAGGTTGAGATTTATGTCCTTATTGAGAGCACATTTCTCTGTGAAAACTGTCAAATATTTATTAAAATGTACTGTACCTAGAGAGTACTGTTTTGATGAAAAGAAATATGAAATAAAAATCCTTGTTTTTGAAAGGCTTACAAACAAAAAATATAAATTATTGGAGATTCATATACTGAGGATCTAGTGGTTTAAAAAGAAAATACTGTATGTGGTCTAAGAAGGGATCACAGAGGATCCACTCTGACTGTTTGAAGGTTTCTCAGGAGGTAAAACCTGAGCTGGACATGATGTAATTGAAAAGCACAGTGCTTAGTGTATCCCAGCTGAAAAACAAATGCTGGTATTCTTCCCTTTCCTTTCAGAAGCCTGGTGACTATGCACCAGCAACAGAAACAGGAGTTAGTTCCAATGGGAGGAATCAATACTAGCAGGAAACCATTTGGTTTTGGACATGTCAAGATTGAGGTGATGGCAAGACACAAGTGGAAATAAGGCCAATCAGAAATTAACTAGTGTTAAGATGCAGATTCATAAATCATCTATGTAGAAACAAATGTGAAAAACCACATGAACTAGATAGAGTTCTACTAAAAATGACAGAGGATGCGGTGCCTGGGGTGGCTCTGCGGGTTAAAGGTCTGACTCATGATTTCAGCTCAGGTCAAAATCTCAGGGTCCTGACATCCAGCCCCACATGCTGGATGGAGCCTCCTTAAGATTATCCCTGGCCCTCTCTCTCTGCTGCTCCTCCCTACTGCCCCCCTCCTGCTTGAGCATGTACCCTAAGAAACACATACATACAAGAGAAGACAAAAAATGGAGAGTTAAAAATAGAACCTGGGAATAATAGTGCACTTAAATGGTAGAGGAAAGAAGGATATTCTAAGAAAAAAGAGAACAGACTTAGAAAGAAAAAACAGAACAGCGAATTATAATTCCTCAGGATCTAGAGGAATAGCGTTTAAGTGGGTAGGGGCCCAATAAAAGTCAAAGAGAATGAGAAATATAAGAAGTAAAGAAATTTTAGAGCGATAGCGAGAAGTCAGATTTTAAGAATCAAGGGGAATGCTGCTTTTCTCTTTTTTAATGAGAGGGTGATGAGCATTTCATGGGAAGAAATATGTAGGCTATATTCTCCAGAGGAGCTAAAAGCTCAAGAAGTTTATTCTCATTAAAAAGAGTTAACAGAATTCCTTAAATATGCAGTTATGATTTATTAAAATAATTAAAGAAAATCTATAGTCATTAAGAGACTTCAGGGATAGAGCTAGCAAGGAAAAAACTGACAATGAATGAAGATAGGAAAAATGAAGTAAGTGGCAGAAGAAGTGATGAAATAAGAAGAGAAACATAACATTTACTGAAAGCACATTGTGAGTCAAGCATTCTTCTATTGCTGAGGAAGCACTGAACAAAGCAGACAAGAATCTGTCCTTGATAAACTTACATTCAAGTACGTTCAAAATCACAGATAAAATGATTCATTTTTAAAACAGAAATAACTATATTTAAGGCATAAAGGAAGACTTCACAAAGAAACTTCAATATGGATATGAGTAATTATGAAAATTTGCGCCAGGAAGTTAAACATGAGAGATACAGCAGATTGTATTACTGTTGACAAGTATTTACTTGTCCCTTCCGTGATATACTCTGGCTAGTACTGTGACTTAAGTACCACACTTGTTTTTAAGATAAAGAGAGAGGGAGAGAGAATCCTAAGCAGGTTCCACCTGCAGCATAGAGCTGATGAGGAGCTTGATCTCACCACCCTGAGATCATGACCAAAGTTGAAATCAAGAGCTGGATGCCTAACATACTGAGCCACCCAGGCACCCCCAGTGCCACACATTTTTATGCAATTCCCACTGCACTTAATCACATGAATACACAGATATGACATACACCACCCTCTCTACACAGAAGCTTCAAGAGGCACTATGGGTTTATACCAGCTCTACTATTTTTTACTCTCTGCCACAAGAATGTCACTTCTCAAATGTGGTGACACTTTCAGCCTGAGCCCTGGATACACATGAAATACATGCGAAAGGCTGTTGCAAGAATGGATTCACAGCTGCATAAATGTCAGTAGCATGAAAAAAGTAAATGTTAACTGCTGTAAACCACTGAGATGTGCGGGGGGCAAGGAGGTATCTTTTTTTTTTTTTTTTAAAGATTTTATTTATTCATTTGACAGAGAGAGGGGGGCAGGAAGAGAGAGAAGCAGCTCCCTGTTAAGCAGGGAGGTGATGCAGGTCTTGATCCCAGAACCCTGGGATCACGACCTGAACCAAAGGTTGATGTTAACAACTGAGCCACCCAGGGGCCTAAAGGAGGTATTTTTAAAACACAAAAAAACTAATAATAGATGGTTATGGGGGGATTGTGAGGTTGTGGGGCAGAAGACTAGTGGTAGGTTTTAGAGAAGAAAGGGAAAAAAAACTTTTTAAATAAGGAAAGATTTTGAGGGAAGTATCACAGAATGCTAAACAGCAATGAAAAAAAGAATTGTCAAACAATTAACAGGGATAAATTTTAAGTAATTTCTTCCAAGTAAAATATGATTAATAAGAACATTTGTTAAAATCTGACAAAAGTATCATTGACAGTTTCCATTAATATATACTCCTCAAGTAAACACAGAAACATTTTAGCAAAGTAACCTTTAGAGACAATGAATTAGTATCTTTATGAAAACATTACATAAACCTTTATGAAAACGACTCAAGATATGAATGACCAAGAACAGATATTTTATATTTGGAAAATGTACCACCACAACAGAAATTAAGGCAATAAAAATTGTGAATATTTTTACCAATGAAATCAGTTTGTCAGTAATATTCATAATAGCAAAACCCTAAAGAAAAAAGCTTAATGTCCAAATTGGAGAATGATTAAATAACTCTGGAGTCCCGCATCAGGCTCCTTGCTCAGTGGGGAGCCTGCTTCTCCCTCTGCCTCTGCCTGCCACTCTGTCTGCCTGTGCTCGCTCCTACACTCTCTATCTGACAAATAAATAAATAAAATCTTAAAAAAAAAAAAGGCATAACCACAGTGGTTTTTTAAAAATGTGAATACAGTGGCAGATTAAATAATAACAGACTATCCTTAATGCAGAAAATGCCCAATGAAAAAGTGAAAAGATCTTTAAAAAAAAAAATCTAACAGCTAACAAAATGATAAAGAATAACCAGGTCAGGGGGTGTGAGGGAGGGAAGGCTGGGTGATAGACAGTGGGGAAGGTATGTACTGTGGTGAGTGCTGTGAATTGTATAAAACTATTGAATCACACAGACCCGTACCCCTGAAACAAATAATTCTCTAAGTAAAATGAATACAAGAAATAATGAAGGAGGGAAGGAAGAAAGGAAGGGGTGCCTGGGTGGCTCAGTGGGTTAAAGCCTCTGCCCTCCACTCAGGTCATGATCCCAGGCTCCTGGGATCAAGCCTGCTTCCTCCTCTCTCTCTCTCTGCCTACCTCTCTACCTACTTGTGATCTCTGTCTGTCAAATAAATAAATAAAATCTTTAAAAAAAGAGAGAGAGAGAGAGAGAAAGGGAGAAAGGGGAGGGAAGGAGGGGGAGGAGAGGCGAGGAGAGGAAAAGAAATGAAAGAAGAGGGAAGGAGGGAAGAAAAAAAATCTAATAGAGGCACAGATGCTATGATTTCAGACATAAGAACTATCGGATAAAGGGGCGCCTGGGTGGCTCAGCTGGTTGACTGACTGCCTTCAGCTCAGGTCATGATCCTGGAGTCCCAGGATCCAGTCCTACATCAGGCTTTCTGCTCAGCAAGAGGTCTGCTTCTCCCTCTGACCTTCCCTCTCTCATGCTCGCTCGTTCTCATTCTCTCAAATAAATAAAATCTTAAAAAAAAAAAACAACGAATTATCAGATGAAGATTTTAAATAGTATACTTGAAGAAATAAAAGATATGCCAAAAAATATCTGAAGGGCAGGAGATACTTAAAAAAAAAAAAAAAGAACAAAATAAAATTTCTAGAAATGAAAAACACAATTATTAAACTCTAAATTACTGGACAAATTTAACAACAGATTAGATTAGCAATAGCTTAGAGATCATTTGTAAAATCAAAGTTAGGCCCTAAGGAATTATCTAGAATGGAGCTTAGAGAAATAAAGAAACAGAAAATATGAAAAAAAAACCCTGAGACACTCAAAATATAGTAAGACAGTATAACAGGTCACATCAGAGTTCTACAAAGTAAGAAAAGAAACAGTGAGAAGGGAAAATATTATGAAAAGACAATTTCTAGAACCAATAAAAGGCAACAATCCATCAAATCAAGAAGCCCAAGAAAGCTCCAATCAGAGTAAATAAATCCTCAGACATAACACACTGAAACTACAAGATATCAAAGATGAAGAAAATATCTGAAGAATAACCGGAGAGAAAAAAGCAGTAGTTTGGTTGATAAAGCTGACTTTCTAAGAGCAAAAATGAACACCAGACATCATCAAATGATTTAATACACTGAATGAAAAGAACAATAAATATACCTAGATATATATTTTATATCTAGAAATATCTAGAACTCTGTGGTAGGAAAACTATCTTTTAAAGCTGACAGCAGGGTGCCTGGCTGCCTCACTCGGGACAGCATGTGACTCTTGATCTCAGGGTTGTGAGTTTGAACCCCACATTGGGTGTAGAGATTACTAAAAAATAAACAAGCTTAAAAAAATAAAGGAAAATAAAATAAAATTAACAAAATAAAGGCATTTTTGAACAAATGAAAGCTTCAAATATGATACCATGGACTTCCCTAATGAATACTAGAGGATATCCTTTAGGCAGAAGGTAAGTGAACGAGATGGCATATCTGAGTTGTAAGAATAAAAAGTCTACAGTCATGTATGGCTTGATCTAAGTGAATATTTATTACATAAAACAATACTAACAAATTGTCAAATTAAAATAAATTCTAAAACATAACAATAATGAGTTAGGAGAAGGTAAAAGAAGATAAAAGGAGTTAAAGTGCCCTAAAATTTTTATATTATGTAAGGAAAAGAGACAGTATCAGTTAACTTTAGATTTTAATAAAATAAGTATGAAAGTTAAAATTCCTAGGTGAAGGGTGCCTGGGTGGCTCAGCTGGCTGAGCATCTGCCTTTGACTCAGAGCATGATCTCAGAGTCCTGGGATTGAGCCCTACATTGGCTTCTGGCTCCAGAGGGAGTCTGCTTCTCCCTCTCCCTCCCCCTGCTCATTCTCTCTCTCTCTCTCAAATAATTAAGTAAAATCTTAAAAAAAAAAAAAAAATCCTAGGTGAAAATACAAAACTGTATCAAACTTCAAAAACAGCAGGAAAAACAGAGTAATAAATAAACATTAACAAATATTTTTTAAGATAGATTGATTTTAATAAGAGAGAGAGAGACCGCATAAGTGGGGTGGGAGGGAGAGAGAGAGAAGCAGACTCTCCACTGAGTGCAGAGCTTGATCCACGATCATGACCTGAGCCGAAACCAAAGGTCAGATGCTTAACCGACTAAGCCATGCAGGCGTCCCTATTCTGGGTCAGGCACAAACATAAGCAAATGAAATAGAAGACAAAACATACCCCACTGAAGCATAATTCTAGCGATGAAGAAAAATACAGTAAATAAGGTAACTGTAGGTAAGAAGATGACAAATACTATAGAAAGTAGAACAGGAAGAATCAGGAGTACTGAGGGAGGGCTGGTCGGGCAGGTTAAAGAAGGCAGCAAGAAGAAAATAGAGGGTATCTGAGAGAAAAGTACTCCAGGCAGAGGGAAATACCCACTGGATAATCTGGCCATAGAAGCATACCTACCATGTTTTATAATCTGGAGGGACTATCAGTTGGGTAAGCAGAAAGAGCAAGGGGGTGGGCATCAAAGAAGATATTCAAAAAGTAAAGTTGGAGTGGATGATATAGAGCCTTGTAATCCAACGCAAGGATGTGAGCATTTACTCTGAAGGAAACAGGAAACTGTAGAGGGCTTTCAGTCAGCATTAGACTGAAACTGGTAAGATTTAGTTATCTAATTTACACCCAAAGAAACTGTATATACATAAAAGTTGTTCTGTGAAGTTTTGACATATGTATTTTTAAAATTGTATTTAAATTCAATTCAGTTAACATAGACTGTATTATTAGTTTCAGGGGTAGAATTTAGTGATTCATCAGTTGCACAGAACACCCAGTGCTCACTACATCACGTACCCTCTGTAATGCCCGTCACCCAATTACACCACTTCCCCAACCTTCTCCCTGCCCTAGCAGCCCTCAGTTTGCTTCCCATAATTAAGAGCCTCTTATGGCTTGTCTCCCTCTTTTTTAATCTTATTTTTCCCTTTCCCTAAGTTCACCTGTTTTGTTTCTTTTAATTTTTAAAGATTTTATTTATCTATCTGAGAGAGTGAGTCAGCACATAAGCAGGGGGTGGGACAGAGGGAGAGGGAAAAGCAGACGGGCTTGATCCTAGGACCCTGAGATCATGGCCTGAACTGAAGGCAGATGCTTAA
>RCUC01143072.1:0-55909 GCA_003697995.1 Taxidea taxus jeffersonii | reverse complement strand
AATTCTCCCCTCGTGGTCCAGTAGTTCTTTGTCTCTCTTTTGCTCAGCTTCTTTATTCTCTGTCATTTGGTCTTCTATATCACTAATTCTTTCTTCTGCCTCATTTATCCTAGCAGTAAGAGCCTCCATTTTTGATTGCACCTCATTAATTTTTTTTATTTCAACTTGATTAGATTTTAGTTCTTTTATTTCTCCAGAAATGGCTTTTATTTCTCCGGACAGGGTTTCTCTAATATCTTCCATGCGTTTTTCGAGCCCGGCTAGAACCTTGAGAATCATCATCCTGAATTCCAGATCTGACATATTACCAATGTCTGTATTGATTAGGTCCCTAGCCTTCGGTACTGCCTCCTGTTCTTTTTTTTTGTGGTGAGTTTTTCCGCCTTGTCATTTTGTCCAGATAAGAATATATGAAGGAGCAAATGTAATACTAACAGGGTGGCAAAGACCCCAGGACGTTGTGCTTTAACCAAATCAGAAGAGACCCCAAATCGTGGGTGGGGGAGAGAAAGGGGGTAAAAAGAAGTTCAGAAAAGAAAAAAAATTAATTAAAAAAAAAGAAAACACAAATAAAGAAAATATATATATTTAAAAAAGTAAAAATATATATGTGTGTGTTAGACTTGTGACTAGAACAGGGTTACCCACTTAATATTGGGAGTATTTAGGTCTCTTAGAAGAAACTACCTCCCAAAATTTTAAAGAATGCAAAACATATATAAGGGTAAACACAATGAAGGGATGGAATATGACTATAAAGATTAAAGAAAAAAACTATTTTTTATTTTTTTCCCCAACAAAGGAGTTGATAAGGTAAGTTGGCAGGGAGAATAAAAAAAAAAGAAGTGGAGAGAACTTCCTTGGGCTGGAGACTAGATCAAGCCCAGTACTAGATTTGGGGTGTATTTTGATCTATTAGAAGTTGTACCCCAAATTTTTAAGAAGAAAAAAACCCCCTATGTGTATACAAAGAATAAAGTTAGATACAGTGAAGGATAAAATATGACTATGATAATCAAAGTTTAAAAAAAATTTTTAAGAAAGTTATTAAGATAAAGTAGTTAAAAAATGTTAAAAGAGGATAGGGTAAAAGTTTAAAAAGATTAGCAGAAGCGAAAAAAAATTAATTAACTTTGGAAGACTAAAGATTTATGGGGAGAAAACCAAGAATTCCATGCTTTGCTTTCTCCTCCTCTGGAATTCCGCTGTTCTCCTTGTTAAGTGAACTTGGTCTTGGCTGGATTTCTTGTTGATCTTCTGGGGGAGGGGCCTGTTGTAGTGATTTTCAAGTGTCTCTGCCCCAGGCGGAATTGCAACGCTCTTACTAGGGGCCGGGCTAAGTAATCCTCTCAGGTTCGCTTTGTGGAGCTTTTGTTCCCTGAACGCTTTCCATAGAGTTCTGGAAGAAGGGAATGAAAATGGCGGCCTCCCAATCTCCGGCTCAGAGGAGCTGAGAGCTCGGGGCCCCAGTCTTCAGTGCGCCTTCAGGGAAAAGCGTTTAATCACTCCCGTCTCCCCAGCCTCCAGCTGCGCTTGGAGAAAAATGCGTGAGATCAGGCCCGTTTCACTGGCCTCTGGCTGCGCTCCGAGGTCACCCAGCCTGTGACCAAGCTTCTCTGTCTCTGGCACAGTGTCCCACCTGGAGTCTCCGAACCCCGCAGATCCCTGTGCTCTCCCAGGTCGGAGTCCCCCCGGATCTTGGGGGACCCCACGCACAGAGCACCAGCCCGTATTACAGATTACAGTTCACGGTAACTCTGAGTTGAGAGTTTACTCCCTGGCTCTGTCTCCGCAGCCGGCTTCCCCGCTCTAATACCTGTGAGCTCTGCGACACTCAGACACCCCTGATCCTTCTGTGACCCCATGGGACCTGAGTCCTTGCTGTCCCCGTGATGTCTTCACCCCAGTTTAGCCTCTGGCGTGATGCCCCTCCGTGGAGCAGACTTTTAAAAGTCCTGATCTTTGCTCCGTTGTTCCGCCGCTTGCCGGGAGCCGGCCCCTCCCCCTGGGGTCTCTCTTCCCGTCGCGTTGGATTCACTTCTCCGCTGGTCCTACCTTTCAGAAAGGGGTCGATTTTCTGTTCCTAGAATTGTTGCTCTTCTTCTCTTCGATCTTCTTTTGGATTTGTAGGTGTTCAGAATGGTTTGATAAGCTATCTAGCTGATCTCCTGCTGCCTGATGTCGTCTCAGCCTCCTACTTTTCCGCCATCTTGACTCCTCAGATTTTTTGTGGTTCTATCAAAATGTTAAGATTGTTTGTTCTATGGAGCACTGGTGTGGTGCATAAACAATGAATTCTGGAACACTTCAAAAATTGTTTGTTCTAGATCTGTGACAAATTCTGGTGGTATTTTAATACAGATTGCATTAAATGTGTGGATTGTTTTGGGTCATATAGACATTTTAACAATAGTTGTATTTACAGTCCATGAGCATGGGATGTTTTTCCATTTCTCTTTGTCCTACTCAGTTTCTTTCATAAGTGTTCTGTAGTGTTCAGAGTAGAGGTCTGTTACTTCTTTGATTAATTATATTCTAGGTGTCTTACAGCCTTTGGTGCAATTGTAAGTGGGATCCATTCCCCATGTCTCTTTCTGCTGCTTCATTATTGGTGTATAGAAATACAGCCAATTTCTGTACATTGACTTTAAATCCTGCGACATTACTGAATTCATGTATCCGTTGTAGCAATGATTGGGTGGAGTGAGTGTATGATGCTCAGAGAAATAAGTCATTCAGAGAAAGACAAGTACCATAGGATTTCACTCTCATGAGGAATTAAAGAAACCAAATGGATTAACATGGGGAGGAAGAAAAGAGAAAGGCCAGCCATATACCAGACTCTTAACTCTAGAGAATAAACGGATGGTTACTGGAGGGGAGGTAGGCACAGCGATAGATTAAATGGATGATGGGAATTAAGGAGGGCACTTGTTGGGATGAGCACTGGGTGTTGTATGGAAGTGATGAATCACTAAATTATATTCCTGAAGCTAATATTATACTCTATTTTGACTAACTGGATTTTAAGTAAAAACTTGAAATGAAAAAAAAAATCCTTGCTGAATCTCACAGAGTAATATCATTCTGCAGTATGCTTGGAGACTGGCATGGGGTAGGGGTGAAGATAAGCTTTCAGAAGTGGCTCATCCAGTCCTTGGTCCTCTACTTTGAATGCTCAGTGCCACCAGGCCACACCCATGCACCTTCAACTACGGCAAGTCCAGTCACTAAATTGAAGAGGTTGATGCCATCCAGCCACTAAATTGAAGAGATTGATGCCGTCGATGCACAACAAACAACCCTTCAGAATTTCTTAAAAAAAAAAAAAAAAAGGAAGACAGTTTTACTTGAGCCAGATTAGGACAGCAGTGTAGGATAGGCAGTCTTCACAAAGAAGAGAGTGTTCTGACAATGGAACTTTTGGTGTCGGGTTATATCCATTTTTTACATAAAAAGTTGCAAATTGTTAGACAAAAGACATTGTAGAAAGACACTGCAGTTCCTGATATTAAGCTTCTACTATATGCAGGGCTGTATGACTTTAATCTCATGGGAACCAGGGAAGTGTCTTCCTTTTTCTTCTCTTTTCCAGAATGCTCCCTTTGGGCTATCTTCTTTTATCAAGCAGATGTACTTGTGTGCTCGGTGTAGCTAGAGAGCCCCTGCTTTGAGTTTGCATGGACTCCTTTTGACTTTTGGTAGATGTGAAAGAATTGCTTCTTTGGGGAGCCCAGGAGCAGGACCCACAAACACTAAATGTTGAAAATTTCCTTTGTTGGTGCTACAGGAACCTCTTAAGTCTTTGGCTCATCAGATCTAGGAGAGATCCTGTGCTGAGAAAGTGAGGAGGTGCTTCAGGGCATCACTTTCCCCTGCCTGCCTGTTTCTCTCTTCTCAGCCTCAGATTCTATGTCATTTAACCCCACTGCACACATCCACTTGTGGGGATCATCCATCACTGAGCCATGACCTTCAACTTCCCTGTTTGGTTAGAGGAATACAACCTCAGGTGAATGGCATGAGGTCAAATCAAAGGAATCTATCAAGCAGTGCTCCATCTTTTAAAAATTGTTTTGCTTTCTGAAACTTTAGTTTCAGTATAGTTATCTTACAGTGTTAACATAAGTTTCAGGAGTATAATATGGTGATTCAATATTTCCATACATTGCCCACTGCTCATTTGCACAAGTGCACTTCTTAACCCCTATAGTCTTCACCCATTCTTTGGCCCCTCCTCCCCTCTGGCTACCACCACTTTGTTCTCTGTAGTTAAGAGTCTGTTTCTTGGTTTGTCTCTCTCCCTTTTCTTTTCCTTTGCTTATATATTTTGTTTCTTACGTTCCACATGAGTGAAATCATATGGTATTTTTCTATCTCTGACTGACTTAATTCACTTAGTGTAATATGCACTAGATCCATCTGTCTCATTTCAAATGGCAAGATTTTATTCTTTTCTATGGCTGAATAATATTCCGTGATAGAAATATACCACATTGTCTTCACAGATCATCTGTGGATGGACATCTGGGCTCTTTCCATAATTTGGTTATGCATGTATTCCTGCTAATTAGTGTTTATGTATTTCTGGGAGTCAATATCCAATAGTAGGATTATTGGATGGTAGGGTAGTTCTGTTTTTATCTTTTTGAGGAAACTCTATGCCGTTTTCCACAATGGCTACACCAGTTTGTGTTCCCACCAATATGGCAAGAGGGTTCCTATTCCTCCACATCCTTGCCCACACTTGTTGTTTCTTATATTTTTGATATTAGCCATTCTGACAGGTGTGAGTTTATATCTTTGTGGTTCTTTTTGTTTTTTTAATTTTTACATACTTATTTGAGATAGCATAAGTGGGGAGGAGTCAGAGAAGGAGAAGCAAGCTCCCTACTGAGCAGGGAGTCTGATGGGGGACTCGATCCCAGTGAAATGTGGTCACATAATCAAAACATCAAGGAAAGCAACTCACAGAGGAGTCATCTAGGATTTAGAGATGTTAAGTTCTTGAGGAACCTCCATAGTGTTTTCCAGAGTGGCTGCAGCAGTTTGCATCCACACCAAACGTGTTTGAGTGTTCTAGAGGAGGCCGACATGTTTACACTGGACAAATGTGAAATCAACAGAAACAGAAATGGGAAAAAGAAATACTTTTGGGGAAGAGAAGACAAAGGCAAGGAAATCATGCTGTACTTATAGAGGGAAGAAACTGTAGAGCTCAGCCAAAGTCAAGGTTGAAGGGAAGCCTTTAAGGAGCAATCAGAGAAGAGAAAGCTGGGAAATTTACACAACACACCTCAACATGCTGTACATTTCATACATGGTGCACTACATGTGCACCAAATAGACATCTTGTATGTGACCTAGGATATAAATGTGTGTGTCTGTATGTATATAGACATATTTAACTGAATCAATGATTAAATAGGGATTTGAGGGACATGGAACTGAACAATCTAAGCCCCCTTCTGCTCAGTTGAAATGGGAAAAAACACACAGAATCCAAAAGAATGAGAAAAGTAGTAGTGAGAAACAGGTGACCATGGAAGATTGCAGCGGGGAGCTGGTGGGAACAAATCAGAGTAAAACCATCTGTCACAGTATGAAAGTTTGTATTGATCCCCAATTGATAGGTTGAAACATAGTCCTCAGTGTAGGTATTGTGGGGTTAGGCTTTAGGAGGCAGATCCTCCCGTAAAAGGGATTTATGCCCTATAAAAGAGACCCCACAGACTCTGTTCTGCCCTGTGAGAACAGAGCCAGAAGGTGGCCACCTCTGAACCAGGAAGGCAGCATCACCAGGCCTGGAATGTGCCCCTGTTTGATTGTGGTTGGGCCATGCCTCCAGAACTGTGAGGTATCGATTTCTGTTGTTAAGAATTCAGCCCATCGGTGGCATTTTTGTTATAATAACCAGAGGGGACAAAGAACCTGGCATGTGGCCTGGTTTCCTGCTCAGTCCTCTGTGGGAGGTGAGTCACAGAGAGAGGAATGGAGCCAGCAGGGTTGAGTCACGGCCAGGAGAGTGGGTGCTAAGGATAAGTGACAGGCTGCAGGGAGAAGACAGTAAGGATGGCAACCTCTAAGGCCCTTGTCCAGGCTGTGCTTCTGGAACACTCACTGAGATCTTTCTCTGGGGTCTCTCTCTGGTGCCACAGTGCTGCTGCTGATGATGTCACCTCCGCCTGGAAACTGCGTCTCCTCATTTCTCAGGGAGACTCCTCAACAGAGGAGTCCCAGGCCACCCCAGGCTCCAGGAAGGGATGCAGAGTGTGGGAGGGTAAGGAGGACAGGACCCAGAGGAGGGTGGAGAAGCTCAGTCTTCAGGAATTCTGAGCAGAGGTGGATCCTGATGAGCGGGAGGCTGGGGATGAGGTCCCAGAGATGAGGGGGAGATGATGGACTAGATGGAGGATGATAGGAGAGAGTGATGTGTATACTTAATGGAAAAAAGTGGAGCCTTATTTCCTTACAAAAGGAAAAAAAAAATAAGCAGGAAACGGTGTTGTGAGGCCAGTATTTCCACTGTCACTGTGAGCACCGAACAGGGAAGATTGGCTTTAAGATGCTGAAGGAGAGAAAACTGGGCACATGAGCCTTTCTGAGAAAGGCAGGCAGGATGGGCTCCGGCCATAGCAGAGCCGCTAAACACTGCTTCTCCCTGAATGAAACAATGCCCTAAAACCATGTCCAAGAGTTGAAACACCACAGGGATCTGAGGATTAGATGTGAGAAATTGATACATATTGCCAAACAATTTTGTTGAATCAGGACCCATAGAAATTATATTTCATGTTCCCAACATCAGTGAGATGGAGTCACCATTTTTTGTAGTTTTCAGTAAGGGGACTGAAGAGAAAATATGTAAGAAGAGGAAGAAGTTGGCCAGTGAAACAGCCAGGAAGTTACAAGCCCAGCACTGCGATCAGAGCTGATACTACGCACTAGGCTCTTGCTCACCTAGCTGTACTGGAGCATCATGGAGTTCGACCTCAGCCTATTGCTGCCTGCAGCCACAAGCCAGTGATGACCAAGACAGGGACTAGAGCTTCCTCCTCCCCTTCCCTCTCACCTCAGATGAGCGGCCATTGGTTCCCAGAATCCATCTTGGCATCCAGGCTCCCAATGGCAGAGGAGAGGCCAAGCCTGGCTCTGTTGTCACCACAGTCAACCTGCTGGTGCAGCTGCAGTCACAGGAAATCAGCCACCTGGGTGCCTGGCTGTGTCTGCGCTCCTGAACTTTGCACATCTGCTCTTGGGAAGGTCAAGGTTCCACTCGATGGCCCTTGGTGACAGGGAGTCTGCATTGGAGCTGAAGCAAGAAAAGATTTCAGTGGGATACATCCCAGGATTCCTTAGCTGAGTACTCTCAGAACCCAAGGATGTCCCCACCTATTTGAAATACCACCCGGTGAGCAGGTACAAAGGCAGACATCAAGGGTATGAAGGAGATGTCCCCATTATAACCAAGCCTGGGGATGCTGGGATGGCAGGTGGCCAGGCTGCAAAGTCCCTGAGGTGAAAAATCACCCCTTTACTCTGCAGGGCCTTTGGAGGGGCACATGGTCTCATGCCTATCATTCTGTTAGTAGTAACCTTGGTCTTACAGCCTAGAGAGAAGTTTCTGGGGAGTTCTCAGGACATGGGGAAAAGGAGTTGTCTGTGTGTACTAGAAAAAAAAGACAGGAGAAGTTCAGCCTCAAGGCTTCAGGTACCGCTAAAAAATTGAGTTGCAAAAAGGTACCATGGGCCAAGTTATGGGAACTGTTAGAGCTCTGGAGCCTTTTGGAGTTTCCCACTTGCAACATCTGACTGCCCTTCCACCCACCCATGCATCTGTATCCTATTGCCCCTGGGAGGAGGTGCTAACAGCTCTAAATAATGGAGCAGGGGTCTGAGTCCCTTTGGAATCCTCAGGGCTAGAAGTGCTACAGGATCAGGAATTTTGCATCTTCAGGGATGGCATGCAGTGCCCAGACCTGGCATCACACACCCCTCAGTGAGTCTGGACAGCACTCCCTCATTAGACATGCTCAGGTTGCTACCGTGAAGGGAGTCCATGTTCTCAGCAAGGGGGCTAACCAGAGACCTGCAACAGCCTCTCATCAGAGCAGGTCAGCCTCAGCCTCCTGGCCATGCGCCCTTGACCCTGTGCATTTCATTCTCAGCTGTTTACCTGTCACTAAAAACAGAGATCCTGGGTCTGTGACTTTAGTCTTCCTGGCAGCAGCCTGTATGTCCTTTCACCATGGAATCCTCTACCTCCTTCTATCTGTTGCCCCATCAATGCCCCCAAATCCTGTCCTCCTACAGGCCCACCCTGCTGGTCAACACTCACTGCCCTCTCTGCCACACACACTCTACACTCCTCATCCTGCCCCTGGGTTCCCTCTATCTTCTGGTCCCTTTTTGTCCTCCAGCACCACTTCTCCCATCCCCACTGCAGGTCCCTCTCCCAGCTCCCAGGTCTTCAGCCACAAGCACATCTCTCAGACTGGGAAGCCCTCCATCATTCCTCGAGGCACAATGTTCCAGTCACTCATCAGCACAATGCCAGACATGTCCTTAAATTTTGGGGGGGAAGGGTAAATCCTCTGCAATGAACAAATCTGGTTGGGGAAGGAATGGACAAACCCAGGTTCCCCATTCTCAAATGTTATTTGGATGAAGACCTAAGAGTATTTGAAGTTATCTGTCCTAGTTTCCTCGTGTCCTTTTGTGGCTCTATTCTCAACTTCCAGGCTTTGTTAAATCTACGCTTACAATATGCAGACACATGTAGGAGAAAAGGGAAAACCTCTTATCAAACTTGTGAAGGCCTGTCCTCTATGTGTAGTTTGCCAGTTCAGGAAAAGCCATGGATTAAAGATGAGGTTGGAATTTCTGGTGAGATTGGACCATTTGTACTAGGTTTCTCCCTGTGCGGGGAGGATGGGCCCGAGTCACCTTCCGGCTGACCCCCTGCTGGAATCACCACTTATGAACAGTGTTTGCATGCTCCTGTCAGATCCTGCAACCTGGATGAGCTGTGTATAATGTAGTTGCTGCATTCAATCATCTCAGCCCGTCCACATGGGTGCGTTTGGTCTCTCCTGTTCCAGGGTGAATGGAAGGTCTTGTCACACACACCTGGCTTCTGAGACATGTGTTTGAACCTTTCTCATCCCTCCCTCCCTGGGTACCCAGACCTTGCTGTCAGCATCTCTGAGAGAGCTGTACAGCAACACAGGGATGTTAGGCAAGCTAGTTAAGAGCCTCTAGGGGACCCCTGGTAACATCAGGAAAGGCCTAGGACTTCTCAGCCCTGGTTGCTTTTGGATGGAGAACTTCATGGAGATACTCATCTCCTGGAGGACCTGGTGAGCCACAGCCTCTGCTCACAGGACAGAGTGATTCCCAGGGTAGGTGTTGGCAGATGCATGCTGGCTTCCAGGTGATGTTGGAGACTGTCATACAATATTTTGTTCACATTTACAACTGTTTCAAATAATTTGATAGAAAAGCAGAGATGAAAGGGTGAACCCCATCCCCACTTAGTCCCTGACAGGACCAAGTGGAGAGCAGTGGACAGTCTAGGCTGGTGAGTGCCTGACATCCACTACCCACTGGCCAATGGTCTTGGGCAAGAGATGTGACCTTGCTGATGCTCAGCGCCCTTGGCTCTCACAGGAGATGCCACACCAACTGGAATATGTCCCTGTGAGGACCCCATGATTCCAGCACAACAGAGTTCCTGGCTCTATTTAATTTAATACTAAATCCAAGAGCAGAGATCAAACCAGGATAAGTCTACAAGGCCTGTTGGCATGGATACATCTTTCAGCCTGTTTGAGGTTGTTGGATACAGAGAAGACAGGCTTCCTGGGATCCCCTCCCCCCTGGGAACTTTGTGCCCTTCACAATGGGAGTACTTACCATCTACATGCAGATCCAAGAAGGTTTCTTCTTTTCACATGTGGATGAGGCACTTGTATAAGGCCTCCAGGTGTCGGGCAGGTTATGGACCAGCTGAAAAAGTCAGATAATATTCATCCAGTGTCTCTGGTGGGGCTTCATTTCTGCTGCCACTGGCAGCTCCCTGTGGAGCCTTCTGTCACCAGGAGGACTGGAGATGCAATAAGAAGGTTGAATCAACTTGGAGTCCCAGCTGGTTTTGACAGCAGGGAGGAGGGACTGGTCACAGGAGACAAACGGGAAATCCCCATCAAGGGAGATGAGCCATTTGCCTCCATCTGGGGCCAAAGTGTGTATGTGCTGGGGATAGTTCAGGGAGCCATGGAGGGAAAGAGAACAGGAGGTGGTCAGAGCATGGCCAAAATGGGAGTGTAAAGGGAAGCAGTCTCAACCTCCCCAGTGCACGACAGTCACAACACACAGCACATCCAGAAAACAATCCAACCAGCACCAACTCTTTTGCATATGTTTTGGTGAAATTTACAGAAGTCACCAAGACAACCCTCGACTATGGCAACACTGTGGATTCCCAGAAAGCTTATGTGTCCAAGGCCTATGTATCTAAAGACTGAGACATAATTTTTTTTCTAAACACTTTTCTTTCCATGAATTCCTACCAATATCATAATGCAAAACCAGTAAAGACAGGAGGCATCTTAAGCTAGATCTGAATCAGAGACTGTGATAATGCCAGAAATCCTGTGATTGCTTGGTCTACCAGCATCAGTCTGAAACTGTCCTTTTGTCTAGGTCTTTGGTTTGGGGATCAGAGTAATGCTGGCTTCATCAAAAGAGTCTGAAAGTTTTCCTTCTGTTTCTATTCTTTGAAACAGTTTCAGGAGAACAGGTATTATTTCTTCTTTGAATGTTCGGTAGAATTCCCCTGGGAATCCGTCGGGTCCTGGGCTCTTGTTTTTTGGGACATTTTTGATTACTGCTTCAGTCTCATGACTAGATATCTGTCTATTCAGGTTGTCTGTTTCAGTCTGGGAAGTTTAGAGGTTTTCAGGATTGCATTAATTTCTTCAAGGTTGCTGAACTTATTGGCATAGAACTGCTAATAATTTCTGATTGTTTCTATTTTCTTTGTGTTAGTTGTGATCTCTCCCCTTTCATTCATAATTTTATTAATTTGGGTCCTTTCTTTTTTCTTTTGTATTAATATAGCCAGTAGTTTATCCATCTTATTGATTCTTTCAAAGAACAAGCTTCTAGTTTCATTGATGTGTTCTACTGTATCTCTAGGTAACTCATTGATCTCTGCCCTAATCTTGATTATTTCCCTTTTCGTGTGGAGGGTTGACATAATTTGTTGTTGAATTTCCAGTTCTTAAGATGTAAAGAGAGCTGGTGTATTCAGGATTTTTCAGGGTTTTTTTGAGTGAGGCTTGGATGGCTATGTATTTCCCCCAAGGGACTGCAGATTCCAAGTTTGGGAGGGATTAGGAAAGCGACCTATACAAGGGGCACAGTGAAACAGAGGACATTGCTAATGGACCATTTTATGGGTGTCCAAATGGGTGAAATAGGTACATATAGCACTTTCTAGATTTCCTAGATCTCAGATATCATCACTAAATAAAAGCCCATAATTCGGGGCACCTGAGTGGCTCAGTGGGTTAAAGCCTCTGCCTTCAGCTGAGGTCATGATCCCAGGGTCCTGGGGATCAAGCCCCACATCTGGCTCTCTGCTCAGCAGGGACCCTGCTTACCTTCCTCTCTCTCTCTGCTTGCCTCTCTGCCTACTTGTGATCTCTCTCTGTCAAATATATAAAAAAAATTTTTAAAAAAAAAAAAAAAAAGCCCATGATTCTTCAGAGTTACCTGGGGTAAATTGGGTCTTGGTCTTCTTCCTTCAGAAGATCATTATGACTTCCTGCAAATAAAGAGAGACAGGGCCAATCACATTCAACAGAGCACCATTTATACATTAAAATTAAATATCCTCTACAACTAGCACTCGGGCATAATTATCCTTAGTGGGGCAGAAGATAGTGTGAAAGAAATCTTCCAGGAGGCCTCAGGGAGTGTCTTGGAAATGTGTCATGGTTTGCTTTCCTTAGCCATTGGGCATGAGCTCCCTGATGTGGTCAGGCCATATAGAAAGAGTCTGTGTACAGAGTGAAATGTGTGTGTGTTTGTTTGTTTTTTAATTTATTTATTTTATTTCTTTTCAGTATAACAGAATTCATTGTTTATGAACCACACCCAGTGCTCCATGCAATACGTGCCTTCCATAAAACCCACCACCTGGCTCCCCCAACCTCCCACCCACCGCCCCTTCAAAACCCTCAGAATGTTTTTCAGAGTCCATAGTCTCTCATGGTTCAACTCCCCTTCCAATTTCCCTCAACTCCCTTCTCCTCTCCATCTCCCCATGTCCTCTGTGTTATTTGTTATGCTCCACAAATAAGTGAAACCATATGATAATTGACTCTCTCTGCTTGACTTATTTCACTCAGTATAATCTCTTCCAGTCCCGTCCATGTTGATACAAAAGTTGGGTATTCATCCTTTCTGATGGAGGCATAATACTCCATAGTGTATATGGACCACATCTTCCTTATCCATTCATCCATTGAAGGGAATCTTGGTTCTTTCCACAGTTTGGTGACTGTGGCCATTGCTGCTATGAACATTGGGGTGCAGATGGCCCTTCTTTTCACTACATCTGTATCTTTGGTGTAAATACACAGCAGTGCTATTGCAGGGTCATAGGGAAGCTCTATTTTTAATTTTACCATAGATTCTGGGGAATAGATTACCTGAATTTTAAAAACTTACTGCAACCTTCTCACCTTCCCTTATCTCATGAGATACTCTAGATGTGATGGTTTAAAGGCATCTCGACACAGAGACCAGACTGATGGATAGAATCTGCAAATCCTCAAATCAAGAGGAATCTTTTGTGTACAATCCTTTGTGCTACACAGACATAGGAGACATGCTTGGAGAGGGGAAATGCCCAGGCTCAACTTTCCTTCAGGGAAACATCCAAGCCAGCTGATGGCAGAGAAGTTGATATCCCAATACTCTGATGATGACTCACTGAAGGCAGCCAACATAGAGGACACAAACTGTGGGGATCAGAGCAGTCAAACCAGGGAAACAACAAATCCAAAGATATAGGTAAGTCTGACAACATTCTTGTACAGGCATAAAAGTGCAAGAACATTGTTTGGTTATGAAAAACAAGAGCAATGCAGATGAGGAGAAACATTTAATGGAAATCAGGAACAAAGACAGACACCTTGGCCTGTGTAGGACAAGTGAGTGTGAGTTGTCACATCTGCCTTTAATCCAGTGTTCTAACTTCTGTAAGAAGCCATAAGCAGGGCCTGAGAAGGGGACCAAAGGACAGGTCCATGATTCACCTTATGTCTGTGCTGAAAAGTCTATCATAGAGCCTGACTGACATCCCTATGTCTACTGAGCTTCTACACAGGGATGAGACATCTCATTGTAACCAGAGTTTGGGATACCAAACATAGGGGGTCAACTTGGTAGTGCAGTTGGAGCTTTATCACCCTGACAATGGAGGACTCACTAGTTAGTTCCAGAGAAGAACAGATGTCCAGATCTTTAAATGAGTTGCTCTCAGCCCTCCTGTTAGTTGCATGCCGGCCAGACAGTTCAGGTGGAGCTTAATCAGTCAGATAGCATTCATCCAGTGAGTCCCCTTGGGCATCCTGCTCTTCCACTTCTGGAAGCTTCATGCTGAGCTTGGGAGGGTGGGGAGATCTGAACATTAAAACAAGAAAAGGAGACACCCCAGCATCCTCCTGGTTTTGATGGGAAGCTGAGATCCAGAGTCATAACAAAGGAGCACAGCCATTATTGATAATGCAAAAACTATCCTCCTGTTTCATTAGCAGTGTGTGGCTGCTGTGGGGGCAGTACAGATATCTAGAGAACAGAAGGATCTCAGGGTAGTGACCAGAGAACTAAGTTTCTGAGCAACAAACTGAACGATTGTAGAATGGAAGTCATGGCTCATAGTAACCGTGGAGAATCCTAAAGATGATTTTGATGCTTTTGCATAAATGTTATTGCTGTTACGTTTGGTGACCAAGTGAACAGGACTTTATTTTTTTTCAGGCCCTGGTGGTTTTACTTTAGCCAATGACAATTTTACATCTTTAACACGATTCTTTCAATTTCAGGAGTAGCCACCCAATATTCCCTTTACCATTTTAGGTTTCAAACTTGTTTAGCACTGATTTCAACTATTAGTAAAATATTCAAAAAGCATGTATGATATCTTAGCTTACTATGCACCCAGACTGTTTAACTAAGAGAACATAATGAGGTGATTGAAGGAGAGAATATTATAATTACAGGTCGTCGTGCTTTTAAACACAACTCTGGTGTTACTTTGCAGATTAATTCATTTAGCCTCCTATTGTCCCCAAAATAGCATGTGATACTTTTTCCACGATAATTTTACAGTGTAATATCATACATATTTTATAGTCATATTCAACTCATGCAGGTTTTATTTGTATGCCAGTTGACTAAAATTTGCATCTCTTCCTATGACATCACATCTGAATTACATTAATCAATGCTCTAAACCATGTTCTTAAACTCTCCAAATCTTCTCTTTTTGAATTCCCTGTAAAGCCTGGATTGAACCCATCGACTTCTACCCATCTCCCTGCTACCCTGAGAGCCAGGCTTCCATCATCCTCTCTTGGACTACTGTGATAATCTCCAAAATGGGACCCCTCCTTTATTCTTACTCCTTTCTAATCCATCCCCTACATGTAAACCAGGGTAATCTTTTAAAAACATTAATCAAAAAGAACTCAGAAAATCTCTTTCCATTGATTTTTTTGGTCTAAAATTATAAGCTGATAGCCACATTGGTACAGAATATTCAAAGTCATCTTCAAAGAAGAACAAGTTAGACAATTTACATATGTGTGTTCAAGATTTACTTAAAGTCAGATTAATCAAGGTTAAAAGGTAGATTAATGGATATAAAAATAACCCAAAGATATATTCACTTTTATACAGCCATTTGATTTTCTGACATTTTTCAAAAGAATTTTACCCTTTTTAACTGTAAAATCTTTACTCATTCTCGGTGTTTTTATAGTTTCATGATGTGTCTAGGTGTGGCTTCCTTCTTACATATCTTGTTCATGATAGTGGCACTTCCTATAAAATCCAGGTTAGTTATTTCTTAGCTTTGGAAAGGCTTCTACTTTTTATCTTCTAAACTTGTTTCTTTCCCATTTTAAGAAATATCTTTCTTTTGAAATTCTGATTGATATATATGTATAAAGCGTTAACCTCAGTCTTTGGCTGATACAGCCCTGCACAAGGACAGCCGTCATGTCCCACAGTATTGCTGCTTTGCAAACGGAAGGGTTAAAATAATGGTGAATGATCCCACATCTGGATTGCACGAACATTGGGATATGAGGGAGAGGTTGCAGTACTCGAATAATATATAAGATTGTTGGGAAATAAAGGTTTAGTTCTTATATGCAAACATACAAATGTGGGGTACTTGGGTACCTTCAGATTAGATGAAGATGCTTTACTTGCTTTTTCTTCTGCTTCTCAACCTTCTATAAGTTGAGTAAACATAGTTCTAGATGAAAGGCTATGGGTTTCTCCTGAGAATGATTGCCAATTCCTACTTGAAAAGCCACTATGTCCTTGTAGTATTTTTTAGACTCTTATTCTATTCTCACTAACTTAAAGTCTTTGTCTTATTTTTCTACTCTGAATCTCCATGCTTCATTCTAAATAATTTTTTCAGATATATCTTCTTTTCCTTTCCTTTCTTTCTTTCTTTTTTGGATATTAATCTCTTTAAAGGTTTTATTTTTTTTAATTTATATTTTTATTCCCAGGGGTAAAGGTCTGTGAATCGCCAGGTTTACACATTTCACAGCACTCACCATAGCACATACCCTCCAAATGTTCATAACCCCACCACCTTCTCCTGGCCACCCTCCCCCCAGCAACCCTCAGTTTCTTTTGTGAGATTAAGAGGCTCTTATGGTTTGTCTCCCTCCTGATCTCATCTTTTTTTCATTTATTCTTTTCCTACCCACAAAACCCCCACATTACATTGTAACTTCCTCATATCAGGGAGATCATATGATAGTTGTCTTTCTCTGATTGACTTATTTCGCTAAGCATAATGCCCTCTAGTTCCATCCACGTCGCCACAAATGGCAACATTTCATTTCTTTTGATGGCTGCATAGTATTCCATTGTGTGTGTGTGTGTGTGTGTGTATATATATATACATGTGCACATATATATATATATATATATATATATATATACCAAATCTTCTTTTTTTTAAAGATTTTCTTTATTTATTTGACAGAGATCACAAGTAGACAGAGAGGCAGGCAGAGAGATAGGGGAAAGCAGGCTCCCCGCTGAGCAGAGAGCCTGATTTGGGGCTCGATCCCAGGACCCTGGGATCATGACCTGAGCTGAAGGCAGAGGCTTTAACCCACTGAGCCACCCAGGCGCCCCCCAAATCTTCTTTATCCATTCATCTGTTGATGGATATCTAGGTTCTTTCCATAGATTGGTTATTGTGGACATTGATGCTATAAACATTTGGGTGCACGTGCTCCTTCAGATCACTACATTTCTATATTTAGGGTAAATACCCAGTAATGCAATTGCTGAGTCATAGGGTAGCTCTATTTTCAACTTTTTGAGGAATCTCCATGCCTTTTCCAGAGTGCGTTTTCCAGAGTGGTTGCACCAGCTTGCATTCCCAGCAACAGTGTAGGAGGGTTCCCCTTTCTCCACATCCTCTCCAGCATCTTTCATTTCCTGACTTGTTCATTTTAGCCATTCTAACTGGTGTGAGGTGGTATCTCATTGTGGTTTTGATTTGTATTTCCCTGATGCCCAGTGATGTGGAGCATTTTTTTGTGTGTCTGTTGGCCATCTGGATGTCTTCTTTGCAGAAATGTCTGTTCATGTCCTCTGCCCATTTCTTGATTGGATTATTAGTTCTTTGGGTGTTGAGTTTGCTAAGCTCTTTATAGATTTTGGATACTAGCCCTTTATCTGATATGTCGTTTGCAAATATCTTCTCCCATTCTGTCAGTTGTCCTTTGGTTTTGTTAACTGTTTCCTTTGCTGTGCAACAGATTTTGATCTTGGTGAAGTCCCAATAGTTCATCTTTGCACTTGCTTCCCTTGAATTTGGCATTGTTCCTAGGAAGAAGTTTCTGCAGCTGAGGTCGAAGAGGTTGCTGCCTGTGTTGTCCTGAAGGATTTTGATGGATTCCTTTCTTACATTGAGGTCTTCATCCATTTTGGGTCTATTTTCATGTGTGGTGTAAGTAAATGGTCCAATTGCATTTTTCTGCATGTGGCTGTCCAATTTTCCCAACACCATTTGTTGAAGAGGATGTCTTTATTTCCACTTTCCTGCTTTGTCAAAGATTAGTTGACCATAGAGTTCTATTTCTGGGCTCTTATTCTGTTCCATTGATCTATATGTCTGTTTTTGTGCCAGTACCATACTGTCTTGATGATGACAGCTTTGTAATAGAGCTTGAAGTCTTGAATTGTGATGTCACCAACTTTGGCTTTCTTTTTCAATACTCCTTTGGCTATTCGAGGTCTTTTCTGGTTCCATATAAATTTTAGGATTATTAGTTCCATTTCTTTGAAGAAAATGGATGGTATTTTTATAGGGATTGCATTATATGTGTAGATTGCTTTAGGTAGCATAGACATTTTCACAATATTTGTTCTTCCAATCCATGAGCATGGAACATTTTTCCATTTCTTTGTGTCTTCCTCAATTTCTTTCATGAGTACTTTATAGTTTTCTGAGTATAGATTCTTTGCCTCTTTGGTTGCGTATATTCCTAGCTATCTTATGGTTTGGGGTGCAATTGTAAATTGGACTGACTCCTTAGTTTCTCTTTCTTCTGTCTTGTTGTTGGTGTAAAGAAATTCAACTGATTTCTATGCATTGATTTTATATCCTGACACTTTACTGAATTCCTGTACAAGTTCTAGCAGTTTTGGAATGGAGCCTTTTGGGCTTTTCACATATAGTATCATATCATCTGCAAAGAGTGATAGTTGGAATTCTTCTTTGCCAATTTGGATGCCTTTAATTTCTTTTTGTTGTCTGATTGCTGAGGCTAGGACTTCTAGTACTATGTTGAATAGCAGTGGTGATAACGGACATCCCTGCCGTGTTCCTGACCTTAGCGGAAAAGTTTTGAGTTTTTCTCCAGTGAGAATGATATTTGCGGTGGGTTCTTCATAGATGGCTTTGATAATATTGAGGTATGTGCCCTCTATCCTTACACTTTGAAGAGTTTTAATCAGAAAGGGATGCTGTACTTTGTCAAATGCTTTTTCAGCATCTGTTGAGAGTATCATATGGTTCTTGTTCTTTCTTTTATTAATTTATTGTATCACATTGATTGATTTGCAGATGTTGAACCAACCTTGTAGCCCTGGAATAAATCCCACTTGGCCGTGGTCAATAATCCTTTAATGCAGTGTTGGATCCTATTGACTAGTATTTTGGTGAGAATTTTCGCATCTGTGTTCATCAAGGATATTGGTCTGTAATTCTCTTTTTTGATGGGATCCTTGTCTGGTTTTGGTATCAAGGTGATGCTGGCCTCATAAAATGAGTTTGGAAGTTTTCATTCCACTTCTATTTTTTGGAATAGTTTCAGGGGAACAGGAATTAATTCTTCTTTAAATGTTTGGTAGAATTCTCCTGGGAAGTCGTCTGGCCCTGGGCTTTTGTTTGTTTGGAGATTTTTGATGAATGTTTCAATCTCCTTACTGGTTATGGGTCTGTTCAGGTTCTCTGTTTCTTCCTGGTTCAGTTTTGGCAGTTTATATGTCTCTAGGAAAGCATCCATTTCTTCCAGATTGTCAAATTTGTTGGCATAGAGTTGTTCATAGTATGTTCTTATAATTGTTTGTATTTCTTTGATGTTGGTTGTGATCTCTCCTCTTTCATTAATGATTTTATTTATTTAGGTCCTTTCTTTTCCTTTTTGATAAGTCTGGCCAGGGGTTTATCAATTTTATTAATTCTTTCAAAGAACCAGCTCCTAGTTTCATTGATTTGTTCTATTGTTTGTTTGTTTGTTTGTTTTTGGTTTCTATTTCATTGATTTCTGCTTTGATCTTTATTATTTCTGTTCTCCTGCTGGGATTAGGCTTTCCTTGTTGTTCTTTCTCGAGCTCCTTTGGGTGTAGGGTTAGGTTGTGTATTTAAGACCTTTCTTGTTTCTTGAGAAAGGCTTGTATCACTATATATTTTCCTCTCAGGACTGCCTTTGCTGTGTTCCACAGGTTTTGGACCGTTGTGTTTTCATTATCATTTGTTTCCATTATTTTTTTCAATTCTTCTTTAATTTCCTGGTTGAGCCATTCATTCTTTAGAAGGATGCTGCTGAGTCTCCATGTCTTTGGGTTCTTTCCAAATTTCCTCTTGTGATTGAGTTCTAGATTCAGAGCATTGTGGTCTGAAAATATGCAGGGAATGATCCCAATCTTTTGATACCAGTTGAGACCTGATTTATGACCCAGGATGTGATCTATTCTGGAGAATGTTCCATGGGCACTAGAGAAGAATGTGTATTCTGTTGCTTTGGGATGAAATGTTCTGAATATATCTGTGATGTCCATCTCGTCCAGTGTGTCATTTAAGACCTTTATTTCCTTATTAATCTTTTGCTTGAATGATCTGTCCATTTCAGTGAGGGGAGTGTTAAAGTCCTCTACTATTATTATATTATTGTCAATGTGTTTCTTTGATTTTGTTATTAATTGGTTTATATAGTTGGCTGCTCCCATGTTAGGGGCATAGATATTTTAAATTGTTAGATCTTCTTGTTGGACAGACCCTTTGAGTATGATATAGTGTCCTTCCTCATCTCTTATTATAGTCTTTGGCTTAAAATCTAATTGATCTGATATAAGGATTGCCACCCCAGCTTTCTTCTGATGTTCATTAGCATGGTAAATTGTTTTCCACTCCCTCACTTTCAATCTGGAGGTATCTTCAGGTCTAAAATGAGTTTCTTGTAGGCAGCATATTGATGGGTTTTGGTTTTTTATCCATTATAATACCCTGTTTCTTTTGATTGGGGCATTTAGCCCATTTACATTCAGGGTAACGATTGAGAGATATGAATTTAGTGCCATTGTATTGCCTGTAAGGTGATTTTTACTGTGTATTGTCTCTGTTCCTTTCTGATCTACTACTTTTAGGGTCTCTCTTTGCTTAGTGGACCCCTTTCAATATTTCCTGTAGAGCTGGTTTGGTGTTTGCAAATTCTTTTAGTTTTTGTTTGTCCTGGAAGCTTTTTATCTCTCCTTCTATTTTCAATGATAGCCTTGCTGGATATATTATTCTTGGCTGCATATTTTTCTCATTTAGTGCTCTAAATATATCATGCCAGTTCTTTCTAGCCTGCCAGGTCTCTGTGGATAAATCCACTGCCAGTCTGATATTTTTACCTTTGTATGTTACAGACTTCTTTTCCCAGGCTGCCTTTAGTATTTTCTCTTTGTCGTTAAGACTTATAAATTCTACTATTAGCTGACGGGGTGTGGGCCTATTCTTATTGATTTTGAGGGGGATTCTCTGCATCTCCTGGATTTTGATGCTTGTTCCCTTTGCCGTATTAGGGAAATTTTCTATGATAATTCTCTCCAATATACCTTCTTCTCCCCTCTCTCTTTCTTCTTCTGGAATCCCAATTATTCTAATGATGTTTCCTCTTATGGTGTCACTTATCTCTCGAATTCTCTCCTCGTGGTCCAGTAGTTGTTTGTCTCTCTTTTGCTCAGCTTCTTTATTCTCTGTCATTTGGTCTTCTATATCACTAATTCTTCTGCCTCATTTATCCTAGCAGTAAGAGCCTCCATACTTGATTGCACCTCATTTTAATAGCTTTTTTTATTTCAACTTGTTTGGTTTCTAGTTCTTTTATTTCTCCCGAAAGGGATTTTTTCTCTCCGGAGAGGGTATCTCTAATATCGTCCTGGCTAGAACCTTGAGAATCGTTATTCTGAACTCTAGATCTGACATATTACCAATGTCCATATTCATTAGGTCCCTAGCCTTCAGTACTGCTTCTTTTTCTTTTTATTGTGGTGAGTTTTTCTGCTTTGTCATTTTGTCCAGATAAGAATATATGAAGAAGCAAATAAACTACTAAAGGGGTGGCAAAGACCCCAGGAAAATGTGCTTTACCCAAATCAGAAGAGACCCAAATTGTGGGAAGGAGAAAGAGGATTAAAAAGAAGTTTAGAGGAAAAAGAAAAAAAAAACAGTTAAAAAATAAAAGAAAACAAATTAAAAAAATATTACAAAAGAAAATATATATATATTAGACTGGTGACTAGAATAGGGTCACCCACTTAATTTTGGGAGTATTTTAGTGTCTTAGAAGAAACTACCTCCCAAAATTTTAAAGAATGAAAAACATATATAAGGGTAGACACAATGAAGGGATGGAGTGTGCCTATAAAGATGAGAAAATTTTTTTTAATTTCTAAAAAAGAGGTTGATAAAGTAAGTTGGTTGGGAGAATAGAGAAAAAGAAAGTGGAGAAAATTTGCTCAGGCTGGAGACTAGAACAAGCCCGGAGCTAGATTTAGGGTATATTTTGATCTATTAGGAGAAGTTGTTCCCCAAATTTTTTAGAAGAAAAAACCCTATGTGTATACAAAAAATAAAGTTAGATACAATGAAGGATAAAATATGACTATAATAATGAAGGTTCAAAAAAGATTGTTATTATTTTTTGAAAGGTATTGTTAAGATAAACTAGTTAAAAAAAAACTTAAAAGAGGAAAGGATAAAAGTTAAAAAAAATAGCAGAAGAAAAAAAAGGAAAAAGAATTAACTGCAAGACTGAAGAATCTTGGGGAGGAAGCCTTGAGTTCCATGCTTTGCTTTCTCCTCCTCTGGAATGTCTTTGCCAAAGGTGGAATTGCCCCGCCCTTACCAGGAGCCAGGCTAAGTAATACGCTTTGGGGAGCTTTTAATGTTTTCCCCAGAGTTCTGGAGGATGGGAATGGCAATGGTGGCCTCCCAATCTCTGGCTTGGAGGAGCCGAGAGCTCAGGGTCCCACTCCTGAGTGCACCCTCAGAGTAAAGCGCTCAAATCACTCCTATCCCCCTAGCCTCTGGCCGTGCCTAGAGAAAAGCGCTCAGTCACTCCCATCTCCCTGGCCTCTGGCTGTGCTTGGGGAAAAGCACTCAATTGCTCTTATCTCCCCAGCCTCTTGCCAGGCTTGGAGAAAAGCGCTCAATCACTCTCTTCTCCCTGGTCTCCTGCCACACTTGAATTCATGCAGCCTGTGATCGGTTCAAGGTAACCCTGAGTTGAGAGCACACTCCTCGGTTTTTTCTCTGTAGCCAGCTTCCCCACTCTAATAGCTGGGAGCTCTGCGACACTCAGACACCCCCGATCCTTCTGTGACCTCACAAGACTTGAGACCACGCTGTCCCCTCATGGGCTTCACCCTGGTTTAGCCTCTGGAGTGATGTCCCTCAGTGGAGCAGACTTTTAAAAGTCCTGATTTTGTGCTCCATTGTCCTGCCGCTTGCCAGGAGCCTGCCCCTCCCCCCATGGTTTATCTTCCCATCACTTTGAATTCACTTCTCCACTGGCCCTACCTTTCAGAAAGTGGTCGATTTTCTGTTTCTAGAATTGTTGCTCTTCTTCTCTTTGATCTCCTGTTGGATTTGTAGGTGTTTGCAATGGTTTGATAAGCTATCTAGCTGGTCTCCTGCTACCTGATGTAGTCCCAGCCTGCTACTTCTCTGCCATCTTGACTCCTCCCCTGAACAGGATTTTAAAAGGCATCTTTAACCTAAAGAGATCTCATGTGTTCAGTGCCTCTTTCTCTAACTACTGTGATAAGACGTGAATTTTTTTCTAGGTATTCTTTTGCTAGAATATCTTCTCAATGTGGTAACACCGAAGAGGGAGAGACAGCTATGCCTGTCACTGTGGCTTTACCAAAAGAAGACAACAGGGGAATACAGCGAATCCCACAGACTAATCAATTCACCAAGTTTGACTGAATGCAGGTTAGTGAGATGGAGGGGTCCATTAATGGAATTTATCCATGTAACACAGTGAAGACACACATCATGGTTAAAAGAGATACTTTCTCATTGGAGAATGGATGAAATAGACACATTAATCAGTTTCTATTTTTTCACTGAAATGCAGTCCTTAAATTTAACCACTGAAATATCAACCCATGATTCTTTCTTTTTATTATTTACATATAATGTGTTATTTGTTTCAGCAGTCCAGGTCTGTGAATCATCGATCTTATACAATTCACAGCACTCACCATAGCACATACCCTCCCCAATGTCCATCACCCAGCCACCCATCCCTCCCCCACCCCCAGAAGCCCTCAGTTTGTTTCTTCATATTAAGAGTCTCTTATGACAACCCATGAGTCTTCAGAGTTACCTGGGCTTGGTAACATATCAGGGCTTGGTCTTCTTTCTCCTCAAAATGGAATTGATTTTCTGTAAATAGATAGAGACAGCACCAGTCATTAAGCAGATCCCTCTCAGTAAAAAAGAATCCAGTGTCTAATGCTTCCCAGGCACGGAGATATGCTCAAAGTGAGAACATGTTTAATGAGAAGATTATTTGAGGATGCCTCAGGTATTGCCTTGTGATAACTGCCTTGATTTCCCAGCCTTAGCCATTGGGTGGGAGATTATCATCATGGTTTCCCCTGTCTGAAGTCTGTGTAAACACTTTAACTTCTCTTTTTCCACAGATTCTGGAGAGCCACCCTCCCTGGATTCTAACAGGATTACTGCAGTATTCAGTCTTCTCTCCTCAGATAACTGGGTTGCTGAAAGCTTGGTGGAATTTATACACTGAGACTGAAGAGATGGAATGCAACTACAAACCCTCAACTTAAAGTGAGTCTTTGGTGCTACACAGATCGGTAGCCCAACTCATGTGGGGTGGAAGAAAATGCCAAGGCACAGCTATGCTGCTGGAAACACACAAAGAGGCTCCAACATCAGTGGAGGCACTGATGTTGGGTTTTCAGAACACTGTTTAGGAAGACAAGCCAACCTAAAGGAGTTAGAGAATGGGTTTAAGAAGAGCAAAAACAGTTAACCCTGGACAAGAATGCCAACTGACTGTGGCAAACATAGGTTTGTAAAGAACCTGGCTCAGAGATGAAATGGACAGCTTACTAAATGTGAGAAAAGAAATTTGATCCAAATTAGGTCTGACAGACACCTTCTCTGGTCATATTGCTGAGGTGAGTTGAGTTTGTGGTGCCTGGCGTGGGCCCAGTGACCTGACAGAGAAGCCAGGGAGACACATGCATGCCCTGGGAGTAGGATGAGAGCAAAGCTCCCCGACCCACCTGATGTCTGGGCTTAAAACTCAATCCTAGAGCCCAGTTCAGGTCAGTTTGTCTCTATGTCCACAGGGATGACCTGCCTGGACACAGCAGAGGTCTGGGGTATAAAGAGGAGATCTGTGTGGGTGTCCACTTGGAGCTTCATCACTTTGACAATGGCATGCTCACTGGCCCCTTCCAGAGAGGAACAGACTTCTGGGTCCTCAGGTGAGAAGATGGTGGCACTCCTGTAAGGCCAGTAGGAGTCAGGTTGGGAAGCACTGAGTACGTCAAGTAGCATTCATTCGGAGAGTCCCATGAAGTGTCCTGCTCTACCACCTCTAGAAGCTGTCTGCTGAGCCTGCAGCGTGGGCACAACTGAACATTAACCTCAGAGGGATCTGAATCCTATGTCCTGTCTGGCTTTGATGGACGGCAGAAGGGGGAGGTCCAGAAAGCAAAGAGGTTGACCCAGGAAAGAGAGAAACAGCTCTTCTTGTGTTTGTGGGACAAGGTGTGTTTGTCACAGGGGTGGCAGATAGAAAGGACAATAAGTGCTCAGTACACAAGCCAAATAGCAAGCTTGTGAAGGAAGAGACTGAATTCTCTCTGTGCCAACCAGCCATGACTTGCTATGTACAGACTCCCAGAATGGTGGCTTTCCCCCTCCATTCAAATGGCATTGAATTCTGCATGTAGTGACCAAGCGCTGGCAGCTTTGGGGGCAGGTGACTGTTGCAGGTATCTCATGCCATGAAGGTCCCTTTCTCTAAATATTGTGGCATGATAGAAAATGTTTGTCTCCTTGCCATGATATTTTCATTCTGTGAACACCTGTCAATTGCTAAGTCCAACAGGCAGAAAGTAGACATGCATGTCTCTTTAAGTAGACCGGGGATGATGAGCGTGCACACAGCTATCCCTGTGAGGTATTAGTTCAGCTGGGTCAGCTGACCGTGGGTTACTCAACTGGAGAAGTACTTCAGAAATGGGGAGCAATCCAAGTACTACAATGAAAACAGACAACATTGTGAAAATGGATCATTTGTCATTGACCAAATGGATAATGGAGCTCTCTTCAGCACTTCCTACTTTACCCTGGTTGCCACTTTGGAATTCACAGCCCCTAAGTATTCAGAATTACCTGGGGGCAACTGACTCCTGTCCTTTCAGCCCATCCTGATCTATTTGGTTTTCTGCAAATAAACAAAAACAAAGTGACACTAAGCAGATTCTCCTTCACAAATGCCCACTCCTGTGTCCCATGTAGGATGGGATAGAATCTAAGCAGAATAATTACAGGCAACTGTGAGACAAATCATCCTGGAGAGCTTAGGTAGGTCCTTGTAAGCAATCACTGGGATTGCTCTCTTGAGCCATTAAACAAATGTTCCTGATATGTCAGGCCATTATCACAGTATTCTGCCTTCAGTCTATGCAAAGAACAAATGATTCTTTCCCCCAAGGTTAGGGGAACTACCTGGCTACTTCCTAGAGTGTTGCTGCACTATTCAGGATTTTTCTGTCTGAATTGGTTAATTGTTTAGAGGAATCAGCAATTGAGATTAAACCAAAGACTGGAATGGACACACCATCAAATCAGAATAATCTTCAAAGCCACAAAGAAACAGGGGCTGTTTATGGGTGAGGGAAGTTTCAGGATCCTGCCTTGCTCCAGAAAAAATACACTGCACGATAGCATGGATCCAGTTCTGATTCTCCGCTGACTTGAGAGAAGACAAATGAAGACACAGACTAAGGAGAGTGAACCAGGATAGTGACATCTCCAAATATACAGAAAAGGTTGCCAGCTACCTTGGCATGCATTGAAATTCAGGGATATGGCTTAAGAATGGAAATTAGATCCTTGCAAGAGACACAAGAGATGAATTCAAAATTACGAGGTCAGGAAGTGACCTCCTGTGCCTGGGCTAGAGAGTTACATGATTTTGGCAGGGATGCCTTGAGAGCAGTGATGGGCAGTGGCCCAGACATAAAAGTGCTGTGGCTTAGACAGGAGTTGAGCAAAGCTCACTGACTCATAGAATGTCTTTTTTTTTTTTTTTTTGACAGAGATCACAAGTAGGCAGAGAGGCAGGCAGAGAGAGGGGAAAGCAGGCTCCCTGCTGAGCAGAGAGCCTGATGCGGGGCTCGATCCCAGGACCCTGGGACCATGACCTGAGCTGAAAGCAGAGGCTTTAACCCACTGAGCCACCCAGGTGCCCCAGGAATGTCTTATTTTGAACTCAATCCTAGAGCCTGAATCAAAATAGTCTGTAAATATATGATTGACTTATGGGGGCCAAGTCCCTCAATCTACACAGCATGTGAGGAACAAGATATATGGATATGACCTGGGGGACCATGTGCAATTTCTGCCCCTTTGGGTGGGAACATTCAGAGGCTATATCCAGAGGAGAACCGAATTCTTATTCATCAAATGGGAATTTGCCATCAGTGTAACACTCATTGCTTTCATACTCTTCTTCTAGAATTGAAGGAGTCAAAACACATACATCCACTGTGTCCTGTAGTTCTTCCTTCTTTTCACCTTCATGATGCTCCATGCTGTGACGGATAAGATAGGAATGATAAAAGATCAAATCAGGAGCATCAGACACCATTGCTTCCTAGCTGTTTTTGATCAGAGTTAATAGGTTGTGCTCACAGAAAGCAACTTGGCTGTCCCCTTGAAGGAAAAACTATCCTCCAATATGAGGAACAGTGTGTGGCATCCTATACAAGGATCAGCGAGAGACAGAATTGTAGATGCTCTATGCACTGGCCTCATAACCAAGTGATGGAGGAGGAGACTAAACTCTCCCTGTCATAGTCATGACTCCCAGCACCCAGAGGGAATCCAAACCGGTGGCTTCAACCCTTCTACTACATACATTGCATTGACTTTTATCTGCAGTGCCCAAATGACTATAGTTCCTGAGGCCTTACTCTCAGGCATACTGACTCCAATGAATATTTCTCACTATTTTGATAAGGCATGCATTTATTCTTCAATCTTTTCCCTTGCTTTTAAAAATCCTGCCAAGATGATGCTGTCAAACAGGCACAAAGCTTATATGCTTCTCACCTGTGTTTTCAAGAATGATTAGAGAATAGCTGATTATAGGAATCCCTGGGTTGGGTCAGTTCCTGAGTGTCTACTCTCCGTAGGTTACTCAACATGTGGGGGAGTAAGAAATTGAGGCCTCCCAACTACCACATGGAAATAGAGGACTTGGTTAAAGGGGATGTCCTGCTATTAGCCATATGGATGAAATAGTTCTGGGCAACACTTTCTCTTTATCCCTGGATGTGAGGTCTTCAGGGGTCACCAGGAAAATTCATAGTCCACAGTCTTCAATTACCTGGGGAACATTGACTATTGTCCATTTTCTTCCCCAAGTTCATCTTGACTTTCTGCAAGGAAGTTCGGAATCAGCAGATGACACTAAGGAAATAACACTTCCCATGTTACGAACACAGTAACCACACATTGCAAGGACATTAAGATTCTCGGTGTAAAACCATACTGTTCTGGCAGGGATATTCCAGGATGCCCAAGGGTAAGCCTTAGGAAAATTAAACGGGACTATGCTCTGACCTGCTGGGGAAATTATTTTCCTTGTCCCCTACAAATTATCCCAATATCCTCCTCTAATGTGAGTCTGTGAGAAGAGGTTATAATATATTTTCCCCCAGAGGTCCTGGGGAAGAGGTCCATGTACCTGCTAGAAGTGTTGCTGCAAAAGGGAATAATTCCATGAGATATCATGGTCTTGATGCTTCTCAGGAATTTATACTTGAGACTACACTAATGAATCAATTGTAGAAACCCTCAAATCAAAACGAATCTTTGGTCTTCTTCTGAAACAAAAGCCATCTGTGGTTTGAGTGATGCCAGAGCCAAACCTTGCTTCACAGAAGCAAACACACAAGGTAATGACACAGTTGTTTTCAGGTGACTGCTTAGCTAAGTCGAGCCAGCATGGAGAAGAGAGCAACTGGGAGTGAGAGCAGTGAAATGAGGGAAAGCCCCTTATGTCAGCCAACAATGTTGGACAGGCCTAAAACCTGGAGAGAGATTGATCATAAAGAGAAAATATCAGTGCATGTTACAAAAGATATTTGATCCAAAGGTATCTGACAACACCTTTGTGGATGTCCTACTGAAGTGGATAGAGTTTGTCGCCCCAAACACAGGTGCAATGACCTGATAGTGGGGCTGGGTAGTCGGAGGCATGGCCCCTACCTAGGATGGTTGAAGGCTCCCTTACCCACCTGACATCTGTGCTTCCAAACCCATTACGTCCTGTTTTAAAGTAATGTGTGTCCATTGGGCTTGTGTATAGAGATGACCTTCCGCAGTGTAGACAAGGTGTGCGGAACAAACAATATTGACTACCTGAAGGAGCACATGGAGTTTCATGCCCTTTGGAATGGGAGCATTCATAGGCTAAATCTAGACCAGAGCCAAATTCCTGTTCATTTAATGGAATTCGCCATCATTGTAAGACAGGTCGCTGTCACACCCTTCTTGCAGAGTTGAAGGAGTCAGAACACATTCATCTTCTGTGTCCTGTGGGACTTCCTTCTTTTCAACTTCCTGCAGCTCCCTGCTGTGCTGTGTGAGACAGGAATGACAGAAGATCAAACCAGGAATATCAGACAGTGTGGCTTCCATAGCTCATGTTGATGGGAGTTAAAAGAGAGGAGCAGTAGAAGCAAAAGGCAATTGCCTAGAGAGGGAAAAAAGCTATCCATCCTACAAGAGACAGAGTGTGGCTGTCTTGGGGTGGGAGAGTACCAGCAGCAGACACTCAGAGCACCAGCCACAGAAGGACCTACAAGGCATGAGACTCAACCATCCCAGTATGGTACAGTCACCACATAAAGCACAGATGGGGACCAGCCCAGGGGCAACCACCACAAGCCTATGTCTTGTGGTTACAGCTCTGGACTCCTTACAGCCTGCAGAAATGTGTGCCTTCTCAGCATCTTTGTATTAATTAGTGTCACATGACTCCTTGAGTTTTTGGTTTTTGGTTAATTACTTCTCTTGGTGTTTAATTTTGGTAGTCTTTTTAGCAATTCCTTTGCTGTTCACCTTCCTACCAAGGACCTTAGAGACTGTGGAAAATAAATATGCATCTCCTGCCATTATCCATTTACAGGGAAGAATGACTATTTTGTGGGTATGGTTAATCCTAAGGCTGTTAATTCATCTTGGTATTCTAAGCCGCATAGAGACAACAGACAACCAGACTCACAGGGCATCCTGGGACTGCATCTGCAGTCTTGCTCATCCTTGCATATGGCACCTGGGACTCTCTTGACCTCACTTACTTCTCTTTCTATGTCCTTGTACATTTTTACCCACACATTACCGGTTCCTGAATATTCATTGTCACCTGGGGGTCATTGTTTTTTATTCTTCTTCATCCTCCTGATTATCCTAATGATCTGCAAAGAAATCCAGAATTGTCCCTTTAGCTATTTCCTACATCACCACTATAAGCACAGCAGCTTCTATGGCCCTAGAGACATAAGTGTCTTTATGTGACTAGATGTTCTACTGAATTTAGGGCAGTGTCTTTAAGAATTGCTGTGACCTGGGTTTCTGATCTATCGGGCAGTGTGTCTGTGATTCTGAGGCTCAGCTTCACTGAACCTGGACAACTGTTTCTACTGTCTCTAGCTGTCCATATCAGGGGATTGTTTTCCAGGTTCAGTCTTAACTTCTGCAACCGTGTCTTGCAGTGGGCCCCAAGTCCCACCCCAGACAGAGACTCTGTGCATTCACGGCACTCACAGAGAGCCTCCTCCTTGCCCTCATGAGGAGACCACCAGCCTTTCCCATATCCCTCCAACCAGGGACTTCATGAGCCCCACATGGGCTTCAGTGCCCTCAAGGAAACATCTGTCTATGAAAAGTGTTCAGTCTAAACTGCATTACCACCTTCAAATCATACTTCATCTAGTACCTCATCCAACTCCACATGGTCAGGGCCTTTCTTTTTTACTGAAGTGAATTCAAGAATTTTCCCATTTGATCACTATGGTGACAAGAGTTTATTTGATATACATTACAGATGAGGGGACAGCTATGGAGAAAGTAAAACTCACTCTCTCACCTACAGTTACAGACTGGGCTGAGTCTGGGAACCTTCCACTTCTGCAGGGATTCTTTCATACTAACAAGCTGCCTCCTGTGACATTCCCCTTTCCAGGCTCTAACACTGATGCTGCCTCCTGCTCCAAAGATGGTGTCCCCTCAGGGAGGAAGCAGACAGGTGGACCATGTGCATTGTTCCTGTGCATTGTTCCTCTCTGCTACCACCTCCCAGTCCCAGTCCTCTCATGGCCCCATGTGCCACAGGGAACCCAGGACAGCTGCTGCAAACTGTGTGAGGGCAGGCGGGCAATCTCTTGGGAGTCTCTTGGGAGCCCAGGGACTTGGAGCGGTGCAGTGCAATCAGGGTCTGTGGCTGTCTTATGTGGGTTGAGCTTTCAGGCAAGGCACTTGGCCAGCCTGTGTCCCTCAGCCATTTGCTCTTGGAAGTCCTGTCCTTGGCAATACTCATTATCATCATGTGTGAGGAGGTCCTCGAGATGCTTACTGAGTAGTTGGGAAACATCTTTCCCTTCCGGTAGCTTCTCATATAAATGGGTCAGCTCTTTATCCTGATCTTTAACTAGGATATGACATTGCCTAAGATGGGACAGAGAAAATTTTTAAATGCAAGTAATTGAACAATAGATGATATGAGCTTTCATGGAGGTTTCTGGCAGTTTCCCCAAGGAGCCCTTGAAACTGAAGTCTGGCCTGTGTGGTGACCTGTCTATGGCAGAGAAAAAAGAAGGTAAAACAAGACCTCCTCTGTATCAGAGCATTCTTCTGTTCATGCCCTGAACATCCCGTGCATCTTTCCTTCTGTAAACAAAGGGAGGTGTCCTCCAAAGCACATTTCAGAGAGATGTCCCTTCAGCTGCTCACTTGGGGCACATGCATTTCCCTGGAAAACTACACATAGTGCAGCGTGCAGTGAATGGACACATCGCCAGACACAGAAGCGTGGACAGTGCGGCTGGGGTTAACTGGTGCACTCAGGAGAATGGCAGGTCAAGAAGACAGCATTTTCTGAGAGAAAGGATGGCAGGCTATAGTCAGCCAGGTCCTGACAGTGTGAAAGGTAAATGAGATGTTAATCTCACAACATTGTCAATGTGCTAAATGTCACAAATTGTTCCCTTGAATTTGGTGAATTTGATTGTTTTTTCCAAAAGAGAGAATGAGGCTCTGAGTCTTGGAGTCCATCGTTTACCAATCACTATTGTCTAAATTGTTTTAGATATATTTGTATAACATGCCTGTCATGATGGTTTCTGCCCTTCTCCAGGCCTAGACTTGCCACCCCAAGTCAGAGATGCCCAGAGCTTCCCTCCAGCCTCCCACACAGAGCCCTCCTTACCTGAGATTCTCAGCCAATGTGTCTGCCTGCTTGCCCATCTCAAACAGCATCTCCTCCCCCAACACAGATTCAATGATGTTGGTGGACTGTTCACACACTGAGAAACAGAGACGACTGCCTCAGTGGAAAGCTGGACACACCGCTATGCTCGCTGCCTTCAAGGGAGGGGGCAGGGTCCATCCCAGGACAAATGGAACCCGGCAACCAGGCTCTGCGCTGGGAGCTCCACGTCTCATTCCTCAGCCTCCCAACTACAAGACACTGGATTACTCCCTGTTTTACAGCCCAGCAAAGAACAGCCTCAGGGCACAGAGAGGAACTAGATGCCCTGATTAACTGGTATTTGGCAGTCAGAATTTGTATCCCCTGACACCAACCCTGATCATGGCCTAGCAAGGCCTTGCAGCCTCTTAAGGAAAACACTAAGCAGGGACAGGATGTAAGGCCCCCAGGATTACATGACCGACGGGTACCCTGAGCTGGGATTCCTATACTGAACAAGTGTCCCAAAGGTAAAAATTCCCCTGGATATGCCTGTGTGAACTAGAAAGCAGAAAACCAGAATGACCTGAAAGAAACATAGCCAAATCCTCATAATGTTTGTGTCATTAGAAGCAGGAGAATCATGATCAGAGTTTACATGGTTTCAGGCTCTGTTGTGAGAGCTTAAGAAATTCCTCAGTATTCATTCCACCTCAGAGAAGTGGATCTCATGATGGTAGTAGTTTAACAGAGAGGGAAATTGAAGCACAGGAAGATAGGCAGCAAGGATTTGAGTCCAGGCAGACTGACCCAGAGGCCATGCTCTTCACCCCTGTGCTGTGTTACCTCCACCCCAAGCCCTCAGGTGGTAATTGTTTTCATCTTCTTTACAACTGGTTTCCCACAGTTACGTAATGATTATCAGGAAAGTTGTAATTGAAACTTTGCTTGTCCTTCCCTGAAAGGTTATCATCTCTTCACTGTCCCAAAAAGCAGGTTTCAATTTTTACTTTTCACCACCTCACTCATTTTTAATTATACCTCCCCTTGTTGTATTGAAGACAAACTGTGAGAAAATGACAAAAATTCAGCCTCAGCATTGTTAGGATTCCTTCTTGTCATTCAGCTGTGCATGTGCCCCATTCTCATGGTTACTTCTGTCACCACACCCCCTCCTAATGAACAGGCAGCTGAGCTCCCCATTTCAGGCTGACTGTGGGGGAGGTCTTGCCCCACACACTGACTTGGGTGGTTTCTGGGGCTGTGGATTTCCCCACTCACCCTCATTTTCACTTGGCCACGTGTCTCATGGCCCAGGACTTCACCTGCTGGTTGTCCTGCCTCACTGAAGGTCGGTCAGCTCAGGGAGAGACACAGGAAATAGCACAGATTGTCTCACATTCCCTGAAACACCCACAGTCTTCCCATCAGGTATCAAATGTCCTCCATGGACTCAGGAAGCAGATCCTGAGCATGGGTTCCCTCTCACATGGGGAGTCCCTGTGTGGAAGGCATCCCTCATGGATACCACAGTTTCAGGGAAAGCAGACCCCAACTCCATCTCTTGGAAAGCAGGTAGGGTCACCTGCTATAGTCCTCCCTCCTCCCCACAACCCCGGTGCCTCATGGACCATCAGCATGTTTCCACAGTGTAGCTAGCTCGGTGCTATGCCAATGGAACATCCAAGAACCAAGACCTGATGGAGTTCCTTAGTCCCAGACCAACTGAGATGAAGGATCTGCTACAGAACAGAGAGAATCCTGACAGAACCAGTCATCTCTGTGTCTGCACCAGGAATCAATCACTGGGATGAAAATTCTAACCCATCTGATAGGTCACTGCTAATCTGGGGAGGATGCAAACATGCTTGTCATCAGTTTTCACATCCTCAGCAAACTGAGAGTCAAATACCCACTTCTACCATTACCATATTGTGGTCAGGATGAAATTTATGCTGACATTGGAAATGTAGAAGATAGCATCTTCAGAATCTTTTCATTTCTCAGAAGTAGTACACACAGCCATGACTTTGTAGAGCAGGACCTTGTAGGACTTACTGTATTTCTGCCATTGGTTGGCCAGGAAGTAGGCAGTAGCTTCAGATATAAAGAATTTCTCCTTAAGGTCTCAGAATCCCTGCTTGCTTTTTTCCAGCTGGAATTGAAGCCCTTGGTTGATTTCCAGGAGGCTGATTTCCGCCCCTGCCTGGGACAGAGGGCCAAGAGGTGCTGCCATGGTGATATGTGGCAGAAGAGGTAGAGCTGGGGACCAAGGAGAAGGAACCCAAACACATGATGGGTTAAAAAGCAATGACATCAAGTAGGTATAATCAGGACTGTGGGATGAGGATACAGGAATTCTTTACTTACTGTTGGGAACAATTTGAACAACACTCCACAGCACTTGAGAATCGGTAACCACAAAAACAAGGTTCAAGATGGCAGAGTTGGGAGCCAAAGGCACTGCTTGTAGCTCAAACTCCAACTAGAATGACTGAAGGAGCACCCAGAATGCCAGCTAACAGTCTGCACTTGCACTAACAGAATGAAACGTCCAGAGTGTCATTGGAACCTGGGGAGTCCCTGCCTTCCAGTTGCCGAGGCCAGGCTGATACACAAGGCTACCTGGTCTCCCCTGAAGGTCACCACTGATGGGGCCCACCCCTCAGTGGCCACTCTCAGTAGTTGTCTACCCTTGTGCTGATAGCACAGTTCCCATCTCTTTCTAAAACATTATCTCAGCATAGTTCTCATTGTTCATTCTTTTTAAGATTTTATTTATATGACAGACAGAGATCACAAGTAGGCAGAGAGGCAGGCAGAGAGAGAGGAAGAAGCAGGCCCCCCACAGAGCAGAGAGCCTGATGTGGGGCTCCATGTGGGGCTTGATCCCAGGACCCTGAGATCATGACCTGAGCTGAAAGCAGAGGCTTTAACCCACTGAGCCACCCAGGCGCCCCTCTCATTGTTCATTCTTATGTGTGTATAACATCATCAAGGCAGAAATACTTTCCCAAGAAGTTTTGTTTTTTCTTTCTCTTTGTTTGAGAGAATGGGGGCATGAGTACAGGGAGAGAGTGTGGTAAGGGGCTCAACGTCACAACCCATGATATCATGACCCTAGCCTAAACCCAAGGTCAGATGCTCAACCAAGGGAACTACTCAGGCACCCTTCCCAACAGGTTTTCTTAAGGGCTCTCATGAACTCATCCCACTTCTCCTTAAGGTAACACAGATCTTAAGGCTTTTCCAGTAAGGGAAATTTGTAAAGTCGTAGACTATCACAATGTTCTTCTCTAGGTCTTTTCTAGCTTTTTTCTCTATTAGAAACACAAGAGAAGCATGCTAGCAGTTTAGTTGCTTTGTATTTGAAAAGCTTTTCAATTTATTTAGATCTTCCTCCATTTACAATAGTTTATTAGGATGTAGGTAGTAAACAAAGCTTTCTTTTAAGCAAAAACAAAACAAAACAAAAAACACAAGAGAGAAACCAGAGTTAGCTTATGCAATTAACTTTGTAAAGTTTTTTCTGTTCCAACTCTCTATATATTCTTCCTGCCTCTCTGTGTTATGTAGACTTCTTTTCACCTCCTGTGGACATATAATTTCAATTTTCTTAGCTATTTACCTTGCAGTGGAATCGCTCTGTCAAAGGTAACACTGTGTTTCACTTTTTGAGAAAACTCCAATCTATTTTCCAAAGCAAAGCAATGACACCATTTTGCATTCCCACCAGGAATGTGTAAGAATTCCATTTCTCTACAAGCTTCCTGACACATGTATTGTCTCTTTGAAGTCACACTAGTGGGGTGAAGTGGGATCTCACTGTGCTTTAGATCTGTATTTTCCTAATGACTAATGATACTGAGCATCTTTTCATGTGTTCACTGTTACATTGGTATTATCCTTTAGAGAAAGTCTACTCAAACTCTTTTTCCCTTTCTTATATTGGCTGTCTTTTTCCTGACTGCTTAGTTGTAAGAGGTTTCTTTAAATGCATTCCATATAGCAGACCTCATCAGATAATACAATTTACAAATATTTCTCCCACTCCGTGGTTTGGCTTTTCACTTCCTTGATAGTGTCCTTTGAAACAAAATGCTTGTAACTTGAATGAATGAATGAATGAATGGAATCCAGTTATCTATTGATTTGTTGGGTTGCTTGTACATTTAAGAAACCAGCTTCTATCCCCAAATCATGAAGATGTATACCTATATGTTCCTTAAAACATTGCTTTTGAATGAGAACTTTTAGTGGGTGGTGGACGTTATTTAATAATGTCTCTTGAAAATAAAAATAATGTCTCTTGTCTGTTGATTGATATTTCTCTCAATTGATGCTCATGTACCTGTTTTCCCTCTTGTGGAGCATGCCATGGCCTGTAACAGCGATTTGGGAAATGGTTATCTATCAATATCCTGGCTTTGGTTCAGTGGAGAGTCCTGATTCTATAGTGGAACTGGTCTTAAACTCACTCACAGTTTCACAAATTGCTCAGTGCCTTTGGAGGTGAGTAGTTGATATTTCTGAGGAACACGTGTCTGATAGTCCAGATCATTCTAGGGTTCTAGGACTTTCTCAGCCCCCTTCAGACTGGAGGGGCTCCCATTCATCTCTGGTCTGAATGGAAAATAGACCTACTTCAGGGTTTGGGGAAAGTTGTTCCATAGAAATTGGTTCCTCTCCAATCTTTTTTATTATATACATTATTTCTTTCTAGAAAATGGGAAAGGATATTTATTTTAGAAAAAACTTGTCTGTTCTTTGCCAATTGTCTGTGCTTTTAAAAATGTGCAAAGGAGGGGCACCTGAGTGGCTCAGTTGTTAACCATCTGACTTCCACTCAGGTCATGAAATCAGGGTCTTGGGGTCAAGCCCCATGTCCGGATCCCTGCTTCACACAGAGCCTGCTTTTCCCTCTCCCTCTGCCGCTCCCCCTGCTTGTGGTCTCTCACTCTCTCTAGTAAATAAATAAATAAAATCTTTAAAAAAATAAATTCATCTATATTCCTACCTGAATCAATATTTCATGACATTAAGATTTCAAGGGTTTCATGTTGGTTTATACATCTATTACTCGACTTTTGTGTTAGTTCTGGTTTGAGGCAGTTATAATTTAGGCATAATAATAAAACTGTTATGAACATTTGCATGTTGATCACTCTGTGGACATATTGTGTAAATACCTAGGAATGGAATGACTGTCCATAGGATTTGTATTTCTTTAATCATGGAAGTCAGCTTTTCAAAATGGTGGTAATAAGTGGAAGTCAGCTTTTCAAAGTGGTGGTACTATTTTTTATTCCCACAGCTATGTGAGACTTCTAGGTGTTTTATGTGAGATTTCGGACTTTCTGACTTTAGCCATACCAATAGATATGCATGGTATCTCATTGTATGCTGATTTCTTTCCCTCCTGACTAATGAGTTGTACCTCTTGTCATGTGCTAATGAACCATTCATATATCTTGTTTTATGAAGTTTCAGTTCAAGTCTTTTGACCAGTTATTTTATTGTGTTAATTATCTTCTCAGACTACATGATATCTAATTCTAGAGAAAAGTCCTTTGTTGGAGATAAACATACTTCTATACCGTGGCTTCCCTTTATGTTCTCTTAAGGTTGTCTTTTCTTTGAGAGTTACATATGGAAAGATAAAGATAGATAAATTTATTTTCATATCCAAAGAAATGGTTCATTGTCTACTTTAAGCTTGCAAAAATATATGGTTGATTTTTTTTTAAATAGAAGAATCACTTATTGAATTTCAGGGTATGAAAGGTTGTTTTTTGTTGTATTTAAACTGTTTCAACAGGTATATTGAGATATAATTTACATTCAGTAAAGTGTATATAATTAAAGTCTATCATTTAATAAGTTTGAACATATATATGCATCACCCCAATAGTGGATATATCTATCACCCCCAAAAGTTTCCTTGTGCTTCTAGCAATTCCTCCCTCACATTCCCACCTCAGGAAACCACTGGTTGGCTTTCTGTTATAATAGAATTATATGCAATTTCTGAGGTTTTATATTAATGAAATAATATGCTATGTACATTTTTTGTTTTGAAGTCTTTTTGCTCAGAATAATTATTTGAGAAAAAAAATATTTTCTTACCCATTCTGTTATGTATGCAAAGAGATTACTGTGCAAAATTAAACAGTATTCCTTGAGGTGGATACATCATGATTTGTTTTGGTCACTTACCTGTGGATGGATTTGAATGACAATTAAAAATAAGAGTTGCTATCAATAGATTTTTGTGAATATATATTTTTTTCATTTGAGTGGAATGGTGATGACTGATGGTAGGTATAGGTTTAATATTTTGACAAATTTCCCAACTGTTGGGGCGCTTGGGTGACTGAGTTGGTTAAGCAGCTGACATTGATTCTGGCTCAGGTCATGATCTCATTGGTGGTGAGACAGAGTCCCAAGTAGGGCTCAGTGCTCAGCAGGGAGTCCTCCTGAGGTTCTGTCCCTCTTCCTTTCCCTCTGCCCCTCCCTCCACTCACTTTCACTCCCTCTCTCTCAAATAAATCAGCCTTAAGGAAAAAAAAATTTCCAGAATATTTTCTAGAGTAGCAGAATTTAGCCTTCCCATCTGCAGTGTGTGAGAAATCTAGCCCCCTCACATCCTTGCCAATACTTGGAATGGAGATCCTTTTCATTTTTGTCATTTTCATTGGCAGATAGTGGATTAAATTGTATCTACTTAAGGAATAATGTTATAGAGCTTGTCATGTTCTTATATGCCTTCCATATATATTCTTTGCTGAACTGTCTTTACACATCTTTTACCCCTTTTATTTTATAAAGGTTTTATTTATTCATTTGGAGGAGAGAGAGGAAGAGCAGGGGTATGGGGTAGGGTAAGGAGGGCAGAGGGAGAGGAAAAGCACACTCCCTGCTCATTGGGGAGATTGACAGAGGGCAGTGGGGGCTAGATCCCAGGACCCTGAGATTATGACCTGAGCCAAAGGCAGCTGCTTCACCACCTGAGTCACCCAGGCACTTTTCTTTTACCCATTTTAAGTTGGTTTGTCTTTTTACTGACTTTTGAGAGTTCTTTCAATGTTGTATTAGGATACCTTCATCAGGTATGTAATTTATAACTGTTTTCTTCCTATGTGTGACTTGACTTTGCATTCTCTCACCAATGGCTTCTGAAGAGCCAAAGTTTTAACTTGATGAAATCCAGTTTATCAATTTGTTCTTTCAAAAAAATCACAATTTTGGTGTAATATCTAAGAAATCAATGTCCAGGGGCACCAGGGTGACTCTGTCTATTAAATGCCAACCTTTGGCTCAGGTCACGATTCCTCGGTTCCAGTCCTGCATCAGGATCCTTGCTTAGTGGGGAGCCCATTTCTCCTTGTCTCTCTGCTTCTCCCGTGCTCTTGCTCTTTCACTCTGTCACATAAATACATAAAATCTAAAAGAAATAGAAATCATTGTCCAACTTAAGATTATAAGGATTTTTTAAATGTTTATTTATTGGGGCATCTGGTTAGCTCGGTTACTTACTCATCTGCCTTCAGCTGAGGTCATGATCCCAGGTGGTTGCCCACAATCCCCCTGCTCTCCCCTCCCCAGGTTGGGCTCCCTGCTCAGCAGGGAGTCTGCTTGTCCCTCTGCCTGCCCCATGTTTTTAATTTTTAGGGAGACTGACAGAGACAGAGCAAGTGGGGGGAGGGACAGAGGGAGAGAAATTAAAGACAACTTCTCACTGAGAGCACAACTCCGGGCTTGATCCCATAATCCATGAGATAAGGACGTGAGTCAATATCATGGGTCACATGAGCCACCAACTGTGTGACCCAGATGCTCCTAAAGATTTTCTCCTATGTTTTCTCTTGAAAGTTTTAACATTTTAGGGTATCGATTTAGGCTCATGCTCTACACAAGGCTAATTTCTGTATAATGTAAGTTATGGATCCAATTTTATGTATTTATTTATTTTCATATGCATACGCATGTCATATCCATATTCATGTGTTGAAAAGATTACATTTTACCCCTTGTTGAAAGATTATACCTTTTTAAAACATGTATTTATTTATGTGGGGGTGGCAGAGAAAGTGAGAGAGAATCCCAAACAGACCCCCTGCTTAACATGGAGCCTGATGAGGGACTAGATCCCAAGGAACCAGAGATCATGGTCTGAGCCAACATCAAGAGTCAGATGCTTCAAGAGCTGGACCACCCACATGCTCCAAAAGATTATATTTTTCACAGTGCTTTGCTTCTCACATTTGTCAAAAATCTGTTCACTATGTAGGTATTAGTTTGGTTTTGGATTCTGTAATCCATTTCATTGATCTACTTACCTGTCATATGCCAATACCAACCTGTTTTGATTACTATAATTTCATTCTCTTTTTTTTTCTTCTTTTTTTTTTTTTTTGATTACTATAATTTCAGAACAGTTCTTCAAATCAGGTACAGCTAACCCTAAAACTTGGTTCTTTGTTTCACAAGTGTTTGGCCATATAAGGTCATTTATGTTTGTATATGAATTTTAAAAAAACTGGTCACTTTCTACCAAAGACACAGGCTGAGATTTTGAGAGAGATTGAATTGAATGTATAGATCAAATGGGGAAAGTTGGTGTTTGAGCAGTATTGGATCTTGCCACCCCCAAATAAGGAAGTTCTTTTCATTTCCTAAGGCTTCATTCACTTCTCTGTGAAATATTCTGTGATCTTCAATCTGCTCTGTCCCTCAGTATTTCAAGCTTCACCCTATCAAAAACTATACCATTTTTCACATTTCAATTAGGCATTGTGATCAAATAAATCACACCTGAGTTTTATATATTGATGTTGGATCTTGACACAAGCAAATGCATTTCAGATTCAAGCTCCATCTGGCAGTGACCCTATCTTTGGAGATTTAGGTATTTGTCAGGTGAGCAGGATCTGATTCCATTCCCTTGCACTTTTCTCAGCAGCCCAAGGAAAAGGAATAATCCAACCCAAGTCGGTTGCGTGCCTGGGAAGATTGTACAGTCTTGTTGACCAATGCATGTGAAATGTTTTGTATGTCTGTTAATATACTTTCCTTGAGAGTAACCGTTCAATTGGCAAGGCTGCCAATTTATCTTGTGTTTAGCTATAACACCACAGCTGTAATATTTAGAGACTGATGTTCTCTCTTATAATTTAGTTGAGTCCTCAATAATGTATTGTCATTATTATGTAATGCCAGAAACTTTGGAACAGTATGCAATGATATATCCATCAAATGCCATGAGTTTGTGCCCAAATCTGATTTCTCTCATTTCTGGTGTGGTCTATTATAAAATGACACCAGCAGCATGTAAACAAATAATAGTGGCAGGCTGAGGGCTGTGTGTTACTGAGTTGTGTGACTGAGTTGTGTGACTCACCTGCCTTAGGAGACAATAGCTCGTACTCCAAATCTGACGTAGGTGTCCACTCCCAAGAATCCGTAAGCATCAGGTCCTGATTCTGCAACAGAATCTGTAGTCCTTTGTGTCAACTTCATTCCCCCAAGGAAGAGTGAAGATCTCTGACTTAAGTAATGATTGGTGTGTGTAGCATATTTAAGTTACCTCTTTAGTCACTGAACTTAACATCCTATCAGGTAAAGCTTGCTCACCAGCATAACTCACAAGGTAACATTCCCTGTGGCTCAGGTAACAGGTCTCAAAGAAATCAAAGCATCCATTCAAGTGTTAGGTGTCTCACCTAAAGGTCACCCTTGATGGGCTAACACGTGGCTCATAAGCAGATCTAAATGTGTTTGATTTAGGTTTACCTAGTGGTTTTCTAAAGTCCAATTACCAGAATGACTTTCAGGCCAGTTTTTGTTTCCCAGTGCTCTGCCTATTTGACAGGATCTTTGGGTCAATATAAACATGGATTTATACCACATTGCTTATAACCAACCAACCAACCATTGCATACATGACATACAATTCTATACATTCCTTCTTTTACCTGTTTACATTTGGTTGTTGTGATGATATGATCTTACTCACCTCTTCCACTGACATCTTGAATTACAATTCTGCTCTCTGTTGGGAGAAAAAAAAAGGTGCTCTACCTTGTTATTCATCAAAGTCATCATAGGATGTGTTTAAACATGCATATTTGTGATCATCATTATTTTTTAAAGATTTTCATTATTTTAGGGAGAAAGAGTAGTGCGAGCTGAGAGAACAGAGGGGGGTGGAGAGGGAGACAGAAGCTAAAGCAGACTCTGTGCTGAGAATGGAGCCCAACTCGGGTCTTGATCCCACTACCACCAGATCCTGACTGAGTTGGAACCAAGAGTCAGACGCTTCACTGCCTGAGACACCCAGGCACCCCTTGGTATTCCTAAGACTAGAAAGGTCATTTTTGGTTGAAGCCAATAGTGGATAATCTGTGAAAGAATGACTACAGATCATGGACTAAATATTTAGTGTCCATTGAACCCAAAATTGTGCTAGACATGTTTTTCCAAGATTGTATAATGCATCCACCTGCAACTTTAAGACCCAAAACTTCTTCCCCAAGATCTAGAGGACACTGTCACAAACTCGACCCATCCCCTTCTTGGGCCACTGTCCAAGTGATCTTTTTATTGCATGACGCTATGGGCAGAGCCACATTCCAGTTATTATGTGCATTAAGGTCCTCCTGTTTCTGTCTGGCCAATGGACGGCAGTAGTTTGCTTTGTTATTTGGCATCTAGAGCCATGATTAGGGTCAGGTTTGATTCCCCAGAGGTCATTAGGTGCTGTTAAATGCAGGAACTTTTCTCCATTATGCGACACTTGTCCCCACACACGCACTCTAGTCCCTAAAATTTCACTTTCTGAGTAGATCCTGGACCGTTTTTATTCATGGCCCACCCAGGCAGCATTCTTAATATTATTAATATGAATGAAAGGGGAGAGATCACGACTCACACCAAAGAAATGGAAACAATCATCAGAAATTATGATCAGCAACTATATGCCAATAAGTTAAGCAACCTAGAAGAAATGGAAAATTACTCAGCCTTTGAAAAGGATGGGATTTTTGTCCTTTGGAGCATGGATGGACCCAGACAGCATACACTAAAGTGAAATAGGTAAGACATGAAGGCACTGACACTAGAGGATTTCACTCCTGTCTGGATTCTGAGAAGCAATACAAATGAATAAACAAGCAAACAAAAAAGCAGAATCAGAATGTCAATATAGATAACAAGAGATGAGAGATGGTTCTCAGAAGGAAGGTGAGGGGGGCATGGAAGAAATAGGTGAAGGGGTGTAGGAGACACAGTCTTCCCATTGTGGGTTGAATAAGTCACGGGGATGAAAGGCACAGCATAGGGAATGTGATCAATTATATTGGAATAGTGTCTCTGGTGATGGATGGTAGCTACACTTGTGCTCATTATAACATAAAAAACTTGTCCAGTCATTATAAAAAAATTTTTTTCACCTGACGTTAACAAAATATCATGTGTCAACTGCGCTTCAAAAGGAATTAATGAGTCAGAAAGTATACATATATAACAGGATAACAGGAATGGGGTTATCTGAGAGTGACAGAAACCCAAAGGCAATCCAGCTGGAATTATCCTCACTCCACCAGTCTAGAGGTGAATGGTAACTGGTCTCTTGGGGAGACCCCCACTCTTCACTTCTGTGGTAATTTACCTCTAGTTCATTTCTTTGCAGATTTCTGTTTCAGCATCTGTTGCCACCTTTTTCCTATGTGCCCTTTTGGTTGGTGTTCAGTCCCAGGCCACATACTCCTCTTCTCTTCATGGTCCACACATGGAAGCCGATCTGCTCCCGTTTTTTGAGAGTACCTTTCTGTTCATATTCTTCTCTCTCCTGAGCTCTAGAGCCTGTGTATCTGCACAGGGATGAGATGGCTCCATCTGAAAGCCCACTCTTTCAACTAGTAATTTATGGGCCCTTCCTGTGTGCTGGTGGGAAAGAGCTATGGAATGCCCCTGAAAACATTATTACTATTACTATCACTTTTTTTAAGTTTCAGGGGTACAATTTAGTGATGAATCAGTTGCATATAATGTCCAGTCCTCATTTCATCAAATGTTATCTGTAATGCCCACCGCCCAGTTACCCCATGTCCTACCTACCTCCTCTCCAGCAACCCTCAGTTTGTTCCCTAGGGCTGAGTCTCTTATGGTTTGCCGCCCTTTCTATATGCATCTTGTTTTATTTTTTCTCCCCTTCCCCTGTGTTCATTGGTTTTGTTTCTTATATTATGCTATTGATAGAAATCAGGGCTTTTGGCTTTCTGTGACTGACTTCTTTCCCTTAGCATTATACCTTCTAGTTCCATCCTCATCCTTACAATTGACAAGATTTCAGTTTTTTTTTTTTTTTTTGGTCACTGAGTAATATTCCATTGTATCTATTTACCACATCTTTATCCATACTTTAAAAAGTTCTGCTTTTGCACCCAGCTGTTTATAATACTTTGTGGTATCTTCCTGAAGCAGACTCCCTCCCCTCCACGGTATCGTTATCTATACCACACCAGATTCAAGTCTCCATCCTCCTGCCTTCCAAATGGTGGTCATTTTTCTACTTGTAGCCTTGCAGCATTTATACGATCACAACTTTGATTGATTTCTTGAGTGTTCAGATTGAATTGATAAGTATGCACTTGTATTTGAGGGAGGAGAACAATTTAATTCTTCCCCCTAGAATTTTCTGATTGGATGCTGGACATGAAAACTATGAACCTGGTGACAGGATGGATTTTGTTTTCCCCCTTCTATGAGAGCTGAATGCCACTATGCTATTGGCAAGCAGATACTTACTGGTGACACAGCTTCATCCCTTCCAGGTTGACGTTTATTGTGGGAAGATGTACTAAACATAATGCCTACAATTTTCTCCACTTATTATTTAAGCTTTGATGGAGTAGCTGAGAGTAGCATTTTCTCGATGGCCATGTTGTCTGGCTTACGTACAATTGTGTCCTTTCATGGGGTCTAATGTTCCATGTCTTTATTAATATCCATGTCAGTGTTCCAATTAATGGTGCCTCTGTGTGGTACATTTACTTTTGTAGTGGTTGAGTCTTTCAGCCTCACTATGACCATCAGTATAAATACAACCCAAATATTAATTTTTCTTCTTGAAGGACTGTTTACCTCTTTCCCTTTAAAACATGGTTTCCAGGTGATGATATTAGTCAGGAGTGACACTGAGAAAGCCATCAGTAATTGGCCAGCTGACCTGCCTGGTGGGTGGTCACCAGAATTAGGCCAATCTGAGAAATCCCTGGCGATTGGCCAGCTCATACTGGTGACAACACATGGTGGTGACATCACATGAAGAAGGCATTGTGATGTCCCGGCGCAGTTATAAAAGCTTGGCAACAGCCCAGGCTGCAGTGAGGAGAGAGATGACGATTCACTCATAGCTCTTCCTGCTCTTCCTCGACTTCTCTGCCCTGTTCCCTGCCCCTTCCCATTGCAAGCCCCCTGCCCACTCCTCCTGCCCTGGGACTCTCTCCAATACACTATACACCACCTTCATGTTGGCACCTACATTTGTGCCCCTCTGTGGCCTGGAGAGTCCTCGAACCTGTACACGGGACTCCCTAGACCCATTTCACACTAGGAGGCTGGCCCAGGTCCTCAGGGAGACATTCTCATTTGGCACGTGGGAGTGGGACAATGTCTACTAGAGGACCATGGATTCTCAGCCAGCTGGGCCCCACACCTCTGGGTTCACAGGTGTCTTTAGTACAGGAAAGCTGAGTTCATGTACTGAGGGAACACTGGGCACACCACTACTCTGGAGTCCTCCAACCCGGCTCAGCACAGGGCACATGAATGCTCTGAACATCCAGCCAACCCAGATGTGCACAATGTGTGGAATGTCAGGAGGCACCAGGCAGAGAGGGAATTTTACGAAACAAGTAGGTACTGGGAAAAGGAATCACCACCTCTCTGTATGCAGTGTTAGTCATTGGAACACTGGTCCTCAGTCCATGGACTGTCTGAAACAGGTCATCAGCAGACAAAATAATTCCCCAGGAACCTGGCTAACCTGGAGCCCACAGACCATCAATCCTCAAACAAAGCCTAACGAAGAGAAATTCAGACCTCAGAACAGAGTACCTGCCAGGAACCCAAAGACTGGGAGGATTCTGATCCCATTTCACACTGGGCAGATGAGTCACGTAGACACTGGGTGGACAAGGAGACTCCATACCTCAGGTTGGCCAGCCCAATATAGCACAAGGCAAGTAAGCCCAGAGAATGGGCTTGACAAGTGACAAGAAACCATGAGTCCTGCATCCCAGCTCTGTATCAGGAAAATGATTCAACTCAACAGAAGCATTACCATGGGCCTTTGTACCCAGTGTACACAAACTCAGCTCTCCACTAGGCCAAGCAGGCACCTGGACAGCCCACTCACCATGTGGCCTTGGACCAGGAGATCAACAATTGAGATGTCTGCTAGGCCAAGCAGGCACTTGAAGAGCCAGCTCCCCATGTTCCCTTGGACATGGAGACTAACCAATCTTCTCTCTATTAGACCAAGCAGGGACGTGGACAGCAGGTCCACCATGTGCTCTTGGACCTGGAGACCAACAACCGAGCTCTCTGATGGACTAAGCAGGCATGTTGACAGGGGGCTAACCATGTTCCCTTGGACCTGGAGACCAAAAGTGCAGCTCTGTGATAAGCCAAGCAGGTGACTTCCAGGCCCATGGACCTGGAAACCACAAAATCAGGTCTCTACTAGGCCAAGCAGGCACCTGGACAGCTGGTTCACCATGTGCCTGTGGACCTGGAGACCAAGAAAGGAGCTCTGGGCTAAGCCAAGCAGACACCTAGACATGTGGCTTACCCGGTGCCCTAAGACCTTGAGACCAACAACTCAGCTCTTTGCCTGGCCAAGGGGGCACCTTGACAAAAGTCTCACCAAGTGCCCTTGGACCTGGAGACCAAAAACTGAGCTGTCTGGTGGCTTAAGCCGGCACCATGATAGTGGGCTAAACTTGTGCCTTTGGACCTTGAGCCCAAGAAACAAGATCTGGGCTAGGACAAGCAGACACCTAGGCAGGAGGCTCATCATGTACCCCTGGACCTGGAGAACAGCAACTCAGCTCTCTGCCTGGCCAAGTGGCCACCTTGGCAACAGGCTTCCCATGTGTCCTTGGACTTGGAGAACAACAAGTCTGTTGTCTAATGGGCTAAGCAGGCACATTGATAGTCACTATGCTGGGTGCCCCTGGACCTGGAGACCAACAATGCAGCTCTGCACTAGGCCAAGAAGGCCCCTGGACAGTGAGTTCAGCATGTTTCCTTGGACACAGATCCTTCCTTCTCCCCAGAGTACAGGGCACTCAAACACTGGGCTTTCCAGCTGGCGTCACATCAGGAGATCTCCAAACCTGCTCAACATTGCACCAATTTGTCCAATGAAGCCATGGAGACCTGGGGGCCTCTAAACCATGAGCCCTCCATCCTAGGATAGCACGGGACTAAGAAGCCACTGGGACACCAACTTGACCCAAAAATCTATGACTGCGTGCTTTTCACCTCTGCAGAGAAGTGAACATTTGAGTCTCTTCTCACTTTCAATGTCCTTCAGCCTGAGTGTCTTGTGGCCTGCTATCTCTGCATTATTCATTTTGTGGGGAGGTCTACTCCTGAGAAGAAAACTACACCATGACCTAGGAGATGAAACAGACCAGAGGTTTGAACACTTTGTTTTCGAATTCATGGCAGGAAATGAGGAGGGTCAATGGGAGGAAGTTGTGCAGAAGAACCAGGCCCTGAACTATGTGGAGTCCCTGGCAGAAATCCTCCAGGTGAAGAAGTGTTATGTCCTCAAGGGAGAGGTGGAGGCCTTAAAGCAAGAAGCCAAGCAGTCCACTGAGAAGCAGGCTCAGCTCTATGAGGTGGAGAGTTTCTTCATTAAAATGAAGGTCTTCCTAGATGTTTCTGCCTTACACACAGTGCCCAAGGGTTAATGTTTGTGCACCTACCCACTATGGCACTGAAGGGGAGTTGGGAAATAGCTGTTCATCTCCCCGATTGATGGTTAGTTATAAATTTAAATATTAGGCAAATAAACCATTTAAAATTTTAAAAAATTAAAACAAAGAATTTGTTAATATCATGTGGCTTCAGATGGAAAGGTCCCCTACCCTCACCCTTCCTGACTTTAGGGTAGAACTCACTGTAGTAACAATAGACATCTCTATCCCTTATCCAAACATTCTTGATCCCCCTAAGCCCACACTTACTTGGAAGACAGCCACCATGAGGGCACCTCCAAGGTCAAAGCTAGGGGTCTGGGGCAGAGCCTCTTGGTCACATCCTCCTCCTCTTGGAACTGGTGCTTACCAGCAGTACAATCAAATCTTGATCCATCGTATGGGGCTCCTTGGCAGTGCACAGGTTCACTGTGGACTAAGTTATTCCCTAGTCCTCACTGGTCAGCTCAGGCTGGTCCTTGATGAGTTGGCTGCTGCTGTATGCATTCCTCAGTTTCCTGACTTTTCTGAACTCGACTTGTCCCTATTCTTACCTCCGTTGGCAACCACTTGCTCCACCATTGCCTTAACCTTCTTTGGGTTATTCTCATCCCCCAAGCCTGCTGATGTTCTGTCTTCCATCAGCTCCCTGATGTTCTGTCTTCCATCTGCTCCCTCCATACTCTGTTTTCAGTCTAGGTTCAGCTCAGGCTCCTGCAGGGGATACACAGAGAAGGGCCCAAGTCAGGTCTCAACTGCAGTCCCCAGAGCTACTTAAGGGGCACCTCAAATCCTCTTGCACCCACAGAAACTGAGCAGGAAGGGAATTGGGAGAATGTGAATACCAATCTTAGCTTACACGTGAGGAAACTGAGGCCCAGAGAAATTAGGAGCCAGGGCAGGAAGAAGAATGTGTCCTCAGTGGAAGCTCTGGCTTCTCCGGATTGAGTTCAAGTAACAGAATGGCTGTGACTCTTCCCAGGCTCTTTAGCTTCTCTGCTCTCATTTAGTCTGCGGTCTCCATTCATTGAGGAGCTACATTGGTGTTACAGCTGTGGCATTTAATGAGGACCTTGATCCTATACAGAAACTCTTCATGGGAAAGATTAGGGAATATAGAACGAAGCTATCAGGAGGCATTAGGAGAACCCACAGATACTGGAACACAGCCCCAGTAAGACCTAGAGAGGGAGCTTTTTTTTTTTTAAGATTTTATTTATGACAGAGAGAGCGAGAGAGGGAACACAAGCACAGGGGAGCTGGAGAGGGAGAAGCAGGCTCCCCGATGAGCAGGGATACTGATATGGGGCACCATCCCAGGACTTGGGACCATGACCCGAGCCAAAAGATGACACTTAATGACTGATCCTCTCAGGCACCCCCGAGAGAGAGCTTTTTATTTTTTTTTAATTTTTATTTATTGTTTTAAATTTCTTTTCAGTGTTCCAGAATTCATTGTTTATGCACCACATCCAGTGCTCCATGTAAGACGTGCCCCCCATAAAACCCACCACCAGGCTCACCCAACCTCCAGCCATCCGCCCCTCCTAAACCCTCAGCTTGTTTTTCAGAGTCCACAGTCTCTCATGGTTCATCTCCCCACCCAATTTCCCCCAACTCCCTTCTCGTCTCCATCTCCCCATGTCCTCTGTGTTATTTCTTATGATAGAGAGAGCTTTTTAAGCTTAAGCAAATGTGTGGTCAAGCAGACATGATTACGTCCCAGACTTCACATGTGAAGATTCTAAATTTGAAGTCATTGAAAAGCTCCAGCCCTGAAAAAATAAGGTGAAATTGCTTTGGTAATTTGACCTAGATTAGTTGTCTAACTGGATCAAAATAAACATATAAACATACATTTGTCAACTGTTACATGTCCTTTTAATTCTCATTCCAAGTAAATTATTTGGTGATATTGATTTTAAAAAAATTAAAAAGCCACAGTAAAAATCTGTGCCTCAGCTTCAGGTGATGTTCCCTAGCCCTTGTAATGTGAAGGACCCTGTGAAGGGCATTTTCCATCTGCAATAGGTTCTCTCCAGCACCCTCTTCCAGAGACCATGGGGTGTGTGCTTTTTGGCTGCAAGGAATAAAAGCCGCAACTTGTTTCCTGGGAGGTGTGTTCCTGGTGACTTGGCTAAGCGAACTGCCACCAGCTAAGGCTCTGCCAGGATGGCAGGAACCATTTTTCACATATGCATGGTGTGGCAGATTTCCCAAGAATGAACATACTTTTTCCAGGTAAGATTGCTCACTGTACTTTCTCTTTCCTTATCCCTGCTGTTTTCCTAACTATGGGAAATTGTATAAAACAAGATAGTTATAATAGATGGGTTTGGGACTTAATAAGAGCTGTTGGGGTGCCTGTGTGGTTCAGTTGGTTAAGCACCTGCCCTCAGCTCAGATCATGAACCCAGGGTCCTGGGATCGAGCCTCACATTGGGCTCCCTCCTTGCTGCATGGGGAGCCTGTTACTCCCTCTCCCTCTGCTGCTTCCTCTGCTTGCTCCCTCTGTTTTCTCTGTGAAATAGATAAATAAATCTTTAAAAACAACAACAACAACAACAAAACCCGTCCAGATATTGCCAGCTGTTTTCATGTGCTCTGCAGCCCTCACTTCCTCCCCATATCTCCAACCAGCTGGTTCCCCCTGTCTTTGCCAGCTGCCCCCTTGTCTTGGGCCACTTGGAGGTCTCCTCCCTTAAGTCGTCTGCCCCCTTGTGGAGTTCAGGGGAATTGCCGGGGCCAGAGGCTGAAGGCCCAGGCCCTGAATCCCTGACTCCAGCTGGGAGTTCAGAAACCAGGGTTTATCTAATTCACCACCTGCTGGGACTCCAGGATGTGGCACCTCACCAGGCCTTGGGGACCCTAGAATCCACTAACGGGAGACTGTCACCGTCTTTTTTTTTTTTTTAGGTGAAATTTACATACAACAATTTCACCCATTGTAAAAGTATCCTACAATGACAGAGTTGTTCACCTAGTTTGTTTTAGAGGCTTCCTTCACCTCCCCACACCTCCTCCAACCCCTCTGCAGACAGTTTCGCTCCCTCCTCCAGCCCCAAGCAATTCTGATCTGCTTTCTGTCCTCTACACAGGGCTCCTTTCTGGACACTGTACACAAATCGAATGAGATAGTATGTAGTCCTTGGTGACTGGCTTCTTTCACTTTGCATGCTTTTCAGGGTCCTCCATGCTGTAGCTTCAATCAGACTTCTCTCCTGTTGTTGCTGAGTAGGATTCCATGGTACAGATGGGCCACCTTTTGTTCATTCACCAGTCGGTGGCCCTTTGTGTTGCTGTCAAGTTTTTCCTATTGTGAGTATTGTGAGTCATGCTGCTCCAAAGGTTTCTGAACCAGGCTTGAGTGAAAAAAATGTTATTTCTCTCAGATAGATGTCTGGTTGTGGAATTGCCGGGACCTATGGGAAGCTTGTGTTGAACTCTTAAGAACTCTCAACGTGGCTTCCAAAGTGACTCTTTTATTTTTTGTTCCCCTTAGCAATCTAGGAGGGTCCACTTTCTCCACGTTCTCAGCAACACTTTGTATTGTCTTTTGATCAGAATTGCACTTGTTGGTGTAAAATAGTCCCTGGTTTTACATGCCTTGCCCTGCAGACTAGTAACATTGATGACCGTTTTCTGTGCTTATGAACCATGTATGTGTCTTCTTTGGTAACATGTGTATCCGTGTCTTATACTGGCTTTTTATTAACAGTGTGTTCCTTCTGCCCATTCAGTGAGTTCAAAGTACTCTTATGTCTTGTGAATGGGAGTCCTCATTGGATATTTAATCCCCAAATATTGTCTCCTTATCAGTGGCTTCTCTGTTCCTTTTTTCAGTGGTAAAGCTTGATGCAAAAAATCATGGTCATCTTACGTTTTTCTCTTACGTGTTTTGTTCTTGCTGTAGTGACTGAGAACTCTTCACTTAATGCAAAGTCCTTACCATTTTCTCCTGCATATCTTCTTGAATGGTCATTTCAGCTCATCTACTTAGGTCTGTGAACATTTTGAGTTCATGGCTCTGATAGGGGTGGTTGTCAGCAACAACCATGGGGGAGTTTTGTCCTGACAGGGACAGGAGAACCTGGAGGTAACTTGTGTTTCTGAGTTAGTCTCCCCCAGGCCAGGAAAGAGGATTTCACCCTTATGCATCTATTAGTGAAGTGCTGAGTGCCTTTGGGGAGAAGAGTTCAATGGGGCTGGTGGATATATACAGCACTTACTCCTCATTCTCTGGGATTGGGTACAAAGTAGCTCCAGGAGCCCAGGGCAGTCCTAGTCAGAGGTGTCTTTAGGAACACAAGCACACTGAGAGCAGGAGAGGATTGCACAGAAAGGATAATAGAGATCCCAGGGGATCTGCATTGGGTTCCTTGAGGGCCTTCAGTCTGTGGGTGGGAAACAGAAATCACACTCAGCAGGAACTCCGGAAACATGCCCAGAGGGAGTAGAGCAGATTGAAGGCAGTTTCCAGAGTTTGAACTATTTTTGCCAACATGAAAATCATGATATGTGCCCGGACATCAAAGGTGACTGGAGGGATACATGGCTTGCTGAGTCGTCAGAGCATGGCAACTCTTCACCTCAGGGTCATGAGTTAGAGCCCCACAGTAGTGATGGAGACTAGATAAAGTTTTAACAAATAACAATAAATAAAACATAAACAGGTGCATGCATCAGGAATCTGGAATTACTCCCCCTAAGGGAAGGATGGGGCAGCTCCCTCGGTTCTTGCAGATGACCAGCCATTTTGAGTCCTGGAGAATCCTAAATGTTGTGTGACATTTCCCAAGATACACCCAGAGACCCTACATTTTTAATATTTGTTGGCTTTCCCGTTATGTGGTCAGAGGTTCGCTGGCAGACAAAAGTTGGCACGGTAAGTACAGAAGTAGAGCAAGAAACAGAATGTTCCCTAGATGCACCACATTACTCTCAGCTCTCACTGCAGTCTCACTGGAAATGGGTATGCGCAATCAAAATCCCTGGTATTCAACACAGGTTAGGGAAAAAATGGAAAGTTTGGGTTAACAGGACAAATTACTTTGTTCTCAGATTGAATTTGAAATCAAGTGGAGACTCTGTTGAACGTTTTCTAAGCTTCTGTGGTGGAAATGAGGGCTAACGGACAAAACAGTTCTACAAGTCAGAGTGACTTTGGTCACTTAGTATCTTCCCACTTGACACAGTTCTCTTTCAAGCTTCTGATCCCATGGTCTCATGCTTGAGTCTAAACATTCTTGCACAAGGAATTTGATGTCATTACCACACCTCAAATCTGTACCACTGAATGTCACAGTGCTCATTCCTAATGGTACTTTGGGCTTGTTTCTAACTGCCTGTAGCTCCCTTGTCACTGACTCTGAAGGCAGCCCTTTGTACCACGTGTGCTCTTCTCTCTGGCCCCACCTCCAGGTTAAGCAGTGCATCTGAGCTGTCTCCATCACTGGGGAAGGATGGAGGTCAGACAGGTAGTAAAGAGACCTGGGAGTGGACTAGGGGGCAGCAAAAGGAAAATAGGTTTATAAGTGGGTTGATTCCAGAGAGGACCATTGCATTGTTTTTTTGTTTGTTTGTTTGTTTTGTTTTGTGTTTAATTTTTATTTTTAAAATTTCTTTTGTGTTCTAGAATTCATTGTTTATGTACCACACCCAGTGCTTCATGCAATATGTCCCCTCCATAATACCCACAACCAGGCTCACCAATGTTTTTTAAAATTATTTTATTTCCTCATTGAAGAGAGAGTGCTTGAGAGAGCAGGAGTCGTGGTGGGGGGAGGGTGAGTGAGAGGGAGGAGCAGACTCACCACCAAGCAGGGAGCTGGACATGGGGCTTATCCCAGGACCCAGGGATCCTCACCTGAGCCAAAGACTGACATTTAAAAAAATGAGTCACCCAGGGACCCCTGAAAATAATTTTTTTAAAAATTCCACTACAAATAACATGCAGCGTTGTATTAGCTTCAGGTAAGATCATGGTGTTTATTTTTTCTTTCTTTCTTTTTTAAAGAATTTATTTATTTATTTATTTATTTATTTAGAGCAGGGGTGATGGGCATAGGGAGAGGGAATCCCAAGCAGACACTACACTGAGCAAGGAGCCAGAACTGAGGCTTGTTCCCACGCCCCTGAGCTCATGACCTGAGCCAAAATCAAGAGTCAGACACTGAACCGACTGAACCACCTGAGGGCCCGTTTGTATTTCTAAGAATCATATGTTTAGCTTTCTACTGAAATAGGCACTGAGTAATGAGCAATGCTGAGAGAAACCATGGTACCCATAAACACCAAGGTCAGATTGCCCAAAATGGCACTGTGGCACACTGATTATTTTGAATAAAAATATAAAATTATAAAAATAAAATGAGTGCATGGACCCTCAAACCCTCCTCTGTCTTCTTGAGAGCAGGAAACCAACCTCCCATATGAAAAAGGCACCGCCTGTGCTAAGAAGTAAAAAGATATCCTTCTCACCAGGGACTTTAAAACAGAGATTCTAAATTATGTTTAGAACTCCCTCCAATTAAAGCTCCCAAACAGCCTTCAGAGATGTATTGTCTCCTTGTCTAAAATGCATAAAAACTGTCTGCCTTCATCCTTAATATTTCTGTAATGGTCTCAATTTCAATATTGGTTATTCATGTGTATTCAATGTCTCAGGTAAACTTATTTCTTAGTTTAGCTGGGAGACCTTGAAGGGTAAGGGAGGAACTTTTCCTTTCTTGCATACCTTTTCCTAAGGAAATTAAATAGGATTCTTGCTAATTCACAAGGTCTGCCTACACAATGTGGGGTGGGGGCAAGAAGGGAAACGGTGTTCCTTACAGTTGCTCATTTCACTTCAGGGAAGCTGGCCTGGAAAGAAAGAAAGGAAGAAAAGAAGAAGGAAAGAAGGAAGGGAGGGAAGGAGAGGGAGAGAAAGAAGGAAGGAAGGGTAGAAGAGGAAGAAAGAAAATAAAGGGAGAAGGGGGGATGGAGGGAAGAAAGAGGGAGGAAAGGAGGGAGAAAGAGTGAAAGGAAGAAGAAAGAAAAAGAGAGAAAGAGGAAAAAGAAAGGAAAGAAAAGGGAGGAAAGAAGGAAGGAAGGGTGGGAGGGAGGGAAGAAGGGAGTGAGAGAGAAAGAAAAGGAAGGAAGGGAGGGAGGGAGGAGAAGGAAGGAAGGAAAAAGTAAAAGAAAGGAAGAAAGACAAAGGAAGGAGTGGGGAGGGAGAAAGAGAAGGAAGAAGAATGAAAGAAAGAGAAAGATAGGAGTGAAGGAGGGAGGGAAGAAGGAAAGGAGGGGAGAAGGAGGGAAGGAAAGAGAAAGGAAGAAAGAGAATAAGGGAAGAAAGGAAGAGAAAGAGAAAGAAAGGAAGGAAGGAAAGATAAGAAAAGAAGGAAGGGGAAAAAGAAAGGGAGAAAGAGAAAGGGAGGAAGGGTAGAAGGAGAAAGAAGAAAGGAATGAAGGAGGGAGGCAAGAAGGAAGGACGGGAGGGAGGATGGGAGGAAGATATAGAGAAAGGAAGAAAGAAAGAGAAAGAAAGAAAGAGTAAGGAAGGAAGGAAGAAAGAAAGAAAGAAGGGAAGGAAGGAAGAAAGAAAGGAAGGAGGGAGGGAGGGGAGGGAAGAAGTAAGTGAGGGAGAGAGAGGAAGGGAAGGACAGGATCGGATCAGATCGGATCGGATCCTGGTCAATTTGCCTGATAAAGCTCTAGTGAAGAACCTGTTGGCAAACACCCAAATGCTGGTGACCAATGGGAGGGCCCCTCTCTGGCATGCTCTCAGAAGGGTATATCTGATGTGTATCGAACTATTTAAGGAACCATACTTAGAATCTGTGGATTAAAATGGCCACATTCCCCAGGAATGGTCACATGAGGTATGTAAGCATGGCCATAGGACATCGCCCCACACAGTTCCACTTTGTGTGCTGAGCTCATACATCACTGAGAGACCATATAGGTTTCGTGTGGGCCAGAGCATGTCCTCCTGTGGGAAGCAGGTTCCTGCAGTTAGTGTTGTTGGGGTCTCAGATGCTTTGCTGGTACCTCACAATTTGACCCTTGAAAATGTGAGTAAAACTTGATACTGGGGACGATTTATGGTTTGGGGGGACTGATTTGGCAATACAATCCTTTATGTCA
>RCUC01143071.1:0-32918 GCA_003697995.1 Taxidea taxus jeffersonii | reverse complement strand
CCTTGGCTCTGTGCTCAGCGGGGAATCTGCTTGAGAGTCTCTTTCTCCCTCTGCCCCTCCCCCGATGTGCACACTCTCGCACTTTCTCTCTCTCAAATAAGTAAATCTTTATCTTTAAAAAAAAGAAGAGTGGGGCGCCTGGGTGGCTCAGTGGGTTAAGCTGCTGCCTTCAGCTCAGGTCACGATCCCAGGATTCTGGGATGGAGCCCCACATCTGGCTTTCTGCTCAGCGGGGAGCCCGTTTCCCTTCCTCTCTCTCTGTCTGCCTCTCTGCCTACTTGTGATCTATCTCTGTCAAATAAATAATCTTTAAAAAAAAATTAAAAAAAAGAAAGAGAGAGAGATAACGGCCTGATCAGTATGATGTGGTACCCTAAGACCATGGTTACACTGATTTTCAAAACACAACCAAACATGAAAGCATTCCAAGCCACTGAGGTATGAAATGTTATTTTTATGACATCATTGGCAGAATTGCCAACTGGTTTTTAAACACCCCCACCCTATTTAGAATGGAAAGAAATCTGAACCGGTTTTTAATTTTGGAAGGCCCAGTAAAACCTTCTGTATTTTTTTTTAAACCATGAAATTCCACATAACTTTTATGGTGTTTTTTTTTTAATTAGCATCTTATTTTATCCTGGAAGGATACTCAAACTGGAGTAAAACAAAGTCCTTAGCAGATAACCTGATACCCAGGAAGGAGAGTTGGCTTATTCCTTCAAAAGCAGGATAGTTTGGGTAATCACTAAATAGAACACAAAACTCATTGTCTCTCAATACATTTGTCACTCTTCTCTGTGAAAAACTGGTCTAGTGGCAAGCAGAAATGTTTCTAGAGGCTAGAATCTGTATTTCAGATTGAATTTCTTTGCCAGTTAAGAACCTTGAAATCTTTGTTTTACAGGTGCATTTAAAGAACGATTGTCAATTTGAAGAGCTTTCATGCATCCGTGCTGACTGCAAAGAAAAAGTGTTGAGAAGAGACCTGCGTGACCACGTGGAAAAGGCCTGCAAGTACCGGGAGGCCACATGCAGCCACTGCAAAAGTCAGGTTCCGCTGATCACCCTGCAGGTGCGCTGCCCCTGCAGCCCCGTCCAAGTGTAATTGTGTCACAGAATAGCATTTTAAACCACAATTCTAACAGGAATAAAGAGAAAAGAGAGGAGGAAATGGCAGTTTTCATCTGGCTTTAATTCAGAGTTAAGCTTTATTTGTTTTGCCCATTTTGATTTGTATAATTAGCATTTTCCCATTCCCTTGATTGACTATCATTTGGGATGCCAAAAAAAAAAAAAAAATGAAGACTAATTATCAAAAAAGGTAGAATTTTTCTCTTGTCCCAGGGAATGTCCTCAAAATCTTGTTGGATTGCTTGATCTTTTAAGCAGCTCTGGGACATAATCATCCCTTCAACAGGGTAATTCATCCTGCAGCATCGGAGTACAGCTGTCTGTCTTGGAGAGAGATGAGAATTTCACATTTTTCATGCCATGATTATTTTGGCATGGTTCTATATTATGTGTGTGTTTGAAATCAGATCCCTTATCTGTAAGTTAGAGATATTGGGGGTGGAGGACAGACTTTAAAAACAATCAGTATTATAGTAACCCCCAAATACTTGTCCATTTCTTGCACAAATATTCACTGAGTACCTACTATGTGCTGGGCACTGTTCTGGGAGCTGGGGGTTCAGTGGTGACGCTCAGCTTCTAGGGGGAAGAAGTAATTAACAGGCAAACATAATGTGGGGTAGTGATTTGTACTATGAAGAAAAATGCACTGGCATCATGGGAAAAGAGGTGGTCAGGGCTGGCCTCTCCAAGGCAGTCAGTGCCCAGTGCTGGAAGAGTGCCCAGAGCAGAGGGAACAGCTAGGGGTGCACAGGCTCTGAGATGGGACTGACTTAGCAGGTGGATTTCAGGAACTGTGAGAGGCGGTACAGAGGTGATGGGTAGCAGGGGACGGGGTGGGGTAGGCACTGGGCAGCCTTGAGCAAGGGGTTGATGTCAGAGTTTCCCATCAGGTGCAGCACTCTGGCAGGTGTGACAGGTAGGGATGGGATAAGAGGGAAATATAGAGGCAAGGCAGTGTTGGTCTGTGCAGGAAGGGGGCAGGAGGACCAGGTACACTGGGACACATTGGGAAGGTAGAGGCAGTGGGATTAACCCATGGCTTAAATATGGAGTATGTGTTAAGGACGACACCGGGTGTCTATAGCTCGATCAGCTGGATGAACTCTTGAGGTGGGGCTCACAGGAGCATAGCAGGCTTGAGGGGAGAATAGGGCAGTGGTCTGGGCTACTGGTGCATCTTAGGTGGTCCCTGTAGCCTTAGGGGACAGAAGCCTGGGGCACATGAATGCTTACAGATTGCTACAAGCCAGGTCGTCTAGCAGTGGCCAATGTGGAAGGGTCAGCAGAGTGGAGCTCTAGCACCAGAGGGAGCTGGAGAGGGTTTGTGTGTGAACAGGGGGCCAGACGTTGCTGAGAGGCTGCAGGGCCGCTGGGGATGACGTCTGCACTTGGCAGGACCATCACTGATAGGACCAAGACGGGAGAGGACCGGCCAGAGGCATGCAGCCAGGTTGTTGGGCCAGGTGGTTCCTGGTGGATGTTCTACTGCATTTATTGACCAAAATTTGGGACAGTTTTTGTTTTTTTGTATGAAATGAAAAGTCCTCTGCTTCGTAATCCATATGTTTATTACCTCTGTGCAACTTTCCAGTGCCTGCGATTTTCTTCTCTTGTAAAGTCTTCTTCCTATCTGATTTCTCTAGACATTCCCAGCTATTAAAGACTTTCAAGAACCATGGAAAATAGGAATAGGTTTGGCCTAATTAAATAATTCCTTCAGTGATTCAGTTCAGATGAATGAGACACGTACTTAATGAGTAACGCGGTAACATTTAGACACGTTGGTATGTTGCTGTCAAAGTTATACTTCGCTTCTTGCAAAAACCAGTTATTTTTATTTGCAGGATAGAATCCAGAAATTAATTTCATTCAAGAAAGACTTGTAGAGTGTGTCAATTAGACACTGTTTAAGTAACTGACTCTGAACTCCAGACTAGGCTGTAAAGAGACTGGTTTTATTATTATTATTTTTTATTTTTTTAAAGATTTTACTTATTTATTTGACAGAGAGAGACACTTCCAGAGAGGGAACACAAGCAGGGGGAGTGGGAGAGGGGGAAGCAAGCTTCCCACTGAGCGGGGAACACGATGTGGGGCTCGATCCCAGGACCCTGGCATCATGACCCGAGCCGAAGGCAGAGGCTTAACAACTGAGCCACCCAGGCACCCCCAGAGACTGGTTTTAAAGTAACAAGTAGGGGTTCCCCTGTCCCAGGTCACTGTGGTGACCCCTTCCCGACAGCAGGCCTGGGATGGGGCTCCCGAGTCTCCTCCTGTCAGCTAGGAGCACGCTCAGTCTCATCCTGTCCCACCGTGGGCTTCTTTTTAGGAAGAGCAGGCATCTCAGAGGCATGTCTACAGCCCAGGTCACCCTGACATCCCCATGTTTCCGTGTCTTATGAAGGGCGTCAGTTCTCTGGGTGTTGATGAGATCCAGGATGATAAAGCATGAGCACCTGGCCCGTTAACAGCTCGTATGAGAATTTCTTTCCTACTTTTAAACCAGGCTATTGATGTGACATCAGCTGTTTTCAAGTTGTTTAATCTTTATCTGTAAATCATTAACATAATTTAAAGTGCCAGGAGAGAATCCCCACTATCACATCTAGTCTGGAAACTGTCGAATGTGGTCTCTTTAAACAGTTCTGTTAACTTGTGGAGAGTCAGAATTCTAGCGATCTCCTTTTCTGGGAAAATGTGTGCCTTGTAATGGGAATGTGTCGTGTAGGTGCAGCCACTGCGGAGGGCAGTTCGGGATGTTTTACTGGGTCGAACATTCCCGCGTTCAGCTCGCTAGCAGTCCCGCTGTCACCCGGGACACCCAGGAGGCAGGGCCCAGCGCAACCAGCTGCGGCGCTCTGGGAGCAGCCCCACATGTCCCCACATGTCCCCACATGTCCGTCAGCTGGCGGGGCCCAGTCAGTGATGGCAGACTCAGCCCACTGCATGGGACGAGGCAGGGAAATTCCAGGACACCGTTGCTGTCCGGCAGGGCAGACCGAGGACCCCCAGCTCCACACCACACAAGCGTTAGCCTGAGAAGCACGACACTCAGCCAGCTCCCGGAAGATGCACAGGGTAGAGTTCCGTTTCAGTAAAGTTCAAAAGCAATCCAAACAGTATCTTGTCTGGCTTACATTGATGTATAATGTAACTTTTTTAAGCAAAGGAAGTAGAAACACAAAATTCGGATGTTTGGGTTAGGGGTTCCTCCCTGGGGGAAGGTGAGGGGGGATGAGGGAAGGACACACAGGTAAACGGGAAGTATCAGTTATATTCTAATCTTTGGTGTGTGTCCCCCATGTGGTTCTGCTTTATGACTCCCACATGGGTCACATCTATTCTGTACCTGTCAGAGTAACGATTAATTTGGTAGACAGGACAACTTACTAGTATTGAGTTAATTCTTCTGTAAGAGTAGGTTATCCGGTTTTTTAAATGGGCGTGTTCTTTTCCTGGGGCCGTCGTTACAACGCACCACGCACCTACCTGACCTGGCCGGTGGCTTAGAACACAGCAGGGTGCTCCATCCCAGTGCTGGAGGCCAGAAAGCCAAACCCAAGGTCCTGCTGGGGCTATGCTCCTTCTGAGGGCTCCAGAAAAGACCCCTTCCCTGCCTCTGCCCGCTTCTGGAGGCTGCGGTCCTCGGCGTTCCTTGGCTGGCAGCCGTCTGCTTCCCTGCTCAGATGCCACCTTCTGGGGCATGTCCTCTCCTCTCATGAGGGCACCCATGGTTGGATTCAGGGCCCACCCTAACCTTAACACCCCCCACCTGCCCTGGGGCCTCCTCTTCACTGATTACACCTGCAAAGACCTGATTTTTGTCTTTGCAGACAAAATCTGCAAATTTTGAAACGATTCACAGAAACTATATATGATTAATAAATACCAAAATATACTTATTGGGACATTATTAAGTAATTGCAAATCACAGTCAGTGCCTTTTCTACCTGTCACGCCAAAGACTACAAAGTCTGATGGAACCGACAAGGGTGTAGGAACATGTGTTCCTGTGACGATGGGGGTGTGTTTGTGTATGGTTATTGGAGAGCAGTTTGGCAATACCTATCACAATCCATTTAAAATCCCTGTACCCTTTGACACCCAACCAAGCCTACGTCTAGAAATTTATTCTTCGGGTATGCTTGGATATCTGCAGAGACCCTCGTTTCAGGACACTGATGGATCTGGCCCCAGCCTCTCATCCCACCATCGCCTGCCCCTCCATCCTGAACACTGCCCCCACCCACTGCCACGTCCTCCTCAGAGCTCCCTTCCTGGAGCTCCGCAACCCCGTGTTCCTGCCCGGTCTCCATTTGCCACAGTGGGGCTTACCTGTGTGCGAGCTGTCCTCCTTGGGCGTCTGCAGCAGTGGGCCAGCACCAGGCGCATACCTGGCCTGGGGAATGGAGGTGGGCTCAAGGGGAGGCCCAAGGAGGAGGTGTGGCCTCTGTGGAACGTTTAGCATGTTACCTCTCCAGGCCTGTGACTGATCAGGGAGGGAGATTCAGCCACTCCCCCCACCCCGAACTTAGGAACACACTGAAGAAAGCTGAGTACGTGCCTGGCGCCTCACCTGGGCCCCTGTTGCCCTTGGCCCACACTGTGCCTGCCTAGTCAGATTGAGGCTCTCGGCTATGTCCCCCACTCTCCCCCACCCCCGTCATTCAATGTCACAGCAGTATGACTGTGGAGGCCCTAATCTGAAAAAACCAGATGAGAATCAGAAGTATCTCAGGACCATAGGGAAAACAGCACCAAGTTTCCTTCTTGCTCGGTGATGTGGCCTCCAGGAGCCTGTCCCACAAGTTGTGTTGTGTGGCCAGCAGTTACAGCTCTGATGTGGCCTGCATCCGTCTCTCTCTCGTGGCCCTTTGTCATGTGTCTGGTGATGCTCTCCAGGGCTCTTAGATTTGATGTCTTGATGACCAGCTCTCCCTGTAACTTTGCTACTGAACAGATATCCATCCAGCAGGTGCCTGTGGCATGGGCTGGACAGTTGTCATCACCAGGCTCTGCAGAGTTGAAATATATACCATCCAAAGAAGGGCTACACCAGAATTTATCCATAGTTTCCATGCATTATAGATAACCCAGTAAAATTCCAGGGCAGTAATTTAAATACCCAGTGGCTCGTGCTGTTTGCAGGTGTTGGAGAAGCATCATTTCCAGATCCAAACCTGAGAAGCCGAAGGAAAACCACCCGTTTCTCCAGTGAACAAAGTCTGGATCCTGGGCTGTGATGCCCATGAGTCAGGGCAGCACCCACACAGACGGGCACTTCCTAGTGGGTGCTGCTCCGGGCTCCCTCCCACCACACCACTGTGCTCCCTCACGTGGCCCTCACCTGTCAAACTGGGGTAGATCTCCTGAGACACCTTACGTTTTGGCTCTCAGACGTCAAGCGTGAGGACTCCCCGAATGCGTCAGGACCCAGGGAAAGCGAGCCGGGGAGCGGAGGGCCCTGTGGTTCTTCGTGGTGACGTTGCAGATACCAGTGGCATCTGAGGGAAGGCGGGTGGTGTGTCTCAAAGTTGACGACACTTTCTCTTTTTCCTCCAGAAACATGAAGACACGGAGTGTCCCTGTGTGGTGGTGTCCTGCCCCCATAAATGCAGTGTCCAGACCCTGCTGAGGAGTGAGGTAAGGGGCGTGGCCAGGCCTGCGGAGGAGCTGGTGACGTCCTCAGGATTGGCATGCCAGACACTCTGTCCTTCCCCAGTAGCTGAAGTCGAAGGTTTTCACGGAGCACAAGAGTGATATGTAGAAAGCCAACAGAGAACCTCATGCCATTTTGGGGCATCAGAAATTTCAGAAGCAAGCAAATAAATGCTACAGAGTGGTTAAATTCAGAGCAAAATATGGTGAAGAACTGAGAAAATGCAATTACTTTACAGTGCAAGCAAAGGTCATAACTTTGTAGGTTCTAAAAATCTATTTTATGATCTGTAAAATAGGAATTTCTATAAGATCTCAAAATAAATGATGTTACAGACACTGCTGACCCGCTTGGCCACGTATGCTGTGCAGGGTTGGTGCTGGGGAGCGGGTGGGCCTGGAGGCGGCTCCCACATTTCAGGGGCCAGCAAGCAGGGCCCAGTGTAGCCTCCCCAGAGGTGATGTGTCTCACGCTGCCCTCGGGCATGCTTTCTTTAAGGCAGGTAGATTTACATTAACTTAATTTGATCAGGATATATCCGGATGGAGAAATTCCAAGGGTTCTTTTTTAGATTTTATTTACTTATTTGACAGACAGAGATCACAAGCAGGCAGAGAGGCAGGCAGAGAGAGAGGAGGAAGCAGGCTCCCCGCTGAGCAGAGAGCCCAATGCGGGACTCGATCCCAGGACCCTGGGAGCATGACCTGAGCCGAAGGCAGAGGCTTAAACCACTGAGCCATCCAGGCGCCCCAATTCCAAGGATTCTTAAATGGTTTGCCATCTGGTCCTAATCTGGAGCCCCTTTGGTTGCTGTTTGGGGAGCACCTGGGGCTCCTGTGCCCCTAGTCTCCCCACAGGTCCCTCAGGCCTGGATGCCCTCATCTAAGGAGGCTTCTCCCCTCAGCCTTTGCAGCAGCCTGGAATTTTACTCCTGAATACTGACGAGGTGAGGGTTGGTGTCTCACAGCCCCACTAAGCAAGAGGACCTCTGTGGGCCTGGAACCAAGGACAGAGGGTACAGAGAGGACCCCCAGAACGACCCTCAGCCAGAGCACGTCCTCCCAGGAAGGCACTCTGCTAGGCCAGGGCAGGGTATTCCTGGGCGGTCATGGCCCCTAGACCTGTAGCGTGCCTCTGGGAGTGGCAGGGAGACACGTATGGATTTCCACAACTAGGAAATCCCTCTGCTGAAGCGAATGGATGACATGCCTACAATATTGAAGGGATCACTGGGGTTTTATACGCTTTCCAGAATTTTCACTCAGGGCTCCCTGAATTAGGGACAGAAGCTAACTTCATTTGCCTCTAAATTATTTTTCTTTTAAAAATCTTTAAACCTGCATTTATCTTGGGCTTCTGGTCTATAAATTATTCTTGCCTCTATTCCTAAGCTCCTGTGACGGAGCATGATAAAGGCTCTGAGAGGAATGATAATGAGCCAGTTTAGGAGAAAGCATGACCCTGAATTTATAGTGGCCCACTGAAAATGACATCAGACTCCTGTGTCCCTGATTTCAATACCAGAGGCGCTGCTGGATAGGTTCATGATTATAGCGCTGGCCTGAAAAAGTAGATCTTAAAACTTCGAAGGTGATGTTCCTACTCATGGTCTCAGCTGCGTCTTTCTGCCGGTCACCTGTGCTCTCCCCCTTGGGCACTTTCCTCCAGGTGCTGGCCAGAGCTTCGTGACCAGTGTGCTGGTCTGCTAGAATTGTGACCACCATGATCTGCCCCAGCTCAGAGACCTTCCGCAGAGCTTGACCCACAGGCTCCCCAGGACTGTAGCCCTTCTCTGCAGCTCTCACCACAGGCCCACTCTCCTCCCTGTCCTAAATACAGACCTAAAGGGGAAGGGCTCAAGGGCTTTTTGTGCTGGTGTATAGTGGCCAGGCCCAGGAGCCTCTGGGAACATGTGTGTACACAGAAAAATGCACGCCCAGCTCTGCAGTGCGCTCAGACACCCCCTCTCCTAATTCAGGGTCTAATTGTTCTCTATAAAGAAGATCTGTCCTTAGAGTTTCCTGATGAGAATTTCTTCAATAAAAGAAGAAGCTGTCCTTAAATTGTATCAGCCTAATGAGTAGTACTATGTCTTTAAAATGTAGATGTTTCAATTCCCTTTTCTCTCAAGGGGGTATCATAAGTGGTTTTTATTTGACGATTTGCCAACATTTAAGCTGAACAAAGGGATTTTTCCTTGTACAAGGAGTTATCCTCTCCCGATCTCTCTTAATTTGCTTCTGCCAATTAGAGGTGACAATATTAAGATTGTTAGAATGACCTTAGTGATCTGTGAGAGGCTACATGGGTTTATGGGCACCCGGAGGGAAAAAAAAGTCTTTCCAGAAGAAGGAAAAACTCGTCTTGTTATCTTGAGTATTGAGAGTAATGGTACATCGTGTAAGCTTGCTTCCAAAATATATTTATTTTTGTGTACCGTATATTAGGTGTGTGACCCAGTTACATCCTGAATGCTTTCTCTTTTTTGTGTTTCATGCAACTTTTGTTTATAGTCTTTAAATGTTCATTCCAGTTTACGTTTCTCCCTTTCTTTTTGAAACGCTGGCGCTGCAGACGGCATGTCACATTTTGGACAATTTGTTCTAAGGAAACTGTAGGTTTAAGAAATGTTACAGTAACCGCATTTCTGCGTACTGGCGTATACATGTGTACACACATGACAGTGGTCTGGACTTACTGCCTCGAGCCCAGGAGGCAGGCGGTGCGGGCGCGCCGGTAGCTGAAAAGCCCCTTGGTGACCGTACGAACCAGATGCTCTCTGTGCCCTTAATGTGTTTGAACATTTTCATGCAGACGCTTGTGCCACAACTCACGTCTCTTTCCCGTTGCAGTTGAGTGCACACTTGTCAGAGTGTGTCAATGCCCCCAGCACCTGTAGTTTTAAGCGCTATGGCTGCGTTTTTCAGGTCAGTATCCAACATTTGTCCTTCCCGGTCACTGACATTCTGCCATGAGGGAAAGTTACTATCTTAACATCTTAACTTGCCAGTTCTGGACTCGGAGTCTCTGTCATGGAGCCGAGTCACCGCGCTGCAGGGGTGGCGAAAGCCACATGCGGCCCCCGTGGGTGCTCGCTCTCCGTGCCCGTGGCGTTCTGAGAGCTGAGGCGGACGCCTGCGCTGAGAAGGAAGTCAGGGCCTTAGCAGGACCGCTCCGTCCCAGCCCGGCGGGGCAGTGGGACAAAGAGGACGGTCGGTCGTGGGGGGGTTCCGGAGACGTGGCTACGGGATTGCAGCGAGCCCTTGCACGCAATGTCAAGCGCATGTCAAGCCAGACACGGTTTGGGTGGCGTGTGCGTCAGGACACAGCCGTGAGGACCGCGCTCGCGTGTCCCGTGGCACCTCCGTGTGGAGAGGGCGTCTCTGTCACCACCGCACTCGGGCTGCGAGAAGCCTGTGTCTGGGGTTTTTTTGTTTTTTAACACGTCGGAGATTGCTAGTGAATTTGAACTGAGTTTCATTGACACGTGTATCTCGATCTTAAAACTGATCAGAGGGCAGTACAGATGACAATTAAAGTACTTTCTATTTAATTCTGTGTATTATCGATACATTGTTATGAAATCGGTACAGAGATCCTGGCATCTCGGTATTTTCTTAGGAAGTAAAGAGCCCTAAGAGTAAGAGTGACTGTAGCCCTCCCTTTGTCTCCGTCTCTTAACGAGACAGAGCGCTCGCCACTGTTATGTCGTATGTAGTTCATTCATTCTGTGTATGTGTATATATATGTTTATATAGCGCAGTACTTATATCAACATATATATATGGATATTCTATGTACAGAGTATGTGTTTTGGAGATCATTAAAATGCTGTCTGCGGCTTCTTAATTTTCTAATCCCAAAACAAATTATGTTTTCATACGGATTATTTCCTCGCATATACGAAGTACTATTTCATGTGCTTATTACTGACTCTGATGTGGTCTCCATCTTATGTACTCTGTAGATTGTTTATGTTTTGTATGTAACTTTCCAAGTATACTTAGTGCAGTGAGGAGCAATATGTTTTCTAATGCAGTATTTTTCCCTAGTAAGTTAATATTCTAGATTATTTAGAATGCCACTTTGACTACATGTTCGCTCACTAGATTATCGTAGCACTGCCTAGTTGAAACTGCAGGAGTCTGAACATTTCCCCTGTGTAGTTGTAGTGGAAAAAGTTATAAAAGAGCAAAAGTGAGAGGTCTAAGATTTAATTTCTGGGCATTACAAATAATGAAATGCAGATGAGAAGGCGCTTGGTAAGAAGCTAGGGGAGTAAAGAGCATGAGCTTGAGCTCAGTGCAGACTTGCAGGCTGTCTGCTCTTGCCAGCCTCCCCACCTGCACTCGGCCGAGCGGGGGCCGCCCAGCACGGCCCCTCGAAGGCGTAGAGACCGCCCGCGAGCCGTACAAGAGCAGGGCTCCCCTCCGTGTGTAGCGCTGGGGTTAGGTCATGTGTTAGTCTCGCTGCGCTCCGGGATGGAGTGATGGCTTAATGCACTGCGTCTCTGTTCTCGCAGGGGACAAACCAGCAGATTAAGGCCCATGAGGCCAGCTCCGCGGTGCAGCACGTCAACTTACTGAAAGAGTGGAGTAACTCTCTAGAGAAAAAGGTAACGCCAGACTGCTTCTCGCTTTTGTTGGCTTTTAATCATTTCTTCAAATTATTTAAAGAAGAAAATCTTTTTTATAGTTACTAATGGTTTTGGATAAAAGAAACAGTATCAAGAGAATGTCCAAAAAGTGCATTTCTTTTCACATGACCTTGAGCTCATAAATGAAGGCATTTGTGTGTGTGTGTTCTTTGTTTGTTAATTGCCAAGCAAGCATGCAGTGCTCCCTCCTTTTTTTTTCTCAATCACATTGTGGTTAACTTAGCATTGACCTAGAATGGGGATCCTCAGACTGCCAAACCTCCCTTTCTCTCCCCACCAGCCTCGTCTTTTTGTAAGTAAGTTTTATTGGAACGCAGCCATGCTCGGTCATGTCCCTGTTGTCCATGGCTGCTTTTGCAGCGTTGAGGAGAGACAGAAACTGTACGGACCTCACAGCCCAAAATGTTTACCCTCTGGCTCTTTGCAGAAAAAGTTTGCCGACACCCGGTCTGGAAGGTGACCCGGGTTACATGCTTCACGGTTCTTTGTCTTTTCTGAGCAATGCTGCCTCCGCCACGGGCGTTACTGTCCACTTCCTCACCGGATGCTTTGTGGAGTCCGGTGCGGGGCGCTCGTCCTCCAGCTGGGCGTCTTCTCAGGTCGCCTGAGTGGTGGGGGCTGCGGCCTCCTTAGCAGGCGCCTCCCCGATGTGGTACCTCTTCCCGGGGAGTTCTCCGACCCGGTGTTCCCCTAGGCCAGGCCTTCTGTTCAGGAGGAAAACGTGAAAACCTCGGAGAATTGATAGAGAAGAAGTTGTGACAGGATCTCTCGCCGTGGCTTCTGTACCAAACCAGAAACTCACTTCAGTATTCAGGAAGCATCGGCGGAGAGTTTGCAGCGGGCGGGGGGGGGGGGGGGGCGGGTAGGACTGATGTTTATTTTCTGAAGATTTGCCGAGATTCGAGTACCTTGTTTCTGGCATGAAATCCAACCAGTTCAAACTGTGGATGTGTTTGAACAAGTCTAAACTTCTTAGTCAGAGGCTTGCAGGGACTCTGACATACGCAGCTCCCACAGTACGAATGTTGATGCGGAAGGTGAGAAGCCACGACCGAGGGGTTGGGCACACGTGCGTGTGCAGGTGCGGCAGCGGGAGGGCCCCCTTCACCGCTGCCACCAACTGTGTGTGTGAGGAGTCATTTGTGACTTCCGCAGGGACACACAGGACTCGCTCGGAGCTAACGATGGTTTCTGGAAGTCTTTCTTCCCCTCTGTTTGAAGAGCGTGTTGTTTCTGCTTCTTAAAAATGGCAGGCGTCCACGGCAGGGCTCTCTGCCTCTCGTGGACACGCTTCTCCCTTAGGTGAGAGGTGTTCTCTCGTGCGGAAGATGCGCTGATGGCGCCCCAGTGCAGGGGGGGCGCCCGCGGGCCGGTCGGGGAAGGTGCCTGCGAGTCTGCCCCCTGGGCCGAGCCCCCCAGCGTGGTGCGCGGTGGTCCCAGCAGTGGCCACGTCCCCCCACGCCCCGCGGCGGCGGGCTCGCTCCCCTGCACGCGGTGGTGTGGCCTCTGGAGGTGCCGGACCCGCCCCGCAGCTTCCCGGCCCGCGAACACCCCGTGCGGATGCTGCCACTGGCCGCGCCGGGCACCTGCGGGGGCGGGTTGCGCTGCCATGCGCTGCAGCTGGCACACCTGACGCCTTTGCCCGCTTCGTCCCTCCCTGTCTCTGCCCGGCAGAGTGACCCCCGCCCGCCGTTAGGTCCGCCAGCCCGGGCCGCGCCTGGTGTTTGCGCTCAGCGGAGGGGGCCTGTCTCCTCACTGGGCCCAGAGGCAAAGACCAGACAAAGAATGGAGATACTCATCTCTTCCTAACATGGGAATTTACTTTTCGTTATAGAATTACTCAGTTGGAATCTCTTAGGTTATTTTGTTCATGTGTAGTGGGAAGTAGCATGTTTAAGTTGGTTCAAAACCCGGACCCATCACATTCATGTCAAATTAAGGAAAAGCTGCTTTGTAAAATGTGGACTTAAGAACACCCATCTGCTGTGTTAAGGAAGCTTACAGGGAAATGCAGAGTGCCCCACCAAAATAGGCTGGAGTAAATGTTGTTCTCAGTGAGGCGGGCCTTGGGGAAGGACTGGGGGACTCCCGCTTTCATCTGCCTTGGGAATGTTCTGCTGTCTTCTTGGAAACACACCTGCCAGGTAGACTTTCCTGTGCACATCGTGTCTGCGTGGTGGACGGGTGAGAGCTGGGATCTGCAGACGTCCAGGAGTTGGATTCTTTGATTAAAAGAAATAAGTAAATAACTAAGTAAAAATTTACATTAGGGAGGTCCCTAAATTAAGAAGTTAAGCGTTTAATATGACGTGATATGTGTTCATCCATGTGAGATGCTTCTGCACATCCTCAGGTCGCTTGTTTTGTTGTAGGAAAAAAATGGCCATTGTTTCTGGAGATATTACCGAGATTTCTAATCAAAAGCGTTGGCATGCATGCAGGCTATTTCTTTTTTTCTGGATATGAGACTAAAAAGTCTGGGAATTGTGTCCAGCTTGAGAGATGGGAATGAGTGAGCCGTAGCTTTGGGAAAGGCAGACTCGACTGTAGGAATCGCCCGTGGCCCATCTGTATCGCCTGTAGGAGTCCGGGGATGGAAGCGTGTATTTTAGAGAGGAAAATCCACTGGTGCTGAGTGAAGTGCTAGGCAAGTGACGAGTTCTTTCGCCCATAAGACATCTCAGGTTTTGTATTCCTCAGTAAATACGCATTTGTTCTAAAGTGAAGCAGACTGTGTCCTAGGCGCTGCCTGGTTGCTTGTCTTTAGGCAGGTTCATCGCAGGGATGTCAAGAACCCACACTTGACCACACCCAGGTCTGTGCTGGGGTGGCGTTGGGCCATCACATCAGGTGTCGGCTGCTATTCCGGGGGCACATCTGAGTGGAGGGGTCACAGCATTCCCCAGGGAGCCTGTCGTCTTCGGGGGCCACAGCCCGGTCTGCGCAGGCGCATCTGTTGGTAGAGAGACCTTTCTGAGGGCCGGAGAGCCCCATGCAGAAGTCTGGTGAGAAGGTGGCCTTGTCAGACTTGCCCTCGGACTCCTCACCCAGAGGCTTTTAAGACCAGCTTGAATGGGTTCTTGGGAGCTGATTACTTCCTAGAAAGAGATTTTAGAAAGGTCAGTGGTGGGTTTAGAACGGCTCCCCCAGCAGGCCCTTCATGGGCTGACATGGTGTTGCAGGTGACTGTAGTGGGTTTCCTGGAAGGTCTTCTCGGGCCACAGGCCAGGCCCGTGGACTCCGAAGCTCCGGCTCTCTGTTGCAGGGCTCGTTGTCGGCCTGAAGGAGTGAGGCACAAACGTAGCTTTGTTATTCTCTCTGTGCTTTTCCCTTGGTTGGGAGAGCTTTCCAAAGTGCAGGATAAGGCCCACCGGTGGAAGTGAGATAATTCAGTGGGCTGCAACTAGTACTTTTTAAAGTAAAATAGAATAAAAGAGAAAGTACCAGGACACATGGAAATGACTAGGGCGAGGATGGTTTGGGGATACCTGTTTCTTGGGTACACACACACGTCTGTACATGTGGGGTGAGAGGTGAGAATTTGCCTCCTGGTCAGTTTGAAAGCCATTCTGGTAGAAGGTTTATTTTTCAGCAGAAACTTTGGAAAGCGTGTCCCATTCGCCCCGAAAGGCGGCTGTGCTTTGCCGCACCGTGTTAATTACCCGGAGGCAGAGCGTAGGGTTTCCTGTTAGTTACCAGGACTCCCATTTCCTGTGTGAAGGGAATTTTGTGGCCTGGAACTTCTTCCAGGGAGCTGATAGAGGGCCTATATTGTGAAAATGCAAGTACTGTCATTATAATTGTCATTAATTAATAAAACTACTTTTTGTTTGCTTAATTCAAGAATTTCTTTTTCAGGTTTCCTTGCTACAGAATGAAAGTGTAGAGAAAAACAAGAGCATACAAAGTTTGCACAATCAGATATGTAGCTTTGAAATTGAAATTGAGAGACAAAAGGAAATGCTCCGAAATAATGAATCCAAAATACTTCATTTACAGGTAAGAAGTTTAAGACGGTGGCTGGATCAAAGGGTGAGGAACATGTCTGTGTCCTCCTTCCAGACTTTCTCAGTGAGCTGTTTGAGCAAAAGCCCTGAACTTTGTTAAACAGATGGCCTGTTTCTCTTAAGTGTAGACTGAGGACCTGGGCCGCTATTTCTTCCCCACTTTTCCCTGGGGAGCAAGCCCATTGGCTCTCTTCTGTGTCTTTGATTCACTGTTGGTGAAGTAAGACTTGAAGCCTGTGTTTTAGAAAATTAGCTGTTTTTATTATTGTTTAAGATTACATATTGTTCAAGAGTAGTTATGTGTAAAGTTTCACTTCCTCAAGTGAAGTGAAGCCGATCTGTTTTGTTCTGAGTTCTGGCGACACATACCCCACTTTACCTCACCACAGGGACCCAGATGTCCCTCAGAGCAAGCGCAGACCTCTGCTGCTCTGAGAAAAGGTGATTGGGTAAAGAGGCTTCACTAGAATGTCGCTTCTCTTTCTTATCAGCACAGGTGCTTGTTAGCGCCTTGTTCCTGTAGGTCTTATTCACACTCTAGTTTCTTCGCGCTGTACGTCTGTTACACTGATTCCTGCGTGTATCACACACCCCCACGGAAAAATCGCTACTATGTTCCCGACATGGCTCTTTAGTGCTTTTACTAAGGTGTGTTTCCTTAAATCTGGAACATAAAAAATTATTTCCAAGAGCTCAGAGTCACGGAGTCTTTGAGAATGCCTTTCCTTGTATTTTAATGTCAGAGATTACTCGTAGTGGCTCGAATTACATAGCGATTTATTAAATTAATTTCACTTGTGTTAAAACCTTGTGGTTGTCCAGAGACGAGGAAAAATACAACGAAACAGTAGATTGTGTTAGGAAAGGTAAAGTCATTGGTATTGAATCAGGCCAGAACAAGAACGTCACGTGAAACACCAGCAGGCCTCCTGCCGCGCGCGCCCGTGGGAATGTAGGTCGGGAGGCCCCACTCAGCTCTGAGCTACTGGCAGCCCAACTGCGGGCCTGGGGCTCTGGGATGTGCATGGAAAGGACACAGCAGTTAAAGCTATACTAGAAAACCGCCTGTTAAAAATAGCAACAGAAGAATGAGTAAGTAGTAGGTTCATTTGTACAGCATCATTTGTAACCAGAGAAGTGAGGGTCTCCGTAACGAGGTCATCGGGGCATCTGTCGGAAACCTCTGATATCGTTACGTGTGTCCTCCACTTCCCCCTCTCCCGGGGTCAAAAATTTGAATTTACTTTACTTTACTTTTTAGTAGAGCTTAATCATTCTACCGTGTGTGATGTATGTTTGAACACTTTGGTGATGGAGTAAACTGCTGAGATCTAAAAAAGGAAGGGGGAAAGCAGGTTGCTGGTGCCCAGAGCCCGGGGGCTGAGCAGCCGACCAGTCCGTGCCCCTGGTGGGTCCCTAGTAGGAGGGCGGCCACTCGCCACCGCTCTTCTCCACGGAGAGGAAGGCATGGGGGAAACAGACTGTTGGAAAGAAAGGGACGCAGATCACCCCGCACGTGCCACGCCTGATCTCATGAAGTGTGTTGGGACGACACTGCCCCCTCCTCCAGCGGCTTCTGGAGACTGAACCCCTCTGGGTGGCGGTGTGATAGCAAAGGTGGCAGCTCGCCTGTGCTTCACTGTGGGGCTGGCCCCGCGCACAGAGTCGGGGCTCTCCGTCTTGAGGCAGCGTGGGTGGAAGACCTCCGTGGCTAGCCCCCGGAGGCGCCGGCTGTCCGTGAAGCACGATTGGCCTGGGCGCACTTCTCCGCAGGCCCTCCAGAGCCTTCTCCACCGCTCCACCCTGAGCCTGGCTCTCGGGGCCCCGCGGTATTCCTTCCTCATCCCAAAGCCTCCCTGTCGCCTTCCCCTCCCCTGCCCTCCTCCCTGCTCCCCCTGCGCATCGGACCACCACAGTGACCCAGACTTGTTACCTCCCTTGTCGGGCTCTCCAGGACACCCCAAGACCCTGGGGACAGTGGCAGCACATACGGATTGCAGAGTTCCTGAGCGCCCTGGGTACACACAGGGACAGGGATGTGATCAGAGCTGGCCAGCGGGAGTGGAATTCAAGAGTGTGTTTGCTTTTGCTGGCCCGGGAAGGGCAGCTTCTTAATATTTTACTTTTTAAAGAACGTGTTTTTCGTCATGAAAAAAGGCCACCTAGATGTCCGCTTGCTCTGTGTGTCCCTGTTGCTAGCAGAGGCTAGAGGAGCTGGTTGTTCTGCAGTCCAGGGTGTGGGACTGAAGCCACGAGGTGCACTGTCCCTCCCCAGCCTCCCCACCGCCCCGCACGGCCTCCTTGGTGCAGCGTTTGGTACAGGCGTCCCAGTGACTGAGCGGTGCAAGGGGCGGGAAGGGAGATGGTGGTGGAGGCCGCGGGTGCACCCTGCGCGGCCCGACGAGCTGGCGCCCCGGCAGCAAACCTTTTGATTAGGATTTATTTACTTTGCCTGCAGTCGGTGCTGTCTCTCAGCGCCTGGCTTCTTTTTCTCACGTGGCCGACACCTGCATTTAAGGTCTATTTTTATAAAAAGATGGCAGCAGCTGAATGTAGCCCGCTCTGGGGAGTGAGATCACGTTTGCTGCGCTCTGCAGAGAAAGTGACTAGCGGGCTCTGCTTGACTCGCCACCATGTACACAAAGGACAGGAGTTTCGAACCACTGCATTGTCTCTTGCTGGGGCGGGGGCTCCTTTAAGTGAGCACTTTCGGTGGAGCCTTGTCTGCGGGCACACTGTCTGCCAGTGTGCACGCGCGCCCCCCTGCCCCTGGCCCCACCTGCCGATTCTGTCACTGAGCTGGTGCCCAGGGCCCCCACGGCAGCACTCCCCTCCTTTCATAGCCTTGGTCCTGCCTCCGAGGTCACCACGTGCCTTCGCGTCCACTGCCCCGTGCATAGCAGTCAGGTGCTGGGGAGGAGGCCCCTCTGTGTCACCCCCATTTTATCTCACGGGCATGAAGCTGAGGGGTGATGCTGGCTTGTCCCAGGCTGGTGTGCAGTTCAGTCAGCGTGGACCAGGCCACGGAACAGCATCCCTGAGAGCCACCACTGATGACACAGGTTTCCGTTGACCTCTCTTTAAACGCACCGGTATCCCCAGTTCCTCGGCTGGTGGCGTTGGTGGGTGGGGTTGTGGCAGCCCTGCAGGGACTCGTCAGAAATACATCATGGCTTGGTGTTCGGGGGGGGGGTCGGTAGTGCTACCCCCAGAACCCAGACTTTGTGAACTAATTAAATATGCCTCCAGACACATGGATTTAAGCAAAGTGACATCAGTGTGGAAAGAGATGTTCTTTACAGAAACCATTTTTCCTTTTCAGTGTTAGCTATTATCAGGTTTTCTTGGAAAGAAGAGGAAGAGTAACCCTGAACCTCTACCCCAGAAAAGTAACCCAAACCTGCTGTGTTTGTTCCTTGGTGGTTATTAGCAGCCAGCAAAAGGTGCTGAAACTAAATATTTAAAAATAGGCTTCCGAAAGGAGAAGTGAGCTCAGCAGCCCCCGGGGCTCTCCCCCGTGTGGCCCCGCAGGTTCAGAGGCAGCCCAGTTACTCACTGGCCCTCACTGGGGGCCAGACCACCCAGCCTTCATGTGCTTCACTTCAAAAAATGCGAATCCTTTTTAGAAGTGAGAACCCTGGGGGCTCCTGGGAGGCTCAGCCAGTTGAGCGTCTGCCTTCAGCTCCCGTCATGATCCCAGAGTCCTGGGATCGAGCCCCTGGTCAGGCTTCCCTGCTCGGCAGGAAGCTCCTTCTCCCTCTCCCTCTGCCCTTCCCCCACTTAAAGTAAATGAATAAAATCCTTAAAAAGAAGTGAAAACCCTTTAGGTCCCAGCTTTACCCACCAGGTAGGTATGCCAGTCCTTCAACACTGCCTGGAATGTGAGTAATTCCTCCGCTTGTCGCTGTAAATGGTCTGTGTGTTTCTGCAGAAAAAGGCTTTCTGAATTATTTAAATTAAGATAAGGTGAAACGCAGCCTCACCGTCTGCAGCCGTGTGCTTGTCCGTTGTATTTCCGGGCCCAGCGGGCACCGGACACTGAGCACCGTGCCGGTGGGGGAAGCAAGTCCCACTCGTCGGCATCGGCCTCCGTCTTAGCCGGGCTCGGCAGAGCCCCCATCAAGGCTCTTCTGCGGCCAGCTCTGTGCGGATGCCAGGCCTCTGGAGCAGGCGTCAGGGTGGTGGCTGCTCTCTCGGGACCCAGCAGGATTCCGGGGCGCTGCCTGCAGCCACAGAGAAAGGCGACCCCTCCAGCTCTGGGGCAGGCAGCCTCATGGGAGACGCCGGTTGTTCAGCCCTGTAGGTGGCTTGGCCCTTTAGGAAACGGAGACCTTCGCAAGGCCCGTGGGTGTGGCTCTAGGGTCCTGCTCCTGAGACTCGGACAGAGTGGTGTGGGGCCTTGTGCCGTGCAGCTGGCGGGTGAGGCTTCTCGGTGCCTTGGTCTGCTCCTCTGGGATAGGGACCTGTGGCCCCTGAGATGCATTTGGGTCACCAGTGAGATGTGGGCGTGGGGCGGGCTCTCGGCACGGGGCTGGCTGCCGGTCCTCGCTGGCTGCTGTGTGATGGGAGAAGCTCAGCGCCTGCAGGTTTCTAACTGTGTTTTACCTTTCCGACGCCTTTGATTTGGAAGCGAGTGATAGACAGCCAGGCGGAGAAACTGAAGGAGCTGGACAAGGAGATCCGCCCCTTCCGGCAGAGCTGGGAGGAAGCAGACAGCGTGAAGAGCAGCGTGGAGTCCCTGCAGAACCGGGTGACGGAGCTGGAGAGTGTGGACAAGAGCGCGGGGCAAGCGGCTCGGAACACAGGTGGGGCGGCAGGGGAGGGCGGGGAGGGGTCTGGGGTGGGCAGCGTGCATCCTGGTCTGTTCCTGGGAGCCTGGCCTGCCCGGCCAGGTGAGGGGCTTGAGATGGTGGGTAGGTGGCACACGGGGCACACACACCCCTAGAGCAGCGGTTTCCAGCGAGATGTCACCACGCAGAGCTGTGGTGACTTTCCAGCCAGAGATGCCTTTGTGAGAGACAGAAACGTCTCCCACCTAGACACCCCCCCTGTGTGACGCGGCCTGGTAGAGAGGAGGTGCAGGGTGGACGCCGGGCAGAGGACAGGGCTTGCTGTTTGGAGGTGGTGGGGTGCGGGGTGGGGAGGTGAGGGGGAGGCTCCCGGCCACGCTCGTGAAAGCCTCTGAGGGACAGAAGTGAGAAGCAGTGAGACAAGACCCCGCAGCATGCTCAGCCAGCGTGTTTCTGATTCCTCGAAGCTGCTTTGGGGACTGAATGAATATTCTGAATGTTTGCGTGACAAGGATTAATGGTGCAGAGGGACTGGGGTTAAGCAACACCCCCCGCCCCCCAACATTGGGTTAAGCCGAGGATGGGAATGACATGGTGAGAGGCCACACTGGGCACAGGTGACTCTGAGCATCAGGCTGGAAGGCAGGGGGAGGTGAGCAAGAGGGTGGCCTTTCCCTGCCCCCAGTGGGGCTCTGAGGGCGCCCTGTGGGAGGGAGGGCCCTGCTGTGATGTGCCCTGGGGCACACAGGCCTGTGTCCCCCCAGGTGTGGCCTCCCAGCAGGTGGTGGCCGTGGGTGTGGGGGGTGAGGCGGGGACCTGAGCCCTGTGTTTCAGGACACGTACAGGTTTTGTCTTCCTCCCAGAAGCCTGTTCTGTCTCTTGCCGGTGTTGGCAGGAACGGGCTCCTCCCGCCTTCCTGGCACTCACGGGCCTCCTTCGCCCCGTCTCTCCTCACCCACGGCAGGCTTGCTGGAATCCCAGCTGAGCCGGCACGACCAGATGCTGAGCGTCCACGACATCCGCCTGGCCGACATGGACCTGCGCTTCCAGGTCCTGGAGACGGCCAGCTACAATGGCGTGCTGATTTGGAAGATCCGAGATTATAAGCGGCGGAAGCAGGAAGCCGTTATGGGGAAGACCCTGTCTCTTTACAGCCAGCCCTTCTACACGGGCTATTTTGGCTATAAGATGTGTGCCAGGGTCTACCTGAACGGGGATGGCATGGGGAAGGGGACGCATTTGTCGCTGTTTTTTGTCATTATGCGCGGAGAGTACGATGCCCTGCTCCCTTGGCCGTTCAAGCAAAAAGTGACGCTCATGCTGATGGATCAGGGGTCCTCTCGGCGTCACCTAGGGGATGCCTTCAAGCCGGACCCCAACAGCAGCAGCTTCAAGAAGCCCACCGGGGAGATGAATATTGCCTCCGGCTGCCCAGTGTTTGTGGCCCAAACTGTGCTAGAAAACGGGACTTATATTAAAGATGATACCATTTTTATTAAAGTCATAGTGGATACTTCGGATCTGCCCGACCCCTGACAGGTCACTGGGGGGGTGGATTGAGCAGAAGGCAACTCCTCAGGGGTTTGAACCGGCTGTCTCCACCGAGGTCCTCGCGCTCAGAAAAGGACCTTGTGGAACGGAGGAAGCAGCAGAAGGTGGCCGCGGGCCGGCGGGAGGAGCCGCGCGTGAGGACACACCCAACATGTTTTCTAATAGACTAGCAACACTCCGCTCTGAAGAATTATTTATCCTTCGACGTGATAAATACTGCTGTCAGAGAAGGTTTTCATTTTCATTTTTAAAGATCTAGTTAATTAAGGTGGAAAACATATATGCTGAACAAAAAGAACCATGATTTTTCGTCCTTAAACTTGAACACCAAAAAACAGGCACACGCGCACACACACGCACACACACGCACACCTGGGGATAGCTGGACATGTCAGCATGTTAAGTAAAAGAAGAATTTATGAAATAATAATGCAATTCTGATATATTCTAAAATTCAAGAGTGCAATCTTGTCTCAAATATAGTATATTGTCTATTTTTAAGGCCTCATCTGGTCTCTGTTTTAATAATTTCTTTGTCAGAAGACCCTGAAGTACACCTAGGTCTTTTCTGAAAGTCTCAATTCAGAATCATTTTTTAATTTAAAGTTATAAGATAATTGTTATTGCAAACATTTTATTTGAAAACGTTGATAGACTGATATTTCTTGGAAGAAAATGTAAATTATCCAACACTGGTTATCACTTGTGATAGGACAGAAACTACTCACTCTGCCGTTATTTCTCGTTAGAAATGTGAGCCTCACTACCTGTCGTAGTCCATGACACTACTTCACAGTCGCTATGAAGGGGACCTGCTCATCGATGCTGTGCATCATTCTCAGATTTATAATCGTTCTCACCCTAAAATAGGGCGTTCGTTGAACTTTGGAGTTCTAAACCAGATCCTGTAGGCTTCTACGGTTCTGCCCCGTGTTCAGACACGCGCTCCCTTGCTGACCGCTCTGACCGTCGGCGCCCAGCGCCCGGGGTTGGGCAGGTGGCGGGGCCGAGGAGGTCGCGGCGGGGGTGTTTGCGTTCCGTCGCGCCGCTGCGTCGTTTTGCTCATCTTCGAAGGCGGCGTCTTTGCGTGGAGGTGGTGGCGTCCAGTCCATGTGCCTTAGACGGGCCCCGCTGCTTCCCGCCCTGGCTCTGTGTTCGCTGTAACTCTGAAAGGTGTTAGCTTCACCCGACTCCTCCCGACCGCGAGGCCTCTGCCTCTTCCGAGGCCCTCCGACAGCCCCGTCCCTGCGGAGGAAGCCAGGCTCCTCTTCAGCTTCCGGAGCCTCCGCTGCTCCGTTGTCACAGGTCCCAAATCTCCAGGCCCCGAAAGTGAGCTGCCCAGTCCCAGCGCGGGCGTGGTGGTCCCACCCCCGGGCCAGGAGGGGGGCAGCCAGGGCGCCTCTCCGGGTCCCCACCTGGGTCATGGGAGTCCACCTGCCCCCCACCCCCCGCCGTGCAGCAGAACCCTCTGAGCATTCCAGAGACCGCCGCTCTGGGGGCCCTGCACAGGCTCGGTGCCCGGGCCCCGGGACCACTGTTCTCTCGGGAAGGGTGGGCTCGGGGCCATCCCGGCCTGCGCCCGCCCAGACGGCGTTTTCTCCACTCACTGTTTACCTTCTCTCAATGGTCCAACTGTGATTAGAAGCCGGAGCCCTGCCTCCCTGTGCCCCTCTGCTATGCACCGCGCTCCATGGGTGCTCTTACCACTGATGGGTGCTACACGTGACGGGTGCTTCTTAGGCAAAACCAGTGTGTGTGAACCACCGCATCTGTGCCGCTCATCCAAAAGACGCGCCCGCGACTGGCCAGCTGGGCCGCGCGCCTCAGACTGCCTGCCTCTGGGCTCCCCCGTGGTCGCGCGGGGACGGTTGGGCTGGTGCCTGGTGGCCCGCCGTGTCTCTGGTGCTGCCATCTGCCCTGGGCGTGCCTCCGCCCCAGTGCCTGCTGGAAGTGCCCTCCCTGCGCACCGTCCCCTGCCCCGAATGACCTCCTCGGTTCCCAGCACCTGCCATGCCTTTCGCAGTCCAGTGCTCGTTGTAGCCATCTTCTTTATTTTCTCCACCCTGCCCCCTGCCCCGTGGCTTTGAGGGCCAGTCTGTGTCCTCAGTCCTGGCCGGGAGGAGTTGTGTGTCCCCGTTCATAGAGGAAGGACGTCCTGCAGGTGCTGCGGGACCCCTGTTCCCTTGAAGGCATCCCCGACCTCCTCCAGACCCTGCCCTTGTTCTACCCTGGACACCCAGCGGAGAGAGGATGCCAGGCGGTCCCTGCCCGGCCTCGGGTGGCTTTCCTGGGGGCGGGAATTACCAGCGGGGGCACATCCCTTCACTAAACGTTTGGACGATGTTAACAAATCCGAGATAAGCAACATCTCAGTGTAGTAAACAAACACTTTGCCTCTCCTGGTTGGATTCTTCTGGGGGTGGGCCAACTGGGAGCACTTCTGGAAGCCTCTGTCCCTTGGTGGAGGCACTTTCCTGGCAGCCCCTCCCAACACGCTCCTCGGGGGAGATGACGGGCCCTTTTGGCCTCCTCCCAGGGAGCCCATAGGACATGACATCGGGCCGGGACCTCCCTGGGATGAGCATGGGCTACAGCAGAAGCTTCATGCTGTGGCTTGAGCATAGTTGGTGATGGCGGGGGGAGGAGCTATCTTTTGGTCTTTTGGCCACTGCGTACCTGTTCCCTCTTGTGTGCTTGGGACTTTCTGGAACGTGGCCTCCTGAAGGACCTGAGTGTGGGGTGCTACCCTGATGGATGCCCCTGGCGTGGCTTCCATCCTGACTCCTCCGGGCTCTGGTCCGGTGCCTGTCGCCTGGGGCCGGCCTCGGGCTGTGGCCCCAGGTGGCCGGCCCTCCTGACTTCATGGGGTCCCGGCCACCCACAAAACATGTCACGTGCAGTGCGTATTGGCGCACTTTTCCTATTTCCCAAAAGTGACAAAGCTCCCCGATGGGACAAAACTGTTCCAATGCTTTAGAGAAACCCCCACTGAGTCTCGCGTGTGAATCGAGCCCGCCGGCTTCCCTGTCCGCCATGTACGGGACACGAAGACCGCCCCGGCCCTGCTCGCCCCGTGGGTTGCTCCGGGCAGCGCCCTGGCTCAGCTCCCGCAGAGGCTGCGGGACTAGGGGCGCCTGGGGCTCGTCGGTGGTGGGTGGGCACCAGCTTGGTCCCCGGCGGGGTTGGCGCGAGCGAGGGGCCGTTCCCGAGACGTGAGGAGTCTTGGTGAAACCCGCTGCCCCGGGCCTCTGAGAAGTCGGGGTTTCTGGTGTCCCAGCCCCGCAGGTGGCACAGAGGAGACCGTGAGACTTCCCGCCAGCCATCCTAAGGCCTGTCGGGCAGGAGGGAGGCGCTGCCCCTCTGGGGATGACCGGCCGCGCAGGTGGACGGGGAGGCACCGTGAGGGCCGCGGCCCCAGCCCCGGGTCGCAGCCTGTTCCCGGAGCAGCGTCTGCGAGGCCGCAGGTCGAGCGAGGGAGCTCTTGGCCAAGACGCGCCTTTCCTTTCCGGCCGCTGCGGTTTTCCCTTGCCTTGTCACCCCACAGGGCCGTGGAGCCCAGGAAAGCCTGTCCCCGTGGCTGCTGCCACCTGCGGGCCCTTCACGCGCCGGCCGGACTCCAGGGGGCTCTCCGGCACCGCGAGTGCCCCCTGCAGCTTCCCCTGTACCACTGTGGCCCACCACGGCCAGGCAGGGGCCTCGTGTCCCTCACCATGTGTCCCAGGTGGGGCCTGCCGCTGTCAGCAGCGGGCGGTGTCGTGGTAAACAGGCGGCTGAGGACGGTGCCTGGACACTCTTCGGCTCCGCTGGGCCCCGCCGTGGGTCCTTTCCTTGTCGGCCCGAGGGAGGCGGGCAGAGGGGCAGGACCCCCTCTGCAGCTCACACCCCGGGGGGCGGCGCACACCTCCTCCCCACCCTACACGACGGAGGGGCGCCACCACTGTCACCGGCCCCCAGCGTCTCCGCTGGTCCTCACGGGCAGGCCGGGCGGGAGGTCACAGTCCTCCCCGTACCCCTGGCCCAAACCTCAGCCCTCTGAAGCGAGTCCCTCCGCTGTAGGGAGCCGCAGAGCCGCGAAATACTGTTCTCTTCCTTCCGGTCCAGACCTTTCTCAGACTGCGGCGGAGAGCTGGGAGGCGCTCCAGGAGCTCCTCTGCATGTGGGAGCGTCTAGGAGATGAATGAGGGGTCTGTCACCCAAATCTGCTTCTCGGCCCAACACCATGCTTCCCTCTTCAGTTCTGCAAATCTCGACAGTTTTATTTTCTGCAAAGTAGAAGTGTCCACTGGGGTCTAAGTCAGATGAGGCCCGTGGGTGGTTCCCGCGCGGGCAGGTGACCTGGTCATCTTGGCCGCATGCCCGGGGCGGGGCTGGCTGTCACTGGGGAGCCAGGGCCCCGGGGGCGGTGGGGGGGAGTGTCCCAGGGGTGTGTCCCGAGTGGAGACGCTTAGTCTGGTCAGAGGAGGCCCTAGTGGCACCTAGCAGTGCTTGCCTTTCACTTCTCCCGCCGCTGCTGTGTCTCGAGTCCCTCCTGAACTCTCGCGTTGAGAAAGGTTCAAGTCCAAAAGGCTGTACCACTCCTGCCGCTGGTGGCGATTGGTTTTTATGACTCCATCCCCTGGTAGACGAGTCAGATCACCTCCAACAGCAAACTAAACGAGTTAATTGGTAAACACAAAAGCCGGCATTATTTCCAAGCGTTTCTCCAATTACCCCTCTAGAATAACGCCTGGGATCCAGGAAGTGTGTGAGCCCGTGTAGACAGTTGTGTCAGGTTTGTAGAACCACGTTCTTTCTCTGATGGCACACCTCTTCGTTCGGTTCTGTTACCCAAAAACAAAGACCAAAGAAGGCCAGTCTCTCATTGGACTCTGTATTCTTAATCTGCCTGTTTTAAAAGTTGCCCTCCGTAGTAGCTGCTCGCTGTGAGGACCCATCCTGACCCTCCAAGTGATTGTGACCAGTGTGATTCACGTCCTGTGTGTCTCCACTCTTCTAAGAAAAAACAACAAAACGACAGTATAAGTTATTGCTCAGCAATAATCATGTTGTTAACGTGAGTCAACAACATGTCTGATTTTCTGATAGCATTATCATGTTTTATATTTTTGTTTACTGTATATCGTGTGTGGTTTTATTTGGTATTTATTTGTGTTTTGAGGTCTTGCAATGTTTTTGTGTTTCTGACGCTAATAACTAAAGTTTGTAAAAGTGTAGAATGCAAAACTTTGAAATGCTAAACTGTCTGATTAGAGGAAAATAAATCTGACTAAGGAGTCCGGGTTTCTTTTTCCGCCGCCTCTCACGGGCGCCTGGCCGCGGGCCCGGCCTTTCCCTCCCGCCGGCCCTCCCCGCCTGTCCCCTGCCCCTCCTTGGCAGCCTGCGTGGCCACACAGCCCCGTGCTTGGCTTCGTGCTCTGCTGTCACGGTCTTAGAACTCTGGTGTTTGAGAAGGGGGTCCCGTGTGCAGGGTTGGCACGAGGCCCAGCAGACCACACGGCCCCGCGCCCCCCTGCAGGCGGAGCTCTGACCTCGGCGGGTGCAGGAGGCCGGTGCGCCCAGCAGCGGCGCTCTCAAGTCTGCGGCTTGGTCCAGAGCAGACAAGGTGGCCCTCCCCCTGCCAGGTCCATGCCTGGCATCCGGCCTGGTGGAAGGGCCCCGCCCAGCTCCCCTCCTTCACCCGCCATGGGGGCTGTGGGCTCTTAGAGCCTCAGTTCCTTACCTGTGGTGCGGAAGAACCGCATCCCTCCCCTTTCTGAAATGCGGTTATTAAAAAGCTATACGGGGGCGCGCGGCTGGCTGAGTCGGAGCGGCTGACTCCTGATTTCGGCTCAGTTCGTGATCTCGGGGTCCTGGGATCAGCGGGAAGTCTGCCTGAGATTCTCTCTCCTCCCTCTAACCCCCTCCTCCCACAGAATCTCAGGCAGACTGTGCGCTCAGCGCGGAGCCCGATGCAGGGCCCGATCTCATGACCCTGTGAGCATGACCCGAACCGAAACCAAGAGTCGAACCCTTAACCGACTGTGCCACCAGGCGCCCGTAAATAAATAAATCTTAAAAAAAAAAAAAAAAAAAGGCCACCCCAGTGCTGACCATGCAGGTGCTTGTGAAGGCTCCAGGCAACCAGGTTTTTAAAAAATATTTATTTTGGTAACCTCCACACCCAGCCCGGGGCTCGAACGCAGGACCCTGAGATCAAGAGTTGCATGCTCTTCCCACTCAGCCAGCCAGCCAGGGCCCCCCCACGCAACCAGTTTGGTGTGTCCGTGGTGAGAGCCCGCAGGACCCCTCCCAGCTCAGCACTTCTCTGGGTAGTTATAAGGACCAGGCCCAGGGGCAGGAACCCCTCGAGGGCACCCCAAATGACCCAGTGTGGAGCCTGCTTTCCAGCATGGTGCAAAGCCCATGGGAACTGCCCAGCCTCCCCCATAGTCCTGCCCCTGTGGGGGTCTACACTGCAGCCCCGCTGGGCCGCCGGAGGGCCGGAGCAACAGGACGGGGCCTTAGGGGCCTGCCCCCAGGTCCACACTGGTTCTCAGGTCACACTGGTCCTGCTGTCCGGTGCTGGGGGGCCTGCCAGAGAGTCCTGCCCACCCCATGGCCTCAGCCCTGCAGTAGGGCACACAGTGGGGAGCCCAGGGCCCCCCAGCTCTTCCTAATGCAGGCTCCCACACCCAGAGCCCAGAGAAGGGCGCTGTCTCCCTCCGCCTAGAGGCTCCCAAGCCCGCCCGCCCCTGTGGCAAGGGGCTTGCGCGCCATCGTCTCTCTGGCACTCAGGCCTGGACTCCCACCGTGGCCTCAACCACACCAGGGACCCTGAGCGACAGTGCCGGTGGCCCCCCACCATGAAAGTTAGACCCCCTGAGGACAGCCCAGACTGACAGCACGGACAGCTCAGTGGGCCGGGCAGCCACGGAGCCACGTGGACTTGGGGTTTTCCAGCTCCTTTGCAGGGACTGCACTCAGCCAGAATTCCAGAAACTGGATACTTTTCTTTCAGCCTTTTGGGGTTTTTTTCTGAGTTGTGCAGAAAGAGAAGTGAGCCGTAAACCTGGGGAGAAGAGCGCCCCCTGCTGGTTGCACTGGGCCAGAGGCGCCCGTGGATCCGGCCGCGGTCCAGCGGCAGAGAGCGCAGGCGGTGACCTCTGGGGGGCTCCGGGCAGCTCCCCCACCGGAGCCCAGACTGCTCCCAGGACTGAGCGTGGCAGCACAGCCTTGGCCTCAGTCCCCGGAGTCAGCACTGGGGGCAGCCTGGCTCTCCCGGTGAGTTGGGACCAGGGAGGGTGCGGGGCAGAGGGCTGTGACCCCCGCGACCCTGGGGGACGGAGTGGGGCCACTGTGTCCCAAACCCTTCCAACCAGGACTTGTGAGGACGAACTGCAACTCACTAGGCACGGAGGTGCAGGAGCGCACAGAGGCCTCCCCATGCTGCTGGCCTGCGGTCACTCTGCGCTCGGCAGCAGGACCATCCCACACAGGCCGAGGACCAAACCCGGGAAAACGCCTGAGGCCACTGCATGACTGCACTTGGTCAGAGATGCCCAGTCTCCGGGGTCACTTTCAAGTGAGAACATGGAGTTTGGAGATGGAGGAGCCCCCAGGAGACCCTCCCTGTACTCTGCTGGTCTTCCATGACTGTGGTTCACCCTGCGGGACGCTCCCGGCACCCCAGATGGGTGAAGATCTAGAGATGGGGTCGCTCGGTGTGAAGTGCGGGTTTCCTGCGAATAGACACACAATCTAAACCCTGACCACGAGGGATCTGTGACCAATGCCGCCGCGGCGACGAGGCCAACGGAAGGTCCACGGAGGAGGTCTGTGCCTTGACCCCCAGGGCTGGCCTTGGAGGAAGGCAGAACTCAGAGGCCCACGCCGCGACTCCCCTCCCCCAGGCTGCAGGGCAGGGGTGGGCAGGGCTGCCGGCTGGCAGTGGGGCTAGGCATGTTTGGCCCTCGGGTGGCCTGGGAGACACGAGGCCCAGGGAAAAGCGCTCTTGGGGCTGGGAGGACGTGCTCTCAGCCACTGTGGCCTGGCGGGAGACACTCTGTGCTCACCTTGGCCTGCTGGGTCCTCCCAGGCAGTGGATATGGGGGGGGGGGTGTCACACGCTGTCTGCAGTGGCACCTCCTTACGGAGGCCCGCCCTGGCCGCCTGGCCCTAGTGGCTCCCTCCTGGTCACCACGCACTCTGGCTCCCCCGATCCGTGCTCCTTACGAGCCCTGCTCCCTCAGCACGGTGTGGCATGAACGTCCTCCAACTCCCCAGCCAACAGCAGGTCCAGGGAGCCATCTCCCAGCCCTCCTCCATGCCAGCCAGAGGGAAGGCCAGGTCAGGGGCGGGGACTATTGAGACCCCCCCAGGCCCTGCAGGTGACTGCCCTGCCTGCGGGGAGTGCCAGCCATCCCTTCCTCACATACATATTTTTGGGGCAGTCCCTGTGCTCCAGGCAGTACCTAGGGGGCCCAGGACAGAGGATGCTGACAGTGGGGAGGCCCAGGATGGCCTTTCTGGAGAGGTGACTTCATACAGAGACTGGAGTCTTAAAGGGGAAATCCTGCCAAGAAGGGCTCCACCCCCATCGTCCCATGGCCCCCACCGCACGCCTCTTTTCCCTGTGCGGGAAGAGAATCATGCACACTGGCGAGAGGCATGAAGGCCCAGAGATGTTCAGGAGACTGCCCAAGGTCACACAGCAGATCAGGGACAAAGGTGGGGGTGAAAGAGCCGCTGAACTGTTCTTGGGGCTGGATCCCTTTCCACAGAGTTGTAGAGAAGGGAGAGGGGAGGGAGAGTAGGAAGGGGATGATTCCCCTGGCTCTGCAAGTCTGGGTGGGGACCCCCACGGCGGCAGGGCTGTCATTCACACACCCTCACACAAGAGGAGGGCTGAGGTGGCCCATCAGAGTTCTGCAACCCTGTGCCATGGGGTTGGTGCTGCCTTGGAAATAGGAACCGATCAGAGGCCTTGCTGAGACCATGCACAGTGGCCTAGTCAGGGAGGTGTGGGGTCCAGTTCTCCCCAGGCCATCTTTCCTGCCACCTGGAGGAGGTTGTGCACAGAGGGGAACCAATACAGCGAGGACAGTCAAGCCAAGACAGAGTGAGACTGAGAGACACAGGCAGACCCAGAGACCAAGAGCTTGGCTAGTCCCTGGATCCAGCCTTGCCTGAAGCAGATGCTTCATGGCATTTCCTGGTTACTGGAACAAACTCACCTTGGGACTTTGCATTTCTGCTACTTCCAGTTGAGGTCTCGACCAATTCCAAAGTGTGTGCCCATGTGCATACCTGGGTACCCAGGGCACCTGTGCGTGCAGTTTGGGGCCTTCTGTGCACACAGGGCACCTGCAGCACAGTCCAGCCATGCCCTGCATTGTGACTTTACTCCTGAGGTGTCCCAGGGGCTCTTGGGCAGGTCTGGGCCAAGACTGCTGCCTGTCTCCTGCCACAGCATGGGCTCCATTCTGGGCCACCCTCTGATAGCTGGACACCTCTGGGCCCATGTCCAGCTGCTGCTCAAGGACGCCCCCCTCAGGCTGGGGAGATGGACGCCACTATCTCATGGCCCAGCAGCCCCAGCTCCTGTTCGGGCCACCTTCCTTCTGTCCGCCACCCACACTGGGGGCTACAGCTGTGACCTCCTCTGTGTCCCGGCTTTAACACCACCGCTTCCGGGAAGATTTCTCTGACTGCCCAGTCTTGCTGCCCTGTTCAGACAGCACAGTCTCTCTGGGAATGGCCTGTGCAGCTGGGGCGGAGTGGTCAGAAAGTTCCATTTCCCCGAGGCCCAACCACCCCACCCTCTAGAGCCCCCTTTGGGCCTTGGCCTCAGTGCAATCCACTTTCTGAGTTGGGAGAAAGGAGCCTTGGGAAGACCTGCCTGGCGTTCCAGGCTCGGCTGCGGTGCTCTGGGCCCTGGGAGTGAAGCTTGCTGAGCAGCCCCGCTCTCTGCCTTGAGAGCCACAAGTGGGGTATTGGGAGGAGGTGAGGGGAGCAGAGCCAGACACCCTGGTGGAGTCCCGAGAAGGCACAGTCCACAGAACTGCCTACTTCCCAGAGAGAAGCAAGGCAAGGGGGCAAAACAGATGCGACCCCAAAGAGCCCCGCTGTTCCTGGTCGAGGCTTCCTCAGAGGGGGGAGCTTCCCATCGGCCTGACTGGCAGACAAGGCCAAACTCCAGGGCCAGGAAGACCCCCGAGAGCAGGTGCCCACACCCCGCCGGGCTGAGGGGTGGCACAAGCTGCTGTCCTCCCTCCTTAGTCCCAGTGAGAGAAGTCCTGCCCCTTTCTGGGGGCAGGTCCCACCCTCCTTGGAAGGAATATCAGCTGCGGGGGAGACGCAAAGACCAGCGCCCTGATCGGTCTAATTCCAGGGGCCTGCAGGGGAGAGGCAGGGACATAGGAGAGGGCAGGGTAGCCGGGAGAAAGGAGGCTGCCAGGGAGCCCCAAGGCTAAGTCGTGGCCCTCCCGCGGGTAATACCCACAGTCGTCCACTTCCACACCGTGTCCATCACCTGTCCTCCGTCCCCTGTCCCGCAGCCGCTCTCCCCGACCACCTCGTCCTGGACCAGGGGCCCACTCCTCCCCTTGCCATCAGCCAGAACCAGGAAGACGCCGTCTCCCGACTCCGTCCTCCGCAGGCCGCCCTCTCCCCGATCAACAGTCACACGCCCCACCCGCATCCCCTGTCCATCGCCCGGGTTACGGTGCCCGGTCTGTCCACCCACGCCCTGCCCTCTGCCGGCCCGCCCCTCACAAATCCATCCTCCCTCCCTCGCCACCACCCACCCAGCCGACACCCCTACGCCATCGGTCCACCTGTGCGGTTGTGCACGCATCAGCCATCCCTCCATAACCTGCTACCCAGTTCATCTAAATCCTGTTCCTCCACTCATCCGCCCTTCAGCCTCCTCTAGGGGCCCTTCGACAGCCAGATTCCACCACCTCTGCTCCCCACCATTCACCTCAATAAAATCCACCCGACACCTCTCATTTACGCCCCTCAACCAGCCGTTGGTCCAAGCGCCATGTTTTTTCTACCTTCCACACTTTCCTTCACTCTTCCCATCATCACCTGGCCCTCCTCCCCCAATCCACTGTCCTGCCCCAATCCACTCTCCT
>RCUC01143070.1:0-32943 GCA_003697995.1 Taxidea taxus jeffersonii | reverse complement strand
AGGAGTGAGTCACTTAACTTCTGTGAGCCTCTGTCTGTCACCTGTGTCATGGAGCCTGCTGTAGTCCTTACTCCTGAGCTTGGAGAGAGCATCCAATGACGTGGGGCATGAAAGATTTGTCACAAGGTTCTAGGCCCTCAGCGAGCAGCCATTATGTCCTGCCCAGGTCCCTGTTGGTGTGGGACAGGGACACTCATCCGATTTCTTGTGCCCAGTGGTGGCTCTCCCTAACGCTTCTCATCCAGGAGACAGCAGTGACAGGGTGAGCCATACCAGCATCCTGGCATAGGGGCATCTGTGCAAGCTGCTGTGGTGGTGGTAAGTTCTAGGCTTAGGGAGCAGGGAGACCTTATCCTGGTCTTGAGCCCAAACCCTAAATCCCATTCTAGACCATTTCAGGCCTGGGGGCGAATAAAGACATTCTTTGGCATCCTCTTGGTTACATAGGATTTGGATGTTCCTGGGCTTTCTGGGCAAGAAAAATACTCACGCTTCCCTCTCCTTGCCTCGCCAGAGTGCTCTGGCTGCTGTCAGGTGTGATACTGCACCAGCCGTGTCCGCACCCACCACCTCTTCCAGGCTTCGTGATAATCTTTCTTTTTGTCATTCAGCTGGGAGGGAGAGCTCCCTGGGAAGTAGTGAGGTGGCAGAGACTTGATGCCAGCCATGACTGGGGTCCTGTCTGGGTATCTGCTCCTGCAGCCCCCTCCATCCTGTGTGAGAGGTTCAGGTGAGCCTCTCCCATACCCAGCTCGCCTCCCCAGGGGCCAGCTGGGGCGGAGGCTGGAGACTCCAGCACCTGGGGTCAGAGGGCCCCCCTCCAACCCCTCCAACAGCAGCTGCTAATTAGCTCCTGCTGGAGGTTTCCCATCCTCGAAGCTGGGAGGATGAGCCAAAGCCCCGGTACCCAGGGGGTGGAGCCTCGGTACTATTCCGACGACTCTGGCTGTGGCTGCTGAGGAGGAGGGGGTGGTGGGGTGGGGGGCAGCGGGGGACAGGAAACCAGGGCCTTTCCGCCCAGTGTCAGTGTCGGGGCAGAAGGGTCCGCCTACCACAAGCCGGGCTGTGGTAGGACCAGCCTGAGGGAACTGGGCCCTTCTGACTCATCCCTCCTCCGTGAGGCGCCGGGCACACGGGGGCCTTGTGCCAGGAGGTCAGTCACTCTCCCCGCTGCTGGGGAAAACTTTCCTCCGGTCGGGCCAGGACCCCGCCAAGCCGCTGGGCCCACAGCAGGACCGCGGGGCAGTCTCTGCCCCTTGGGCAGCAAGTGTCTCCAGCCACACAGGCCATGGCAGCTTTGGGGCAGGAGGCTGCGGCATCTGTTTTAACTTCCTTAAACATTTTCAGGCTGTTACAGTTGGTCTGTGGGTTTGAGCGGCCCTTGAAAATCACACTCCTGGTTTTTATTTATTGGGTCCCTGCTCTGGGCCCAACACTGTGCTAACTTCTTGATGTTTCTTGGCTTTCTGTCTCACAACCCAAGTATTTGGAAGATACTGTGCCTGTAGTTCCCATTTCACAGATGAGGACAACTGAGGTCTATGGAGTAAGTTAAGTGCCTCGCTCAAGGTTTCGTAGCTATCAAGCAATAGCAGTGGGGTTCAAACCCAGGGCTGTTCAGCCCCACAACCAGGGGGCCCAACCACCACCTGGTTATACCTGTGGGTAACTTTCCAAGGATGCTTGAGGCACCCATGGGGGTCTCTGATGTCATTATGTGTGGACATCAGAGGGATCTGCTCTGGAGATACCAGAGCTCCCAGAGGGCAGCTGAGTGTCTCCGCTGAGGGTGGAATTTGGTGGACAGTCACTTTCTGGAACCACGACTGTGAGAACTTGTCCCGCTGAAGGTACCTGAAGGAACTACAGGTTCTGCCTGTGGGATCTGTGGATAGATACGGGGCCCGAGGACTCTGAAGACTGTGTACAAACACCATGTTTGTGTTGGTGCAAATTCTCGGAAGAAGGTCCGCAGGCCTCACAGTGTTTCAACTTGTGGGGGCATCACCCCAAAGAGATGTTACTATTGCCTCCCATCTCCCCTGGGACAGCCCGGACCACAGAGGCTGATTCTGGACCCCATGGGATCTCCTTCCCGGGAAGGTTGCACTGGCTGAATTATGTGCTGGCATACCGCTCACCTTGAAGGATGTTCTGGAACACAGCCCCATGAAACTCATCCTCAGGCTTATTAGGTACGAGTTCTTGAGAATGGCAGGCTGTGCTCAGGACTCTCTCTAGCAGACTCCTCGGGAGAAATCTTGTGCTGGATTTAGTACCAGGAATAGCTGGGCATCTCTTGAGCAGATGTTGTAATTCTCATCTCATGGATCCTATGAAACATGAAGTGAAGTATTTCCCTTTTCCCACTGGCTGCCAGGTAGCTCTGACCCAGCTGGGTTGCCCGGAAGTGTCTTGGCTCTTGTATGCTAACCTGGCTTCTGGTTCTTTCGGACTTTTACACCCTTGTTTTTCACTTGCCTCATTTCACGACCTCACTTTTTTTTTTTAAAGGAAGAAAAAAAAACCTTGCTGATTTACATGTTTTAGCCTTAACTAAACAAACATCTCTGGGGGGTCAGCGTTGGTTACCGCCAGCTACCACAGACCCAGGGATTAAGCACTTCCTTTCTGCAGTCTCTCCCAGAGGCTTGTTTGCCAACTCCTTCCACCCCGTCCTGTCTCCCCTGCCCCTTGCTCCAGTTCCTGGGGCTCCAGAGAGCCTCAGGGCTGCTGGCTACTGGCTCCTGAGGCTGGTTGGAAATCTCACATTCAAGAACTTTATTCTTTGCCCTCCCTATCTCCACAGAGCTCTACAAGCTGTTTTTAGGAAGAAAAAGTGGGGGAGGGGCGTCATTTCCCCAACTCGGGCTTCCGCTTCTCCCTGCAGCCTCTGTCCCCTGGGAGGTCTCTCGTTTTTTCAGCTCCTGACCTGTGTCTCTCGGCAGCACCACTGACTGCTATCCTTCATGGCCTTCCTGAGCAGACAGAACCCAGTTCTGGCTGGAAGGTAGTGACTTTGATCCTGGCGCCTTGGAGGTGGGGGAGGGGAGAGCAGGCTGGCAGTGCCCTGGGGGACAGAATAGGAGGCACAGTGAGTTGCCAGTGTGATTTCAGTGCCCCACCCCTCCAGGTCTTGCATGGAGCGGCTTTGCTCTCTCCCAGAAAGTTAGTAAACTCAAACAGAACTGAGAGGCTCAGTGTGAGCTGCTTTCCTCCCACCGCAGTCTCCTGACCCCTCCCGCTGGGGCAGCTGGGGTTACCAGAATAGTGGTTGTATATGAATGTATATAAATACTCCCCTCACACGCATCCCCTTTTTAAAAACAAGAACTGGTAACCTACTATTGCACATGTGGTTTCTGGCTCTAGCTTTTTTATCTTGGGCCATGGCCTCGCATTCCATGTATACAGATCTGTGGAGGCTTCTCTGATATGGTCAGTTGAAAAGAAAACCTTAGGGCAGGGGAGAATACTGCTCGTAAAGGGGTTGAAGCCTCTGCAGTGCCCATGGGTGGGCTTTAGGGGAGTCCAGGAACCCTCTGACTGTGTATGTAAAGTTGTGGATACAAAGGAATCTTTCTGGAAAAGATTCCTTTTCTTTTCTGGAAAGAGCGACCGTGTCTTTCCAAGTGACCTGTGGCCCCAAAAAAGGCCAAAGCCACAGCTCTGGGTTAGATGGGGTTTTACGGAGTGGAAGCTGCGGGCGGGGCTAATGCAGCAGAGGGCAGAGCCCCTTGGCTCATAGGCCTCCTGGGGGCTGCCCTGCCCGGGGCTGAGGGGATGGGGCCCAGCTGCCAGCCCTGATATGTTTTTGGAAGATGACTGGGACTTTCCTGCTCCCAAAGGAGCATCCCCCTGCCAGCAGGGGGGGTCTGACTCTGAAAATGGAGCATGGGGCCTTCCTGGGCTCAGAGAACCCCAGTAGTCAGAGCTTGGAGGCCCTTAGGCTGGATCTATGGAAATACCTAGGCCAGCGAGGGGCCAGCGGGTGAGCCCCAAGGTCACCCAGCCAGGGGAAGCAGAGGTGGTTCCTGCCTGTGATCTTGAGCTCAGTGATCCTTCCCCTGCTAGAGAGGAACTGGTAGGAGAGGCCCTCTGGATGAAGTGGGGCTGCCTGTTAATGCTTGCCTCTTGGTGTGTGGGTGAGGAAGAGAGGATGCACAGAGCAGAGGCCACAGTTCTGGTGGGGGTGTCATCATCACACTTCATGGCATCCTGCAACATCACCTCCCTTGGCTGAATCCTCACTGGAGGCCCCAGGTAGCAGGCCACCAGGAATTCTGAACCCAGCAAAGAACGCAGGGCCAAGAGGCTTTACTGCAGGATGTGACCACTAGAGGGCAGCGAGCAATCCACTGCGGTGGCCCAGCCTTGGGAAGTTCTCCCGCTGGGAGAGGAGCAGAAGGAAGGGAAGGCGGTGAGCAGAGGCCGGCCTGGCAGAGGTCTGGGCACTGCAGCCAGGGAGAGTGTCTGTCTAACTGTCAGTCAGTGAGATCTGTTCTCACGTGCTTACTCGAGACATGAAGTGGACGATACATTTAATGATGATAATAGTAATGTACATTCATTGAGTACTTACTTTGTGCCGGGCACTGGGTTAATTAGTCTCACAACAGCCTTGTTAAACTGAGCCTCCCTTTTATGGTGAGAGAACAGAGGCACAGAGAGATTCAGAAACCTGGCCATCCATGGGGCTCGTGCCAGAGCCCATGTCCCCAGCACGTGGCTGTGCTGCATTCTATGCCTGGCATTGAACAAATGCCATAATTCTTTCAATTCTTGCAACTGCTGCTATGGTTGTACCCACTTTATGGGTAGGGAAACTGTGGCTCAGAGACCGCTAGTGAGTCTAGGTCTACACACCTGCTCAGTGATATCCAGGTGGGTGTGGTTCCGTGGCTATGGATGTGGTTCTGAGCTATGAATTCCAGTTCTCCACTGGAGAGCTGTTTTTCATTCCCACCCTGTGCCCTAATCTGAAGGTGGCTGGTACAGAAACCGGAGTTTCCCCCTGGGATTCACCGAATCCCCGGCTTCCAACACAAGTTACAGGGTAAAAGTAACTTTTTTACTTTTTGAGCTCCTGTCTAAGGCTTGCCTGGATTTTGCCTACCCAGAGGTGGAGGAAGGTCATGTCAAAGGCTGCTCAGAGCCCAGGGAGGGGCCGTGGGGCTTGCAATCTGGCTTGGAGGACAAGGGCATTGAAGAGTTGCTTGCGGTGGCCAGAGCTCCCCTGGGAACAGTGGGACCTGGCCCTAGGGCCTCTGGTTTCCAGGGCAGATGCCTCCAGCATACCAAGGAAGCTTGGCTAGTCCTAAGCCCAGCTTCGCCAGGCTGGCAGGAGAGCGGGGGCATTTCTAGGAGGGTCTGACTTTCTTCATCTTCCTGTTCCCACGCCCTCGCTTTGCCCTCTTGGGAGGCAGGGGGATGGCCTGAAGCTAAGCCTTTGAACACACTGCCCTCGTGCTCAGGCTATACCTTGTGTACCTGAGACCCACTTTCTTAGGGATTTAGAATGAGATCCTTCATTTCCTCCTGATTTATTAGCCAAGGCAATGGTTTCTAATCTTGGCCTTAAATTTCTCTGGTTTTGGGTGGGAAGAGGTGGTAGAGAGGTTCCCCTTGGTGGGTGAATTCTGGTGGTACCAGAATCTTCGAGTAAAGTGAAATCTCCCCCAGCCTTCTGTTTCCTGTCTTGGTGGGGACCAGAGGGGATTAAATGTAGTGGGTCAAGGAGGAGGATTTGAGCATGGGCTCCAGAAAACACTGCCTGGGCAGGAATTCTGGCTCTGGCCCCTTATTAAGAGTGTGAGCTGGGGAAATTCATCTGTAAAATGGGGATATGACGACATTGACCACATAGGCTTGATGTGAGGGCAAGAGGTGTTTTTCACTTTTACCCTGTGCCCTAACCTGTGATCCCTCCTGGGATAAACATCGTGAATACCCAGTAAGTGCTTGCTTCCCTCGTGTTCTCCCCTGCCCATAATCCCTAGAAGAGTGCCTGGATCTTGCTGGATAGCTGACAGATCTTTATGAATAAGTACAAAAAGAGTCCATCCTAAAGATGTGTATTAGAACATTGTGACTGTGGACTCTTACTCAAATAACTTAAAAATATTACCTGTACTATTATTATTTTTTCTTTTTTTTTAAGATTTTATTTATTTATTTGACAGACAGAGATCACAAGTAGGCAGAGAGGCAGGCAGAGAGAGAGGAGGAAGCAGGCTCCCTGCCGAGCAGAGAGCCCGATGTAGGGCTCGATCCCAGGACCCTGGGATCATGACCTGAGCCCAAGGCAGAAGCTTTAATCCACTGAGCCACCCAGGTGCCCCTATCTGTACTATTATTAATGGTATTCCCTACCTGTTCTTTAGAGACATCTGTCTTGGGACACTTCGGCAGGGTGGGCCCGCATTTTGCAGGAGAACCTAATTTAATGCAAGGAGGCAGTTTTCTCTGGGTACCTCAGTGAACCCTGTTGATGGAGTCAGCATTCTCTGTGGCCCTGGGGTGAGATGGGGGTGGGATGGGCTGGGGTCAGGGCTGTGGTTTTCTGTGATCAAACTGGAGGTTCCCAAGAGTCTAGGTTGTGTTCTTCCCATATTTACCGCCACCTGGTGATGTGGTACTCTTCCCTATAGGTACTGAGCAGAGGCTCAAACTTAAAATTGGACTCTTAATCCCCAGAGCCTCAGCTGGCCCATTGTCCTCTCAGCTCAGCCTCTGAGCCCCTCCTAGAGGCAGCCAGACTGTTTCAGCTGTTTCTTCTCTGCTAAGCTGATGGCAAAGGGGCCAGAGCACTGGGGTAAAAGTCTGATGCAGATGGATTTGAGTCTCTGCTATTCCTTATTTGCTTCTGCACATTTGCTTAGTCTTTGAGCCTCAGTTTCTCCACCTAAACAATGGGAGTGAAGACCCTGACCTCCCAGAGGGGGCTGTAAGGAATAGTTTGGTGTTTGGAGTTGGCTGAGCCAGGCAGCAGGGCGGATTTGGGAACTGAGCCATGCCAAATAGCGGGATGTGTGAAGAATATTCACAAAGCACAAGTTCACCCCCTCCCCACCCCCGGCCATGAACCTTGATCAACAAGACTTTGATCAACAAGACCAGATAGCAAAGGAAAGGGTAGCTAAGTGTTACATTACAGATCATGTGTACCCTTGCAATGCCTGGTCTCTCTCTGGCCGATTTATACATGGGCTGGGGACATCAACTGAATGCATATATGAAGGCCAAGTGTGTGTAAGCTGGAGAAACAAGGTCAGGTCTCCTCAGAGGGAAAGAGTGTGGGCTCTGGGGAACCTGTGAGATGTGCGTTAAACCAGAAACGTGAGCTCAGGCAGGTCACCCCACTCTCTGTGCCTCAGCTTCCTCGCCTGTGAAATGGAGCTAATCCTGGCTTCCCCGTGATGTTCCCGTGTGGAATAAATGAGCGAGTGCAGGGAAAGGGCTTAGGAAGCATTCGACGGATGCTAACTGAAGTAATGCCACAGTCTTGGTGTTTGAACTTAGAATCCGCGGACAGCATCAAGATTGGGAACGCTCCCTGGTCCACTTATGCTTTGAGTTTTTAGGTAGCTGTTCTCGTCTCCGGTGTGATTTCGAAGAAGAACCTCCCTGCCCCGCTGTCCCTTCTGTGCGGGCCTTGGTGTCTGCGCTGTCTGGGCGGAGCTGTCATTTCCACCTGGAGGTCTGGGGTAAGCACCCCCTGCCTGGGTGATTTCTACCAAACCCCTCTTGGGGAGTCAGTGAAAAAGTCAAATTTTGAAGGGTCGGCCTGTTCTGTTGATTTAAAACACAGAACCAGTCAGGACTGTGCTCCGGCCCAGTTTTCTGGAATAACCTTGACTCTGACGCTGTTCCACGGTTCCGGGCTGAGCACTGTGTCTGGTCTGTGTCAGAGCTGAGCAGAACTAGGGAGGCCCCAGGCTATTTGTGGTCAGTGGATTTCTTTGCAACTCCCCTGGATGGTGGGTGTGAGGGGTCCTCCCTGGGATGGTTGCCTGTGTAGGGTTCCCACTCTTGGTCAGCTGGGGGTGTAGGCTTGCCAGCTCCCTGCCCACTGGGTCCTGGTGTGAGGGACTTGGACTTGCCAGGAAGGGATGGGCAGGGGATGTGGGAGGTGGGTGGAAAGCTCAGGAGTCAGGAGGCCAGATCCCAGGGGATAAAATGTGTCGCTGGGATAGATGGAGCCCTAATCAGTGATAGATTTGGGAGAGCAGCCGGGGCCCTTGTTGCCCTGCACTGGGGGGCAGTCTATGGGCACAGGGTGTAAGAGAGAAGGGGTGGGAGGGGCAATGTTGACAAACCAACCCTCCCCTCTTCCCCCCCCACCCCAGAACCTTTCCCCTCCTTCTCTCTCTACAGTCTGTTGGCCACAGGGCCGCTGCACAGGCTGGGACTGCCGGCTAGGCCAGGAGACCTGGCTGCTGCGGACTCTCTAGCTTGGAGCAGCCCTTCTTTGGTGAGTCTGCATCCACTCTGGGAGCAGCCCCAGCCTTCCCTTGGGGCCCGGTAGCTGAGCCAGCCTCTCTATGGGGCAACTTCCTGATGCTCCGACTGGCACCTTGCTCTGGACATTTGGCATGTCCTTCATTTTCCCTGCTCCCCTGCCCCCCCCAACCCTGCGCCCACCCTGCTTTCTCCATTCTTTGAGATGCCCGCCCCGCCCTCCATCCTGCCTGGTTCTCTGGGGCCATTGCTGGGTCCCAGTGGGGTCTCTGAGCGCCCCCTGTGGGCAGAGGGCTGAGAGCCTAATGGTGGAGGCCCTTGAGGACTGGCTGGGATGCGGGTCCCTGAGGAGCCAGTTCACCCTGCTGTCATTGGGGTCATCTGCCCCATGCCTGGACCTCTTGCCCCAGTGGCCAGGAGCAAACCTGGAGGGTGCTGGGGCCTGAGAAAGGATGCTTTTCAGCAGCCCCTGGACCTTTCTCTGTTCTGGCCCAGTTGACTCTCATTGGCCCTGGGAGTCCCAGGGGTCCTCATCTGGGTACACTGGGCACCGGCAAACCTAAGCTGGGAGGTGAGCTTGACGAGCTGCCCCCCTCTCCTGGCCCAGTGGGTACAGGTGAGCAGATCCTTGTGTCGTGGTTTGCCTCTGACATGAAGCTCTTTTTCCTTCTGGAGTGGTGGGAGGGGGGAGTGGAGGAAAGATGACCACACGGGGAGCCTGGTCCTTGTGGGGTTGAAAGATGTAGGTGGGCCCCAGAGGAGCTGGCAGGGGTGACAGGCAGTGGCAGGGGAATGGCTAGAAGCAAGGACTGGTGGGCCGCGGAGTGTGTGAGCTGGGGAAGATAGCTTCTTGCACAGTGGGGCCCACTAAGGAACTCCAGGTTCATGGTGGGAGTCCCCTGCAGCATTCGTTAAACTCTGCATGTGGGAAGTCAATTTGTTCGGTCCCCAGAAGCTCCCAAGAGTCCCCAGAGAATGTAAAAATCTAGCCTAGAAGCTGCTCAGTCCTTAGGCGCATGCGTGAGCATCGGGCAGGGAATGGCATAGGTCCGGGGACCCTATGGAGACCAGCCTGTCCAAAAGAGCAGGCTGGGGCCCCTGGTCTGGTGATGTGCCTGGCGCAGCCTGCTCCCTGATGGACGCCCACCTTTGCTGGCAGACCTCGCATGGTGGAGAAGCAGCCCCATGAAGGTGCCCAGCCATGCAATGTTCCTGGAAGGCCGTCCTCCTCCTTGCCCTGGCCTCGATCGCCATACAGTACACGGCCATCCGCACCTTCACTGCCAAGTCCTTCCACACCTGCCCGGGGCTGGCAGAGGCGGGGCTGGCCGAGCGGCTGTGCGAGGAGGGCCCTACCTTCGCCTACAACCTCTCCCGCAAGACCCACATCCTCATCCTGGCCACCACGCGCAGCGGCTCCTCCTTCGTGGGCCAGCTCTTCAACCAGCACCTGGACGTCTTCTACCTGTTCGAGCCCCTCTACCACGTCCAGAACACGCTTATCCCCCGCTTCACCCAGGGCAAGAGCCCCGCGGACCGGCGCGTCATGCTGGGCGCCAGCCGCGACCTCCTGAGGAGCCTCTATGACTGTGACCTCTACTTCCTGGAGAACTACATCAAGCCGCCGCCCGTCAACCACACCACGGACAGGATCTTCCGCCGCGGGGCCAGCAGGGTGCTGTGCTCCCGCCCCGTGTGCGACCCCCCGGGGCCCCCCGACCTGGTGCTGGAGGAGGGGGACTGCGTGCGCAAATGTGGCCTGTTGAACTTGACGGTGGCCGCCGAGGCCTGTCGTGAGCGCAGCCACGTGGCCATCAAGACGGTGCGGGTGCCCGAGGTGAACGACCTTCGGGCCCTGGTTGAAGACCCCCGGTTAAACCTCAAGGTCATCCAGCTGGTCCGAGACCCGCGTGGCATCCTGGCCTCCCGCAGCGAGACGTTCCGCGACACTTACCGCCTCTGGCGGCTCTGGTACGGCACGGGGAGGAAGCCCTACAACCTGGATGTGACACAGCTGACCACAGTGTGCGAGGACTTCTCCAACTCCGTGTCCACTGGCCTCATGCGGCCCCCGTGGCTCAAGGGCAAGTACATGTTGGTGCGCTACGAGGACCTGGCCAGGAACCCCATGAAGAAGACCGAGGAGATCTACGGTTTCCTGGGGATCCCCCTGGACAGCCATGTGGCCCGCTGGATCCAGAACAACACGCGGGGCGACCCCACCTTGGGCAAGCACAAATACGGCACCGTGCGAAACTCGGCGGCCACGGCTGAGAAGTGGCGCTTCCGCCTCTCCTACGACATTGTGGCCTTCGCCCAGAATGCCTGCCAGCGGGTGCTGGCGCAGCTGGGCTACAAGATGGCCAAGTCGGAGGAGGAGCTCAAGAACCCCTCCATCAGTCTGGTGGAGGAGCGGGACTTCCGCCCCTTCTCGTGACGAGGACTGCGTGGGCGGGGGTGAGGGGCACATGATGTCGGTTTTGATAAAATGGACCGTTTTTAACTGTTGCCTTATTTCCTCCTCCCTCTCCCACCGGGTCTTTGTGTCCTTCCCACCGCCCCACTCCCACCCCAATAGGCCCCGCCCACCCTCCACTCCTGCCTCTTTTTGTCTCTGAAATTTGCACTATGTCTTGGACAGGAATCACTGGGGCAGAGGGGGCGTGAAGCGGGGTAGAGCCCCCAGCCCACCCCATTCAGACACACGGCTGTTGGGTCTCTGCGTGGACGGTGACAATGTTTACAAGCACCACACTCACATATTCACATACGCACACATGCACACACAGGGGCACCCACGAGGAGAGATACCCCCAAACCGCGGAACTTCTGCAGCATTTCCAGTGGCCCAGTAGTTGGGGTCTGGTAGTTTTGCACTGTCTTAACTTCCACAAGGTAAGAGGGTAAAAACAAAAGGGCCACCTCTCTCTAATTTATGAATGGTGTCTAATCCCTCCCCATCCTGCTTCTGCCCCCAATGCCCACTGCCCGCCCCCCCCAGCAGAGAACAGTCTGCACCCACTCCCCCGCCTCTGCCTGCCCTTGCCTGCCCCTGAGCAGGTTTTTACTGTGAGGTGAATGTGGACCTTGTTTATTTTTTCCAGTCTGTGGTAATGCTGTCTGTCTGTCTGTCTGAGTCTTGTGGCTGCCCCTGGACCAGTGACGGCTGATAAATCTTATGGGTTTCTGATTGATCTTGGGGTCCATCTGTAATATTTCTTTGTGCCAAAAGAAAAAAAAAAAGTGGATCAGTTTGCTAAATGAACGTTGAAATGCTTTATCTGTGTTTTCTGTAAATAAAAGAGTGCAATAATATCTGGGCGTGACTGTGGGACATTCTGAAGGGGTGACCTGGGTGGGGCCAAGCGGTCCTGGTTTGGGGGATGAGAGAGAAGGAGGTGGAGGTGGGGGTTCAACGGCCAGTCTCTGGCTTTCAGAACTAGTGTCACTCTGTCACTGTCAACACTGAGCTCAGTGGTTCATTTGCACTCAGTTGGTGGAGACCAGGCCCCTTAGAGCCAGAGGTGATGTTCAAAATATGGAACAAGCAGAGTGGCTTGCTGACGTGATGTCCGGAGGTCGGGACATCCTCTGGGAAGTCCTGGTGGGCCCTTCCTGTGCCCGGTGTTGCCCCTTTCGTTGCTGGGTCTGGGGCCTGGGTGGCCAGGGAGGGGGCCCATTCCCGGGGCGGGGTGGTTCAGGGTAGGGGCTGCTGGTCAGCTGGCCTGGAGGTTATTTCCGTGTTGTAACCGCTAGTGCAGGTGGGATATCAGCTGTGCGTACTTCCCTTCCCATCCTTGGCAGTGTAGCAGCTTCCTCCAAGGGAGCAACTTCCCCGGCTATTTCAAGAAAACAGCTGGTCCCTGGGAGTGGAGGTCACAGCCCTGTTGCCTTGGGACAATGAGAGTCCCTCAGATCAAGCAGTCCCAGAGGTCCTGGGCTTCCTGAGGAAACTCACTCCTGGGCTATATTCTATGAGTCAGGAGGATATGGATTTAGTGGCCATAGCAGATAACTCAGATAAAAGCTTCATTGAGACAGGCTATGCTGTTTCCTCCTCATTTAACAGTGTGTTCTGGCTTAAGCAGGGTTTGGTGGCCCCAGGGTTGTGTGCCCATATAGGGGGGGCCCAGGCTCTTTCCATCTTGTTGCTATTCCATTATTCTGAGGTGTTGCCTTTGCCTATGTTGTCCAAGATGGCTCACTAGGCAATGGGAAGGAGGAAAACGAAGGAGGGCACAGCTAGGCCATTTGTGGGCAAACCCCTAATGTTATAGACATCGCTTCCACTCATGTCCCATTGGCTAGGACCCGGTCAGCAGGGCTGCACGTAACCCCGAGGGAGGCTGGGAAATGTAGTCCACTATCTGGGTGGCCATGACTTCTCAGGGGACCCCATGAGTCAAAGGCTTATCTCCCGGGACTTCAGATTTCCTCTCTGCAAAAGGGAGTCGGTGTGATTTACACCCCTGCGTGTCAAGTACAGTTTGGAAAAGTCTGTCAGGATTGGTGGGCGGGGCCTGGTGCCCTCTTCTCACCCCCTGGTTCACTTGCTCTTCTCCAACCTGTGGTGAGTGAGGCAACCTATAAATTCGCTTCCTGGCATCAGTGCTCAGGGATCTCTCCCTCAGCACCCCCGGCCAGCTGTTCTAGCACCTGGGGAAGGCTTCCAGTGGAGGTCACAGCAGGTCGGTTCTTCCCCTGTTACAGTAAATGGTACTGTGGTACTTCTTTCCCAGGGAGGTCCCTGCTCTTTACTTTCCCACTGCCCTGTCTCAGACTGTCCTGCAGCTGGGACACTTCTCTCCTCTGGGTGGGTGGCTTCGTGGTGGAACTGGGAGACACTGGAGCTATTGGCCCCCTAACTGCCATGACAGATGGCATTAATGACATGGACTGGGGCCTTAGAGGCAAGTCCTGTTTAGGGATAGGATCACTCATTCACGTATTTCTGACTCTTCTGTGTACAGACCCTGGGGTTATGGATACTCCTTCAAGAAAGACTGTCTCGTGGGAGGCAAACAGATAAAAAGATGGGTACAGCACTGGTGAAGCATGTGCCCCCAGGTGTATGCCAAACAGGCAGGGCTGGGTCCCATAGGAACTTGGTCCTAGAAACCACAAGGCCACTGTAATAATGCACAGGCTTCCCCCCTAGGCCTCATGGTGTCATTTAATGTGTCTTTGGTCTTGGGGGCTTAGAGAAGTCAGGGAGGGCTTCTTTGAGGTTTTGCTGCCTGAAACCAGTCTTGGAGAGGCAGGCACTGGCCCTACACTGGGTGTGGGAAGATTGTCTCCTCCTGAGAGGGGAGCAGGTACCAAGGAACAGGGGTGAGAAAGTGTGAGGCATTTACAGCAGTGGGGGATGTGGGCAGGAACAGGAACAGACCATGTTCCACATCCTGTTCTCAGCTTCTCAAGCTCGGAAAGTCCATTTTACTGGCTCACCCAGGGCAGATCCGCCTTCAAGGGATTTATTTGTGATGATCAGCTACACTAGGACCAAACTCCTAGACTCCAAGACTCCTGTCCTCTCAGGGCTCTGTGCGTCTTTGCTCCCCGACCCGCAGCTTTACCCACACCATTCTCTTCTTCACTCTTCACTCTCTTGTCGTCCTCTTCCTTTCAATTCTTTGAACATATTGGTAGAGACTGTTGTGGTTATAGCCCCTAATTTGTTCATACCCAACTCTGGGCTTAGCCCCGTGTCCTGCTTTGGCCAATGAGACAACAGCAGGTGCGGTGAGCCTGGAGACACGAAATGTACCTTTGGAAGTTGTCCTTTTTGGCTGCCTGGTAGCAGCCGTTTGCTACATGTGAAGGAAGCCCAGCAGAGCTTGCTGAGGAATGCAGATCATGAAATGAAGAGCCAAAGCTCCCCAGGCAAGGTCAGTCAGCGCTTCCCTGGCTTGGCAACTGCCTCAGATGCAGGAGTGAGTCCTAGCCAAGATCAGCCAGAGTATGACCTGAATTGTTGGAACTGCCTGGCAGATCTCAGCCCAAATTTCTGACCCACTAAATGGTGGGTTAAAAAAAAAAAAGTGGTTGTTGCCACTACGTTTTGGAGTGACTTGTTATACAACAAAGGCTAATGTCATTCTCTGTCCCATGGGGGTGTTAGCACAGACCGGACCGTTCCTTATGCCTGGGTCAGTCTTACTTCCCTCTTTACCCAATTAATATCCACTCATCCTTTGGATCTCAGCTTAATTATCAACATTTCCTTGGTTTTACCAGATTAGTCCTGTTGTCCCCAGTATAGCCCCATATATAACTGATTCTGCATCTCATACTTGTATATCCTATTTATAGCTCTGATGGCACTGTGTACATCTCCTTTATAGTATTTACCACAGTTGTAATCATACCTTTTATTACAGGACCTGGCACATAATAGGTGTTGAATAAACGTGGGTTGAGTGGATACAAGAGTGAATGAAACTGGTGCTCCCCACTTGCTCACTTTCCTGGGACCTTCATGAAGAAATGGGCACATCCTCTTAGGGATCAGGATGAGACCTGAGGTAGCTCATGCCTTCCCAGGCTGTTCTGAAAAGTTATCGGGAGTGGAAGGGTTCCTGGGAGGCTCAGTGGGTTAGGTGTCAACTCCTGATTTTTGCTCAGGTGGTGTGAGATTGAGCCCCACATTGGGCTCCAGCCTGTTTGAGATTCTCTCTCTCCCCCTCCCCCACAAAAAAAGAAAACTTGGGATGCCTGGGTGGCTCAGTCGTTAAGTGTCTGCCTTCAGCTCAGGTCATGATCCCAGGGTCCTGAGATCAAACTCCCTGCTCGGCGGGAAGCCTGCTTCTCCCTCTCCCACTTCCCCCTGCTTGTGTTCTCTCTCTCGCTGTGTTTCTCTCTGTCAAATAAATTTAAAAAGAAAGGAAGAAAGAAAGAAAACTTAATGGGGGATTGGGCTGAATTTTGTCCCAGGACTCAATGTCCACCATTTCTCCCCTGCCCCACCCCAACCATAGTCAACTATTCTTTCTAATTCCGCATGGACTTCCTGTTTCTTTGCTGCGATGTCTCACCTGCCTGGCCACCTGTTACAATCTCCAAGGTAAACGCTCTGCAGGAAAATACCAGTGAACAAACACGTGCATAGAATTTTACAAAGTTTACAAAGTATACTTCCCTTCCTATTAGTCACACCTCTATAGCGGCTGTTTCCTGCTGACACAGAGGCACCTTTTCCTAGCCAGGAAACAGTGTTCAGAGCACCACGTAGGCAAGACTGGCCCTGCCCACTTCTTCTGTGTGTAGCGCTTTGATGGCTCAGAACCTAAGGAGTTACTTCCTGGTCTCGTCCCCACACCTGGGGCCTGTCCTGTCAATTCTTGTCATCGCAGGTTTCCTCTGTTTGTGTGTTCCCACCTGCTCACTCGGTTCTCTTCTCGCCAACAGCACTCCAGCTTTCCGGTCCCACTTCCCTGGTGCTCTTGGGGGCTCTCTGGGCTCCACTTCCCATCATTCCAGAGGGTCCTGTCTGGGACAAAGCTCAATGCCACCCTGGGGAAGAATTTCTCCCTGCTGAATGTCTCTCCTTGTTGGGAAGGAAAAGATATGGGAGAAGCACCTTCACAGACCTATTGAGAACACACATGCTTTCCTGTTTCCTGAGGGTTGGGAAACAGGCTGGAATCAGATCTTCACATCCTCATAGGCAGGTGGCCAAGGCTGGGACCCATCAGGGAGTCTGGCTGAAACTGTGGCCTTAGTGGTCACTGGGGTGGGTTTCGTGTATGTATGTGTGTGTGTCCAGGGGCAGCTGGGAACTAATGCCCACATAGAGGACCTGGCTGGCCTGGGGGCCTGCAGCCTGCCTGCTCAGGGCACGCACAGACAACCAGCTAGTCTTCACAGAGCCCCAAAGTGCTCCATTGAAACCTCCGATCTGCCTACCTGCCCACCTCCCCCGTCTACTTGCGCTGTTTGCTTCCAGGGCTTGAAACCTGCAGATAACTTGTATTTGAAGTTGGGTCATAGTCATCTTGGAGACCGCTGTGATAAAAAATGAGGTTCTAGGTTCTGGTCCCATCCTTGCCCCTACTTGCTGTGTGACCTTGTGCCCATCACTTAACCTTCCTGAGCCCTCACGTTCTTATCTATACAGAGATAATCATTCTAATACCTGTCTCAGAGGGCTACTCGGAAGATGGCATAAGGTCATGCATTTAAGTGCAGAGCATGGTGCTTGACACACAGGGAGTGATCAAGAAATGCAGACTGTTATGGTGTCATCAGCAGCAGAAGACTTGTCATCATTACCATTTTGGCCACTGTTCCCAGCAACGTGCCTGGAATACAATGGCTTCTCAATGAACATTTGTTGAACAAATGCTTTTTTGGGTAAACTTTCATATTTATTTTAAAAACTTATTTATTTATTTTTATTTTATTTATTTATTTATTTATTTTTAAACTATTTTATTTATTTATTTGAGAGAGAGAGTATGCACGAATACCCACAAGACAGAGCAGGAGCGGTGGGGGAGGGGCAGAGGGAGAAGCAGGCTCCCTGCTGAGCAGGGATTTGCAACGTGGAACTGAATCCCAGGATCCTGGGATCATGACCAGAGCCAAAGCAGATGCTTAACTGATTGAGCCACCCAGGCATCCTTGGTAAGCTCTTCTAATTTGAACTGCTTCCAGTGCATGAAGTTACACCTGAATGACATGACATGGCAGCCGATGCTGTCCTCTTATCAGCCAAGGCCTAGAACTGAGGGTTAATGAGAGGGAGAGAAGTGGGAGGACAACCAGAAATGCCCATACCGCTAAACATAGGGACAACTGGCCTACCCGCAAGATGGTACCTGAAGATGCCAGGCGCCCTTGGAGGAGTAACTCTCAGGAGTAGAAGTTGGATGAGTTGACCTGCCATCTTGGGCCATATTGGCAAGATCATCTCACTTCCTGGGGAAATGGCTTCCTGGGGTGGCCCCAAGCCAGCTGCTCAGCCACTACCTCCAGGGTAGACAGACTTGGCCTTTCTACCCCCTTTAGGTACCTGCATTCGTGTTCTTTTTCCATTCATAAAGGATCATGTTTAGCATGGGGGCCCAGAACATCTTCCCCTTGAAGGCCCAGGGAAGTCTCCAGTGGTAAAGGTTACAGAGTTTTCTTAAGTCTGAAATTTCAAGCTTCCTGGAGTGGGTCTGGGAACAGCCAGTCAACCACACCCAACTGTTGGAGGCTTCCTCCTCTGGCAAACTTTCGCATCACAGCCCCAGGCAACAATGCCTTCTTCCGGTATTGCTTCCTGCTTTCTTCCGGTATTGCTTCCTGCTTTCTTCCTTCTTTGGTAACACCTCAGCCTTCAGCAATGTCACCCTGGCCTTGAGCTAGCTTTGGGAAGACAGATATAGCTTTGGGACCAGGCCCTTATGCTGAGGGGAGCAGGAGGCATTTTGAACCATTCAGGAAAAGCAGAAAATTAGGGATTTAGGTGACAGGAGACTCAACTGGAGACCTTGTTCCACTGCATCTTGCTGGACAAATCAGAAATTTGCCCTGAGCCTCAGTGTCCCAGCTATGGCATGGGGGCAATGATCAAAAAGAATGTAATCTTCTGCAGTAATTGACAATGTGGGTTACATGTATCCGTCTAGTCAAGTTAAACAGATTGGCAAAATACCTTTCTTCATTTAAAAAAATTTTTGTTTATTCTAGTGATTCCTGAGAAAGATTTGTTAATGATTTCATTCTGTGATTATGGATTTGTCTATTTCCACATAAGTTCTGTCATATTTTTCTTTATGATTTTGAGACTTTATTTTTAAATGCATACAATTCTAAGATTTTATTTATTTATTTAGAGCGAGCATGTGCACAAGCACGGGGAGGGGCAGAGGGAGAGAGAGAATCTCAAGCAGGCTCCATGCTGAGTACAGAGCCCAGCACGGGGCTCCATCTGGAGACCCTGAGATCATGATCTGAGCTGAAATCAAGAGTCGGATGCTTAACCGAGTGAGCATCCCTAAATCCAGGCACCCCTAATGAATACAATTTTAAAGTTTTTATGTATTTCTAGTTATCTTTTATCAGCATGAAGTGTTCATGTTTACCAAGCAATGACTTAAAGTCTGATGTCAATATAGCGCTACCTGACTTCTTGGTTAGAACTTGTTTAATTTATGTTTCCAACTTTTAGCTCATATACATGCCTTGCAATTGATGTATTTGAATTTATAGCTACCATCTTATTTTGTGCTTCCTGTTTGTCTTACCGATTATATGCTTTTTACCCCTCCTTTTGGTTAGTATATATATTTTTTATCTATTACATCTTTTCCCCTGCACTGATTAGAAATTACATATTCATTCCTATTCCTTTAGTGGTAGCCTTAGAAATAACAAATTATTTTCTCTGTTTATCTAAATCTAAAGTTAGTCAATATCTTGACCCTTCTCTTGAAAAACACACTTAATCCCTTAAATATGCTTTAATTCCACTGGCCTTCTTTTAAACTTCTCTGTGGTTGTTGTGAGGCACTTTTAAAGCTAAAGCATTATATATAGTCTTCTGTTTTTTTTTTTTTCCCCTAAGTCATCAACTCTATTTAGGTTATCATTTGCACACAATAAACTTCACTTATTTTTTTAAAGATTTTATTTATTTTCCTGCTGAACAGGGAGCCCAATGTGGGGCTTGATCCTAGGAACCTGGGATCATGACCTGAGCTGAAGGCAGACGCTTAATGGACTGAACCACCCAGGAGTCCCTAAACTTCACTCATTTTAAGTATACCATTTGATAATTTTTTTTTAATTAGGAAAGATTTTATTTCATTGAACCAGCATGCATGACAGTTCAAACATTCATACCAGTGGAAAAACCATTTGATAAGTTTTAACAAATGTGTATTTAGGTAACTACAATCACACTGAAGATATAAAACCTCTCTATCAACCCAAAAGTTCCCTTGTGCCCTCTTGTAGCCTATCTGCTTTCTCCATTCCTAGCCCTTGGCAACCTTTGAACTATTGCTGTCATTATAGTTTTACCTTTTATTGAATTTTGTGTAAATGGAATCATACAATATGTAGCCTTTTGTGTCTAGCTTCTTTCACTTAGGTGACTGTTGAGATTCAATCATGTTGAATGTAGCACTGGTCTTTTTCTCTTTATTGTTGAGCATTCTTCATTCCCCTGTACAAATCCAAATTTCTACTTGGTATCATTCTCTTTCTGCCTGAAGAAATTTATGTTTATTTATTTGTTTGTTTGTTTGTTTGTTTTTGAATATTTTCTTTATTTATTTGAGAGAGAGCAAGAGGGAGAGAGACTGCACAGCAGGAGGAGGGGCAGAAGCAAAGGGAGAAGCAGACTCCCTGCTGAGCAAAGAGCCTGATGTGGGGCTCGATTTCAAGACCCCAGGATCATGACCTGAGCCTAAGGGAGACTTAATGGATTGAGCCACCCAAGTACCCCAGTGAAGAATTTTTTTTTTTAAAGATTTTATTTATTTATTTGATAGAGATCACAAGTAGGCAGAGAGGCAGGCAGAGAGAGAGAGAGAGAGAGAGGGAGAGGAGGAGGAAGCAGGCTCCCTGCTGAGCAGAGAGCCCAATGCGGGACTCGATCCCAGGACCCTGAGATCATGACCTGAGCCGAAGGCAGAGGCTTAACCCACTGAGCCACCCAGGCGCCCAAGAATTTTTTATTTAATACTTTTTTTTTTCCTGTGGAGGATGACTTATGGTAAATTCTCCCAGATTTTGTCTGAAAGTCTTTCTTTCTGCTTTTGTTTTTGAAAGAGATTTTTTGTTGTTGTTGGCTTTAGAATTCTAAGTAGGTAGCTTTCAAAGATTTCGAGTCATTGTTTTCTGCTTGTATTGTTTTTGTGAGAAGTCCTCCATAATTCTTAACTCTTTCCCCCATGGTATACAGTATCTCTTTTCTCTGGCCACTTTTAAAACTTTTCTCTTTATCATTGCTTTTCAGCAGCTTTAACCATGATGTGCTTTGATATGTTTTTCTTTATCTTTATTCTGCTTGGGGTTCATGGAGCTTCATGGTTTGTGGGTGTATAATATTCATCAAACCTGGGAAGATTTCAGCCATTTTGTTTCTTCAAATATTTTTTTCTGTCTTGCCCTTTCCAAGATTCTGATGATACATATGTAAGGTCCCCTGACATTGTCCCATGGGTGACTGATTTTTGTTTGATTCTCCACGTCCTCACCCCAGGAGTTTTTCCTCTCTGGGCCTGATCTGGATAGTTTCTAATGCTATGTTCTCAAGCTGTCTAATCTTATTTCCTGCAGTATCTAATCTACTGTTAATCCCAACCAGAATGTTTTTTTTTTTCATTTCAGATTTGTCTTTTTTCATCTCTATGTGGCCCTTGGGTCCTTTTATTTTAAAAATTCCATTCTATATCCTCATTGTATTCATGTTCTCCTTCAAATTTTTGAATATTTGTATACAATTTATAATGTTTTAAAGTCCTTGATGATGAATTCTGTCCTCTCAGCCATTTCTGGGTCATTTTTATTAATTAATTTCTTTTACTCCTGGTTATGATCATATTTACTCAGTGCTAGCTTTTCTGTATACTTAGTACTTTTTGATTGGATGCTGGCTATATCAGTGGAGGACCAGGTAAAGACAGAAACCTCATCAGTAATTTGAACAGGGACAATTTAATACAAGTAATTATTAACTAGTCCCATGTGGTTAATTACTACAATGGGTAAAGGAGGACTGTAAGGAATATAGGAATAGTGAATGCAGGAAACCCTTCCTCTAAGGCTGAAGGAGTGTTGACAGGCAGAAATGAAGAACTTGAAGGAGACATCTCCAGCCCCATCCCCTTTGATTCACACCTTGTTGGAGAGGGTGTCACTGCCATATGAACACACAGCCTGCCAATGGAGAAGAAATTTGCCAGAGGGTTATGCCAGAGATTTCCATTTCAGCAACCTACTTGATGGCTGAAACACTCATTAGAGGAAGAAGATAGGTCCTAGCTTGTCTTCAGGATCCACCTGTCAGGTTGCCAAGAGGCCAGGATACCAGGAGGCTGGTACTGGTTCAGGAAGTGGTCTGTTAGGTGTTTGGAGCACTTGTTGGAGAATGACTGCCACTAGGCCTCCTAAATATCTTGATAGCTGTGGGGATAAACTACACCAGAACCAGGAAGAGAAAGTTCTTCCTCAGCCATGCTCTTGCAGTGACACCTTCCCACCTGCCTCAGCACCCTATAAAGATAAAATCTAACATAATACCAAGTATTCAGGGTCTGGCTCTGGTATCATAAAGCAGGGCAATGAAGGGTGCATTTAGAGCTAAGAAGCAATGAACTGGCATATGGACATTATGAGTTTTCTGCTGTCAAATGCTGGGTTTGGGTGGATTCCTTTATAGAGTGTTGGATTTTATTCTGGCACAGTTAAGTTACTGGGCATCCTTCTAATCCTTTCAAGGGATAACTTTAAGTTTTGTTATGGTGGCTCCAAAGCAGAGCCACTTTAGGGTCAACTACTAACTAGTGACCCTTCTAAGGACCCTATGCAATGTCCCATGTATTGTGAAGTGTCCCCACTCTGCAAAGTGGGAGCATGAACTATTTCCCTCTCTGTGTGGGCTCCCAGACTTGTTTAGTCTGCTAACTTTCCAGTGGTTTTTTTCTTGACCTTATAGAGCTTCACTCTATGCAGGTACAGATTAGCACTCATTCAAAGATTCAAAGAGACCCCCTCTGTGGGTCTTTGGATCTCTCTCTTTTTCTTTCTCTCTTTGTGTGTGTCCCTTTTCTCTGGAAGGCTACTTCACAAATTTTAGCCACATTGATCTCTTCAAACTCTGAGATCCATCTAATTCAATTCAGTGAGACCATTGAGCTTTGTTTGTATTACCTGTCCCTGAACCGCAGCCTGGAAACTGTCTCCAGGAAGTTTGCTGGGACAATCATAGTGCACATCTCATTTGTTTCTTTTCTTTCAGGACACAGTCCTGTGCTGTGTTTTCCAATGGGTGAACACATTTGTGTTTCTGTCTCCCCCACCCCTACCTTTTGGTCTATTTTCCCAATTGTTTATGGTGATAGGGAAAATCCTGAAACCATTTAATCCTTCATGAGCAGAAGCAGAAGTCCCTTGTCTTGTATTTTGATTCTATATTTTAAATATTCTCTTGATAAATTACTTTTTACATAATTTAAGCTGGTCAGTATTGATTAGATTTACCCATATAATTTCTTCTTTCCTCTTAGAACTTCTTTCTGGAATTCTTTTTTCCCCCCATTACACAACTTTCATTGGGGGTCTGCTAGTGGCAAAGTCTCAATTTTTGTATATTTGAAATGTTTTTATCTAACACTGGATCTTTCTAGATATCTTCTCAGGGTATGGAATTTTCGGTTGATGTTTATTTATTTTCTCAGTATGTTAAAAAATAACATTCCATTTTCTTCTGGTTTCCATGGTTGCAGCTGAGAACCAGCCATCATCTGGTGGTACTCCTTTTAAGGACAATCAATATTTTCTTTTTAACTTAAACAATCCTTCTCATTAACTTCAGAATTTGAAGTTTTGGTTTTTTTTAAGATTTTTATTTATTTATTTGTCAGATAGAGAGAGAGCGCAGGATCGAGCACAGGCAGACAGAGAGGCAGGCAGAGGCAGAGGGAGAAGCAGGCTCCCTGCTGAGCAAGGAGCCCGATGTGGGACTCGATCCCAGGACACTGGGATCATGACCTGAGCTGAAGGCAGCCGCTTAACCAGCTGAGCCACCCAGGCGTCCCCAGAATTTGAAGTTTTACTATGCTGAATCTAAGTGTAGGCATCTTTTGATTTAATCCATTTGGATTCACTGGACTTTTGAACCTGATGTCTTTCATTAGTTCTGAAAAGTTCTCAGCTATTAGTTTACAAAATATCAGTTCTGCTTCATTCCCTTGTGTTTCTCCTCTTGGAATTCTAATTAGCTATAAATTACACATACTTACTCTATCCTTCATTCTTATTTTTCCCTTTAATTTCCTAATCTTTTGCATCCTGTGCTTAATTGTGAGTAGTTTTTTTCCCCAGTTGTTTTCCAGTTTACCAATTCTCTCTTCAGCTGTGTCTAATTGGTAGTTAAGCATGCACATCCAGTAATTGATGCAGTTGTATTACTTTTCATTTCTAGATGTTAACTTTGTTTCTTCTTCATATCTGCTTAGTTATTCCTTACTGTTTGTTGTTCCCTGCACATATTTTCAAGATTATTTATTTCTTTAAAAAATAGCACACATAAATATTTTACAAGTTGTATGATAAGTCCAGTACCTGAAACCCTTGCAAGTTTGTTCTGTTGTCAGTTGTTTCTGTTGGTTCTCAGTCAGAATGTCTTGTTTCCTTGTCTATTTGTTTAGTTTTGTACTGTGGTTTGCACATTTTTCCTCGGATTTCTATTTATGGAAGTTTGTGAGACCTGGGATTGCAGAGTATTCTTCCAAAGAATATTTGTTTTCATTTTTTTGCATCTGCCAGGCCACTGGGGCCACTTACTGGCAACAACCATGGTAAATAAAATTCTTGGTTTGTGGAGTTGGGGACCACCCAGGTTGTGTGAATTCAGGTTATAAACTTGTGTAAGGGATGCCTGAGGCTTCTAACTTCTCAATAGTATTTTTTTCCACTTGCTACTTAGTGCTCAGTTTTAAGACAGTCCATTCCTTCCCAGTCCTCATAAAAAGGGGTTGTTGGTATTTCTCATTTGTCCTTAGCCTGAAAGGGTAGCCCTTGGAAATCTCAGCTATTTGAGGGGAGGAACTCTTATCGACTCTCCACCTTGGGCAGACCCTGGGCTTTGTCAGCTTGGCCCTGGGACACCAGAGAAACAAAACTTTGTTTCTCAGGGTTCAGTGAGTGCTCTCTGGGTAAACACAGCTGCCACTCTCCTTACCTGTTTGGTTCTTGCCTTCATTCCCTGCATTTTTTGCCTTGTGCATTATTTACTTTCTTGCCAGCTTATTTTACATTGAGGAAGATTTTTCTTATTTTATAACAGATATTTAAGTTGTTTTCAAATAGGAGGGTCATCCCATGGATCTAGCATTTTGTATTACTCTGAAATACCATACTGGGGTCACACTTAGCATCCTTCTTCAGTACCTAGAACATAGCTTCTCAGGCATTATTTGGTAAATAAATGAGTGAGCCCGGGAATGAATGAAGACATGCACACAGCTTTGGTTGCATTAACTGTTCATTAGCCAGCTTGGAAACACCATGAGGTTAGGGACCTTGCCTGATGAATTGACCATTGTCCAAAACTGTCTGTAATGACCCATGCCAGCAGGTGTCAACTGATCTTGACTCAGAGAGGCCTAGGGGTTATGGGAAATCTGTCCTCATAAGTGACACTTGTCTAATTCAGAGAGCAATTTTCCAAATCTGTGGGTCTTTGGGAATGGTTGGCTTTCAGAAGGAGGGGAGAGGGATTTCAGTTGCCTGTCTCTACTCTCTTGCTTGTTCTTCTGGGGCTGCCGGCTGTAAAGATCATCTCACAGTGATGGAGTTTTGTCTCTGGTTTTAGTTTGTGACCTAAGCCCTTACAGCTCAAAGTGTGGTCCTCATACCAGCAGTATCTACATCACCTGGGCACTTGTTTGAAATGTAGACTTTGGGCGTCTGGTTGGCTCAGTTGGTGAAGCATGTGACTCTTGGTCTTGGGGTTGTAAGTTTGGGCCCCACATTGGGTATAGAGATTACTTAGAAAGAAAATCTTTTAAAAAAAGAATGTAGATCTTGGGCCCCACCCAGACTACTGATTCAGGATCTTAATTTTTAATAAGTTTCCCAGGTTGCTCATATGCACATGAATGAGAAATACTGCTCTAACCCAGAGCTCTCTAATGTGTGTATGTGTGTGTGTGTGTGCGTATGTGTGCATATGTGGAGAGGATGGGTTACAGGCTTGTCATGAGATACTGATTTTTACAGCCTTCTGGTGGCCCTGCAGGATGACCAACTCATTGCGGTTTGCTTGGGGCTTTCCCAATTTTTGTACTGAAAAAACAAAAAAACAAAACAAAACAATAACCCAAACCTACATCCCTGGAAACCTCTCAGTTCCAGGCAAAACAGGATGGTTGGTCCCCTTACCAGACAGGGCCCAGGCACCCTGTCTCCCAGAGGGAAACAGAGCAGGCACTGTGGTTCCTGTAGGCTTCATGCTAAGGAACAACATCTGGCACCCTGTTGGGCGGGGCATGGCTAAGGAGGTGTTTTATCACCTGGACAACCTGGACGCCTGTGTCAGCAGCCAGCTGCAGAGCACTCTGATTCTGACTATGGACAAGGGGTCCTTGGCCTTATAAGAGAGGTTCACATTCCTGGAAGCCCAGTGCCCAGTCCAGTGCAGGCCAAGTTGTGAAGGGGGCGATAAAGAAGTTGGGCAGGATCTCCAGGGTAGACCTGCTCTGGGACAAGCCTCCAAATTTCTGTCTTTATGTCAGTAGTGACTTAAGCCCATTTGAAGGTGATTTTCTCTTTTAGTTGCATCCATGTTAGCTGCAAGGAGGGGGTTCCAATAACACATGCACATTCTGCAAATTAGAACTTCATCATTATTTTGAAATACTTGGTATGAAAAGTTTGATTGTGTTCACAACCTATTCACATTATCACAAGAAATTTCAACATTATATTTGTCAGAGAAAGAAAAGGAAGAGCTGTTAGATTCTCTTAATATAATTTCAAGTGTTACACATTTTTGAATGGTTATAGAATGCTCTTACATTTTTATCATGTACTGTGTGAACAAAAGTTTCCTGTCAATAGTGATTTTCAAGAATTTCAAGACATCCTCATTAAAAAGTCCCATCCAGAATTACGTATGGCCATTTCATGTGTAAAGACTGATATTTAAAAAAAATGTTCATGGAAGAAAGCTCAAGGTTCTCATTACATTTTTTGAAAAGATTTTATTGGAAAGTTTTATACATGTTCAATATTTAATATTCTCCCTATTCCATCATACTTTTATCAAAATTATATATAAAGAAAATGGAATAGTTTTTCCACCTAGTTCCCTATAGATACCCCCAAGTTACCTCCAGTTTACCCCAATGCATTGTGTAAATTTGACCACTTTCTCTGTGTGCCAAAGTGTGAGGTACCTGGGAAGACTTGTGATAACCCTCTGCGTTCCCAGTTCTCTGAATTGACTCAGGCCCCTCACCCCCTCCCTGGGAAGGCACGGAGGAGAGAACAAGACGAATCAAAACACCGTCTAGGATTTTCCTTCCTCCCCTCTCCCTCTTCCCACCTTCTTCCCTCTTCTTTAGTGAAAATCCAGCTGCCTCCAGTGGTTGCTATGGCAACCCTAGTGCTGGCAGAAGCGGGGCTGTCCTGACTTGGGGATGGGCTTCCATGACAGAGCTGCACCTCCTCTTTGGGGCAAAATTATGATCGTGGGTAGATGGGGTCAGGGCACTCAGCGGCTAACCCAGGCTTTTGGATCATGGGACCTCTGCAGTCAGGGCTGCCGGGGGCACGCCCTTAACCTGGGGTCCCTCAGACACCTGGCTTCCACACTGCACACAAAGCCTTGGGGTCTCTCCAAAGGGGAATCCATCAGAAGGCCACGCTCTCTAATCACAATTGGTTTCAACTGGCCTTTCTTTTAGGTCCCCAAGATACACCTTACCTCACCCCTTGCCCAATTGGCAGCTAGAACCTGTCTTTGGCCTCCAGAGTTTTGTAGCGTGACTTGATAGGTGCGGGTGTATGGGCCTCGTGTCCTGGAGTCAGAAGGATGTGGGTTGAAGTCTTGGCTCGGCCACTTTCTGGCTCTGGGATCTTGGGCGAGTCATTCAACTATACTGAGCCTCAGTCTTACAGGCCTACAGTGGGATTATTAAAGACCCACCTCATAGGATTGCCATTTGTGGCTTCCAGGACACTAGGAATGTGAACTTCCTTTGTAAGTCCAAGGAGCCCTTGTCCACAGTGGGGATCAGAGTGCTCCGCAGCTGGGTCCTGACACAGGCGTCCAGGCTGTCCAGATGATGAAACACCTCCTTAGCCATGCCCCGCCCAACAGGGTGCCAGATGTTGTTTCACAACATCTGGGTGTCATAATGGCTCCTCAGGCACATCCACAGAAGCCCACAATTTAGCAACACCCCCCCCCCGGCTCCTCTGCCAATTTAGAGCTCAATCTTCTCCCATCTAGTGGTATTACGTGGAGGTATTGTGAGCTCACACTTTGTCAGGCTCTCACTCAACTGCCGGCATGCAGTAAGTGCTCAGTTAGTGAGGACTTATGTTACTATTTCCCCCTCATCTCCCTGACTGGTTTCCCTTCTCTTCCTTTTTTTCTTTTCTTTCTTTATTATTAACTAATTAATTAATTTTTACATCAAATCCTGCCAGGCCCTGGGGGTTCAGGGGACGGTGACCTCTTTAGGTTTTCGTGTAAACCTGACTCTCATAGACAACAATATCCCGAAGCAGATAAAAAAAGATCAAACTGTGCACATAAATCAATAATTCTGCACCATGTGAGAGTAATTAAGAAATGAAGCCACTAGGAAATACCCAGGAGAGCTTATTATAGAAAATAACACTGAAACTATTATCTAGATAAAGCGGTTCAGAAACACCTACTCCGGGTGGTACTCAGCTCAGGGTTTGCAGCTGTGCCCCATCCAGTTGGGGCGTGTGATGATGGACCCTCTGGCCATTCTCTCGGGCTGTGGCAGCTCCAGGGGGATTTCTGGTTCTGCTGTTTGTTATTTTTTGACAGTGGACTAATAACCATTGGCCAATACCAAATAACATGGATATTCTTGTTTTGGGTCCTTTCTGGGCAGGTTTTACTCTATCAAATAGTGTTTCAAGTTGGCTTCTCTAGGAAGCAGGCTCGGAGACAAGGGTAGTGTGCGGGGTGTTTATCCGGGAGGGTCTGTGGGATGAGAACTGTTTGGAAGCGAGGGAAGGAAGCAGGATGGGGCAGAGGGAGGAGTCAGGCTGGGCCAGCCCAGGCTTACCCTAGGGGGACTCTGCAGCTGACAGTGGTCCAGCGGGGCTCTCGGAAGGGGCCAGGGTGGAGGAGCCTTTTCTCCAGCAGCCTTCTCCGTCAGTCAGCAGAGGGGGGCCATCCTGGGAAGGGTGTGTCCTCTGATGACGGCTCTTTGCCACTGATGTGGTTGCTGAGGGGCACTGTGGGCAGCGGGGACACCACACCCTTCCTTGAAGGGGGACCTGGACTACGCATCTCTGTGGTCATCACGGAAAGTAAACTGAGGCAGGGATGGGGGCTGGGAGACTTGCTGGGTCATGCTGGATATTATAGTGGTTCCTGAGGTACATCCATGGAACCCTGCAATTTAGCAACCCTCTCCCCCTCCTGCCAACTTAGAGCTCAGTCTTCTCCCACTGATTAGCAAGCGAGCTCAGATTGGGGAGGGACCTGCCCAAAGTCCCCCGGGGGCAAGTAACAGATGGAACTGCTCAGTGAACCTATGCCTTCGGGTCCTCTGGGCTGTCACCTCCACTGGGAAGGCTCACTGAGTCTTGGGGCTGCGTTAGATGTTCTTGTATGTACCTGGTCACTTTCCAGACTCCCCATCAGGCCATGAGCTTGCCAAAAGCAGAGCTGATGAATGAAACAGCGGTGAGGTGAATCCTATCCTTAGGAAGGAAGGAATGAATAGACTTAGGTAAGGTCCTTGACAGCATGGTACAGGGAGCCTGAGCTCATCATTGGCTGCTCCTATGGAGAAATATTAGGGCCCTTCCTCTTTCAGTCTTTAGTCTCTCTCCCCTGGCCCCTAAGTGATGAACCTCCAGGCTTTTAGGGTTCAATCTCAGGAAACTCAGAAGTGATTTATTTATTTATTTATTAAAGATTTTATTTATTTATTTGTCAGAGAGAGAGAGCGAGCACAGGCAGACAGAGTGACAGGCAGAGGCAGAGGGAGAAGCAGGCTCCCTGCCAAGCAAGGAGCCCGATGTGGGACTCGATCCCAGGACGCTGGGATCATGACCTGAGCCGAAGGCAGCTGCTTAACCAACTGAGCCACCCAGGCGTCCCTCAGAAGTGATTTAAACCCACTTCTTGGTTCCCGATGTGCGTCTTTGGCCCTACAAGGAGATCTGAGTGGATTTCTCTATGACTTCCCTGTTCCCCTGCTGGCTCCTTCCTCTGTACCAGATGTGCTCAATTGACTTGCTTTTATTTTTATGATTTTATGAAACCTGAATTATTTTATGTGCGTGGATTTTAATTTATGTAGATAGTATTGTGCTAAAAACCTAATTCTATTTTTCCCCTTTCAGCATTTTATGTTTTTTGAGATCTTTCCAGGTTGCTGTATGCCCCTCAGTTGCTTCTAATTGCTGTGTCTACCACATTTATTCATCCCTCAGCAACGGAAGCCTAGTTTGCTTCCAGACTTCTCTTCTCCCTGTCCCCTGCCTCAAACAGCCCCACAGCAGAGATCCTCATCCTTTCCTTCTGGATCTTCATGAAGAATTCTTTTGAATCTCTGTCCAGGAGGAAATTTCTGGTAAAGATATACATGCATGCTTAAGTTGCCCAAGTAGACCCACACTTCCCACTCTTAAAGGACTAAGCACTCATCAAGCCCCGGGGCTCACTAGACCTTGATATCTCTTAATTAGAAGATGCTAGAAAATAATTTAAAAATAATTTTTTCGAGGTTGGGGGGAAGCACTTTGGCAGCCAAACAAAACACAAAAGATGGATTCAGCCTATGGTCTCCAGTTTACAAACCTGAAGGAAATTTACCCTTGGCCTTTGCATGCAGAGGGCACGCTGGGCATCTCCTTTGTCTCTCCAGGGCCCAGACCGTGTTCACACCAACAAGCCTTGAGTAGAGCTTCCCCTGTCCTCCAACAGTCTCTGTGTCAGAGCCCCCGAAACAGGTCATCCTGCATATGCTGAGGAAGAACATTCGCAGCCTTGCTGGGCTTCCCTCTCTCTCCGACCCAGTGTTCGGAGACCACCAGCTGTCCCTACCTACATTACCTTTCCTGCCCAGCAGCCCCTCCCTGGGAGAGGCAGGTCGTGGGGAGAAGGTCTGAGGACATGGTTGGGGGGGCTGTCTTAGTTTGGGCTGCTATAAGAAAATGCTGTAAATGCTTATAAATACCAAAAATGTATTCCTCACAGTTCAGGAGGCTGGCGGTCAGAGTTCAGGTGCCAGCATGGTAGGGTTCTGGTGAGACTGCCCCCTTCTGGTGGTATCCTAATGTGGCAGAGGAAGAGGCTGAGCTAGTTTTCTGGTCTGTTCCTGTGAGGGCACACATCCCATTTCTGAGGGTTTCACTCTCATGATTTAATCACCCCTAGAGACCCCGCCTCCAAAAGCCATCACACTGGGGAGCCGATGTCACTATATGCACTTTGAGTGAGGTTGAATGCAGTCTGTCCATCATGGCGACCGTTGGTGCTTGGTCCAGCTCTCCCAGCAAAAACAAAGATTTGCTGTTGCTCTGAGCCTCTTGAATTTGAGAGAGTCCTTGAAAGCAGGGAATGTCCCAGCCACTGTGTGGCCTCAGACAAGAGCCACAGGTGGCCAGAGATTCTTTATCACATTTTCTTTGAAGAGAGAAAAAGAATATTAGTTTTTAGTCTTCCTGTTTTGAATCAGAGCATCTGGGCCTCCGGCCTGTGTGGGCACTGAATCCCCGCAACTCCAGTTGAGCTTCCAGGGGCTGGTCAGGTTCCCCTGCTGGAACCTGGACTTCATAAGTCCAGATGCCCGCCCTCCAGACACACTTGGCACAGTGGTGTAGAGTGGGTAGGATATGTGGGTTCTGGAGTCAGATAGTCATGGGTACGAGCCTGACTGTGACCTGGGACAAGCCGCTTCGTGTCACCAAGCTTCAGTTTACTCACCTGCAAGATGCTGAGGATATTACCCACCTTATAAGGCGCTCTGAAGATGGGATGAGCTAAGCGTTGTAAAGTCCTCTAGCAGAGCCTGACATATGAAAAAACTTAAGGGATGGGAGTTTCAAAAAGCAGCTCAAGGGATCCTGGGATGCAGGCGAGTAGGAGCAATCCAGCAATCAGTAGCTAATTTCCTTGGGTCTATCATGTGCCAGGCACTGTGCCAGATGCCACAACGCCATGGGCTGTGTCCTGCTTGCTGCAATGGAGGCTGTCAAGGCCCGGGCATCTGGTGAGGAGGCAGAGAGAGGAGGAGGGACCAGAGCCCTGTGCAGAGCCGAGGAGCCTCCTGTCTATCCTCCATGGTGATTTTGTTTTATTTTTTATTTTTAAAGATTTTTGATTTACTTATTTGAGAGAGCAGTGCCCCAACTGAGCAGGGAGCCAGACACTGAGCTCTATCCAAGGACCCTGAGATCATGACCTGAGCCGAAGACAGACGCTTAACCGACTGAGCTACTCAAGTGCCCCAGTGGGTGGTTTTTAAATGTTTCTTTGCTGAGCATTTACTGAGTTGCAAATGTTGGAACCCACTACCACTGGTGTAAGCAGAAAAGGGATTTATGAAACTCCGTGAGATCATGCCCAGTGTCATTGGGCCGGTGGGAGCAACAGACATGAGATGAGACTCTCAGAGAGACTCAAGCCTGTGCTGCCCAGCTGGCTCCATGGGTTAAATAAATGAGGGCATCTAGCTCAATCCAGTAGCCGATTTCACTGCCACCACGGTCTCTTCTGCCACCAGAAGTTGGCCTTGTAACTAAGGCCACTGAGAGAGCTGGACCACAGCACCAAAGTCTGTGCCTGTGGCTGCCTGGGCTTTAGTTCTGAACTGGGGACTCTAAGGGCAGAGCTCAGGCCCTGCACCTGCATCCTTGCCACAAGAACTGGGACCCGAGTTCTGAAATAGACTTGAGAAGACAGAACCGATGGGGACTTCCCCCAAAAGAGAAACTTTTCCAAAGATGATGCTACACGGTCACAAATAAGGCAGATGTCCCTCCATCCCTCCTCGAAGCATGTATGGAATGTGGGGGCATGTGATGGGAGGGGGTTTAGATTAGGCTCTTACAGGGGCTCCTGGTCAAGTGGGGCAAACGGATACCTAGGTGAGTAACACTGCAGGTGCCCAGAGGGGCTTATAGGGTGCAAACTGTCCACCCACCTACTGCAGGTCTGTGCCTGGCTCCAGTGGCTTGGTGGATGTGAGAGCACATTTGCGATCTCTCCAGTGGCAATGAGCAACTGTGGAAAGGGGAGGGTCGGCCAACCTGGAACCAAGTCCCAACTTTCCTATTGACCACCCATATGATTTAGAATCTCTTAATTTCTCTGAGCCTCAGTTTCTTCGTATGTAAAAGGAGGACAGTCCCACCCACCATCTAAGGGCTGGTATTCACATTATGGATAGCGTATGTTGACTGTCTGGTATAATAGATGTCTCATAGAAGGTAGTCGTTTTATGGTTATGGGCATGAGTGTGATGAGAGAGGCTTCTTTTGGTGGGGGCCTGGATGCAGTGTTTCAGGAGGTATCGGGGAAGTTGGGACAGACAGGAGGGT
>RCUC01143069.1:0-57696 GCA_003697995.1 Taxidea taxus jeffersonii | reverse complement strand
GTCCAGATAAGAATTCGCTGTTCTCCTTGTTAAGTGAACTTGGTCTTGGCTGGATTTCTTGTTGATCTTCTGGGGGAGGGGCCTGTTGTAGTGATTCTCAAGTGTCTCTGCCCCAGGCGGAATTGCACCACCCTTACCAGGGGCCGGGCTAAGTAATCCTCTCAGGTTCGCTTTCGGGAGCTTTTGTTCCCTGAATGCTTTCCGTAGAGTTCCGAGAGCTAGGGGCTCCAGTCTTCAGTGCGCCTTCAGAGAAAAGCGTTTAATCACTCCCGTCTACCCAGCCTCCGGCCGCGCTTGGAGAAAATCGTGCCTAATCAGTCCCGTCTCACTGGCTTCTGGGAGCGCTCCGAGCTCACCCAGCCTGTGACCAAGCACCTCTGTCTCTGATAGAGTCCCACCTGGAGTGTCCGAACCCCGTAGGTCCCTGAGCTATCCCGGGTCGGAGTCTCCCCAGATCTTGTGGGGACCCCTCGCACAGAGCACTGGCCCGTGTCACAGAGCACCGGCCCATATCACAGACCACGGCTCTAGGAAACCTCGGCTCTGTCTCCGCAGCCGGCTTCCCTGCTCTAATACCTGTGAGCTCTGCGACACTCACACATCCCTGATCCTTCTGTGACTCCGGGGGACCTGAGTCCACGCTGTCCCTGTGAGGTCTTCACCCCAGTTTAGCCTCTGGAGTGATGTCCCTCCATGGAGCAGACTTTTAAAAGTCCTGATTTTGTGCTCCGCCACTTGCCGGGAGCCAGCCCCTCCCCTGGGGTCTATCTTCCTGTCGCGTTGGATTCACTTCTCCGCTGGTCCTACCTTTTAGAAAGTGGTCGATTTTCTGTTTCTAGAATTGTTGTTTTTCTTCTCTTCGATCTCCTGTTGGATTTGTAGGTGTTCGGAATGATTTGATAGGCTATCTAGCTGATATCCTGCTGCCTGATGTCATCTCAGCCTGCTACTTCTCTGCCATCTTGACTCCTCCCAGTAGCCTTTGTTTTAAATAAAATATGCCACTGTTTTATCAATCATAAAAGCAATTTCTATAAACAGCAGAAAAACTGAAAAAGACACAAAGAACAATTTGAAACTTCCACAAGCCTACTACTCAGCAATTGAAGTAAACTTTGCAGCTTCAGGTTTTCAATTTCTTTAGACCATGATAATATACTTACTGTTTTGTAACTTTATACTTTTCATTAATAAGATATGATAATTTTACTATGAGCGTAAGTAAGTAATTTTAATGTGTTGATATTTTAAGCATTATTAATATACTTTCTCTCTTACCTTATCCATCTTCCTGCAGGGAGCTGAACATATGTTTCAGAAGAAATGAAAAGAGAAAGAACAAAGCAATAATCAGCTTCTGATAAGAAAACTAGAATTTTGCCACAAGAAAATTAGCTTGAGAGGCAAGCACTGTTGAGATAGGATTTTCCAACTTCCTTTATCTTACCCATTTAAAATTGCAGAAACCATGCCTGAAGAATATATATGTATAGAGCCCTCCCAGTGTTTGGCAGATGTGCCTTCTACATATAACAATAAATTCAAAATGCTTTCTTCTTAATGATAGGAGGATATGATATAAGGGATGATGGGAAGGGAGAAAACAAGACAAAAGAGGGGGTTGAAACAAGCAGAGACAGGTGCTAGTTTGATCTCAGGCATGGCCATGGCCTGGCACCAGAGAGCTCTGGCTTTTCCTGGGCCATCTTTAGCTTCCATACAGACTTGATTCCCAAATACCACAGAACCTGCTATGGAGCCTGTTGAAGGGTATGCCAGAAAGGGAGTAGGGGGCGTCTCCAGCAGGGACCACAAAGCAGTTTCTCGAACTAAAGCAGAAACGTGGCCAGACCTTGAAAGTCTCATTCTGCCAAGAAGAGACAAGGTTAGGGGTGTGAGAGGGAGGCGTAGTCAGCCAGAGAGAACTGCCAGGCCCAACACAGCTGAGAAAAATAAGAATTTGAGTTTGAACAGCCAAAATGTTTTGTCGTGAAGCCAGCAGAGCCATAGAATCCAAGTGGAAGGAACACCATCCCCAAGACCAGTAGATCAAGCAGAAATCAAAAGTCACCATGAAGACTGGAGAAGCTCTTCCCCTTCCAATGCCATGAGCTCTCCTAAATCGTCCATTCTGATGTCCTTTCAGACATACAACAACTTAGAGAGGGAAGCAGGGAGGGAGGAAGAAATTGAGAAACAGCATTTTTATGAAAGGACTGAATGTTACCCAAAGTGGCCAGTGACCACTTAATTGCCAGCCTGGACTAGGCTGAAGGCTCGACTAAACACAGATCATTGTTCTCCCCAGTAACCTGTGAGTGCACACTCGAGAGAGAAGGCTATCGAAATTATAGATAAAAAATTAAGAAAAGTAGAGGCGCCTGGGTGGCTCAGTTGGTTAAATGTCGGACTCTTGACTTCAGCTCAGGTCATGATCTCAGGGTCATGAGCTCAAGCCCCAAGTCTCAGCTCTGCTTGAGATTCTCTCTCCCTCTCCCTCTGCTCCTTCCCTTGCTCATGTGCGTGTGCTCGCTTTCTCTCTAAAATAAATAAATCTTTTCAAAAAATTACGTACATTTTCTGTATACATCAGAGTCATAGTTTTGAGTCTTGCAATTCCATAATGATTATTTCTAATGTAGTTTTAAGAAATGCATGATATCTCACAAAGTGTATTAGTTCCCTGTTGGAGTCATAACAAGTCACCACAAGCTTAGCAGATTAAACAGTACCCGCTGGTTACCTCACAGTGCCTGTGGGTCTTACAAGGCTGAAATCAAGGTATTGGCAGAGGCTGCATCTCAGCTGGGGCTCCAGTTCCTTTTCCCAGGGCACTGGTGGATGGCTGAATTCAGTTCCTGGCAATTGTAGGATCCATGTCCCCATTTCCTTGACAAAGAGTCTCTTTTATCTTCAAGCCCACAACAGGAGGTTAAATATTTCTTGTACTTCAAACTTCTCTGACTCCCCCTCTACTGCATCTCTTTGCCTTCCTTTTCTGCTTCCAGGGGCTAATATGATGATGCCAGGGTCACCAAATACCCAGGATAATCTTCCCTATCTGAAGATGAACTGATTAGCCACCTCTATCATATTGGCAAAGTCCTTTTGCCATGTAACCAGCAGAGTATCAAAAAAGGGGCAGAGACTGTGGGGACCAAACTCTCCTTATGATATATGATGTGTCTGGAATGATTTGTTTTGTTCATCTCCTGCCACAAACACCCTTGTATGAAGCTTGAGCACAGGATCTTGCCCAGGAACTTTGCAGAGGAACAGCTGCGGATCCTGTCCATAAGAAGCATAACACATACTACATATCCACAAATATCCAACTCACGGGGACCATCCATGCCCTTCAAATAAGAGGGAGGCTGTCGGAGCCATTGTGGGGCTTTAGACAGACCAAGTAAGATCCTGTGCTGTCCAGTTCTATGACGCACGCTCCAATGATGTCTTAGAAGCTCCAGCCCTCCTGGAAGAACACAACCTGATTATGACTACTACCTTTCTTGCCTGTGGCATAAATCCAGAAACATCGTTTTTAGCAGTCTCTTGCATCTGACCACACACAATTAAGTTGGAGCTTGGTCAGGATGCCATGGTTACACACTTACATTAGAGAAAGGCGAAGCACGCAAACCCAAAACACTGTGGCCCAAGGGCCCACTCACACCCTAGCTTCAGGCTGGGAACATTCTGTCATCTGGGCCCACACATGTGTGTGGGGAACAGGGAGGGTAGCCTGGCACAGGGAACTATTCAGGATCTCACAAAGTGTGAAAAAGAAATTTGGGAAGATTCTTCCCAGTGCCCAACTTATTTTAACTTCAGTGAAGTGGGTAAAATCCCTCATGATTTTTTTTTGCTTAAATCCGTTAAGTTAGTCCTAAAGAAACAATGCAAGCTTAGCGGGGGTGGGAGGGGAGCATATATAGCCAACCACATAAGCTAAGGAAATAGTGAGATATTCAAAAGGATTCCGTGAATGAAATTTAAATTCTCCATTAATCAGATAATTGTACAGAAATTTTCAAATTATAAATTATACTCAGGATAAAGCAGAAATATGTGTCAATTTTAGTGCCTATAGATATAGACAGAGTGCCACATCATTGGCAAAATTATGAAATTCAATAAATGGGCCAGGATCATAATTTAATTACTTGGAAATATTTATATTCCATCTTCCCCTCACGACATGTACTAACATTCAGTCTAGATAAATTGGAAAAAAAATATAATCAAATATAAGACCATAAAGTGCCAGAGGAGAGCAAACATGACATTTAAATAATTCCATGGTGCCTCCCCCTTTCAAACTGGGTGGAAGGCAACAAAGCTACTTACAATTCTCTTTCAGTCTGATGGTGAAGATAAAACTAAGTCATTTTTGTTTTACATTTTATTTAATTTTCAAAGAAAATGCAGCACTGTGGTTACAATCCTGGATTTAGATCCCTGCTCCATTTTTCTGAGCTGTGTGTCTTGGGGCAAATTCCATAATTTGTCCAAGGTGCACTGTGGGCCTAACTTTCTTCAACTGTCACATGGAGACAATAATAGCATTTACCCTGTAAAGACTGTTTTCGGGATGAAGCAAGTAAATACACATCAAAAACAGAGAACAGGGTCTACTGTGTGGTAAAAAAAAAAAAAAAAAAAAAAAACACTAAATGCCTTCTTTATTCTTCTTCATTCCCCATCTCTCTTGTTCTGTGATTCCAATGACAAATAAATGACAAAATCCACCCATGTCCTTCATGTTATTTACAATCTTTTCTTCCATTTATTTACCTCATTATTTTTCTTCTGAATCTGAGAGAATTTCTTACTTTGTCATCACAGTTTATGATCTGCTTTTCTACAGAAGCTAGTCTGCCTTTCTCCGTCCCCTTTAGTTAATGTAAAAATTTTAGGAACCGTGTCTCTTCTTTCCAAGGCAAACTTGCCAGGTGTCAGATTATTTTACTTTTCATTCACTGCAATCTTTTCTCTCACTCTCTTTAACCGATTTGAATCAGGCTTTCTCATATTCTCTTTGACTTGCAGTCTCCACTTTTAGAGACGGCTTGCTTCCTCAAAGTTAGCCAACTTTTTCAAACATTGAAATGTTTTTCCTCTCTGGTCATTCCCCATCCCCCACCCTCTGTTTGCTCATCTTTACAGAGGGGACGATGTGGAGGGCCAATGATTATCTGAGATGATCAATAAGATGATTGCTTTTTCAGAGATTCAAAGATAATTTCTTTCAGAGATTGAGCCTTTCCACAAGTTTCAAGCTTTATGAAAGAATGACAAATTTCTTTAGATTTTTTACTGTTCTTCATTGGAGTTCTAAGTCACTGTGTGGAATGGGGAGAAACAGTTACTTGATAGTTTGCCAAAGTATTTTTTTCTAAGCCTACTAGCAAAGCAAGAAGTTAGTTAGAGCAGTGTTCCTTTCCTCTAACTGGCAACCTCTGGGTTGGGAGGCAGCTGTGGAGTCCCCTGGTACATAGCATGGCAAACCTCAGCTCTCCCCCAAAGCAGAATTATTTCTTCCAAAAATCTGTCTCATGGCCTACCTTCTTCTCCAAGGGTGCCTCTGTCACTAACTAAGCTCTATCTTTCTCTCAAGCACCCATCACCATCTGACACATTATGTATTTACAGGGTCATTTATTTATTGCCTCTCCCCCCACCCCAACCCCAATCTTTTCACATAGACATCTTAGAATTTTTTGACACATAATAAGTGCTCACAAATATTTGATAAATGAATAAATATTTCTCAAGTGGTCTTCTTCTGCGCCTAAAATTAACCTTAGTCCATTACTTGTTTTGTTCCCCCCCACCCAGTTTCTGGTATATTTGCTGGAAAGAAATCCTGTAAAATTCTTGGCATGGTTTCCAATGCTGACATCTTGTGTCATTTCAATGGGAATTGACACAAGATGGATGATGAATATGGTTCTAAAATTGTGATACTCAACCAAAAGTCTTCCTTACCGTTAGTTTGCTCTTCTTAAACTTTGACAGCCCTAAATTATTTGCTGTTTAACATGGTAACAAGTAAATATGATAAAATGGATTATAATTTAAAGGATTCCAAACCTTCCTTAACCTTGATTCAGGAGGAATTACTTTGGTCATCTCTGTGCTTCATTCTTCCAGTGCTTCCCTTTATGACTCCTAGATCATATGTTCAGTTCCCCAGGAAAGAGACTGTGAGATGGAGATTTGCATGAGGAAGTTCACTAGGGAATGCTCTTAGAATCAGCTTTTGTAAAGCATTGAAAGAAGCAGGACTGAGCAAGATGGGAAGTTAAAATTATTCCACTACAGAGGCCTTAGGTGATCCCATAGGACGTTCTGGAGCTGGGATGGTCCTTCAGAGTTGTCTCAAATCAAGACAAGGAAGGTTTGCCCTTTTAGATTCTCACTGACCAGTCATTAGGTTTGGGCTGTGCCTAAAAGAGGGTGGAACTGGGGTAAGACACTTCCCACACCAAGAAAATTACCAGAGAGCAACACAGCTGCAATCTGTCTGCCTTCAACATTCCCAGGACTGGAGGTAGGGGGTATTTTCATCCTGAAGGGAGCCTCTGGGAAGCAAACCCCAGCATCCCCCACGTTGCATTAGACCATTCCACATATTTTTGCCTCATATTTATACCATGGTGATTTCAGAATCTCAAAGATAGGAGCAAAACACATCAGAGTTAATGGAAAGTTTGTCTACAATATAGATATCCTAGTCTATACAATATAGATACCCTATGCCATAAGCCAAGCAACATACCTTTAAGAATACAGTAGGAAAGCTGTCAGTTTCACAAGAATTCTGTCAGGAATTGATGATCTGGGCACAAACAGTTGCCTCCCCCCATTATGAGACCCTAATAACATAACAGTAAAGGAATTCAGAGTGGAATTAACCTGTAAAGGGAAAGGGCAGGGAAGAGTATCATTTGTACATGGAAGTTAAGGTCAATTTCTGGAAGACAAAAAAGGGATGAAAATATATTTATATTTGAAAACAAGAACAGGAAGTCAAAATTCAGATATACAAACTAGAGAATAGAGGGGATAATTCAAGATCTGCATTTGATACTCTCCTGCCAGGCCCTGAACCATGGCCACCACAGACAGACAGAATGAGAAGCAATATAGTATGTATGCCTCAAACAAAACAAATGAAATTTGAAAAAAAAGGGGGGGGGGCTTTTTCTCAAGCTATTACAATGTTTACAGAGAACTAAGCTGGCTGTTTGTGAGAATAAATCCCCTTCTCCTGGTATTTGGGCAGGCCTCCAGGTTCTGGATCACTCCCACTAAAGCAAAACCTAACTAACCATCATCAAATAAATGAGAAAAACTGCATCAGAAAAAACAGGTAAAGAAAAAGAGAGAGGAAACAAAATTAACGTGGAGGGGGAAAAAATCAATTTCCAAGGGAAAAATAATGAACCTAAAACCAGAAGACAGGGGCTTACTTTTTAGTGTCTCCAGATACTCCAAGAAGATGTAGAATCATTAACATAAGAACAAATGCTATAAATAAAGGAGAACTCGAAGAACTGGAGTTTGGGGAAATTAATGCTTCTGAAATCTGACTTTTAAAAATCAATAGAAGTGTTGAAGGCAAAATTGTGGAAATCTTTAATAGCATGAGACGAAAGGCAGGACTAGAAAATGTGAGGTAAAAATGAGGGAAATAAAGGAGAAATCTTAAAGATGATCATAAACTGAAAAAGGAATTCTAGAAAGTGAGGGGAGAGATAATATGGGGAGGGCGGGAATTATAAAGGGGATAATCATAGAAAATTTCCCAAAGCTACAAAAAAACATGAATATTCAGAAGGAAAGGGAGGGCAGACATAGACACATCAATGTACAAGCCACCACAAGTCCAGGAGTCTGTCGTAGGTGATACAAAAGGGGATGCAAGACGGCAGTGAAAAGCTCCCTGCAAGGTCCTAATTAAAAAGGTACTGAACCTAGAGAACAGTCAAACAAAATATCAAAATATGATGATAAAAAGGAGATATTTTTAACCTCTAAAGACCAGAAAATTTACTTTGCTAGTATACATTCTTGGAGTTCTTTGAGGAGGTGCTGAAGGAAATTAAGCTGAAAAGTAAGTTGAAAAATTGTGGAATATGAAATTCAGCCTTGGAAGGAAAGCTGTGCCATGGACCTGGAGAAGCAGCAGCACAGGCTGTAAGGGGACTCAGGTGACTATGAGAGCAACTGTGCAAGAAGAAAAGTGGGGTGCCTGGGTGGTTCAGTGGGTTAAGCCTCTTCCTTCGGCTCAGTTCATGATCTCAGGGTCCTGGGATCAAGTCCCACATCGGGCTCTCTGCTTGGCAGGGAGCCTGCTTCCTCCTCTCTCTCTCTCTGCCTGCCTCTCTGCCTACTTGAGATCTCTGTCTGTCAAATAAATAAATAAAATCTTTAAAAAAAAAAAGGAGAAGAAAAGTGGATCCTATGAAACAGATCATCTATTTAAGAAGCTTGTTAAATTCAGGCATGTGGCAAAATGTACATTTCTTTTTGTTCAAGATAACAACAACAAAGGCAAATAGAAACTCCAGGGAAAAACAGAAACTGTACAACAAAATCATAGCACAAATATGAGGGAACCCAGAATGCAGTGTGCTTTTTACATGACTGAAGCAATTTATACATTTCAATAAAAAGAAAATTCATTTGAACCTCACACTTAGAAACATTTTCTTTGAGTGGGACAGGGATGAGATACAGATTTGTATTAGTCTTTCTGAATTTTTCATCCTATTTGGTTTTATAATTGTTATGGACTGAATTTTTGTGTCCCCTCTCCAAAATTCATATGTTGAAGCCTAATCCTCTGTGTGATAGGAATTAGTGGTGGGGCTTTGGGGAAGTGATTAAGTCATGAGTGTGGCGCCCTCATGAATAAGATTAGTGCCCTTCTGGAAAAGACCCAGTGAGTTCTCTTGTCCCTTCCACTATGAGAGGATGCTGCAAAGAGATGGTCATCTATAAACCAGGAAGTGGGTCCAGCAGACACCCAATCTGCTGGTACCTTGATCTTCGGCTTCTCAGCCTCCACAACTGTGAAAAGTCACCCACTCTATGGCATTCTGGCATTTTTTATACCATTTCCAAAGGACCATTCCTCCACCTGGTTCATTTTATGCTGCTGTCATCTAGTCTGGGAGATTTTTCAATAGTGTGACCTTTTAAGTAAGATCATCTAGTTTTGAATTTCAGCTTAAACACTTACAGGGTGTGTGACCTTCAGTAAGTCACTCCACGAATCTTGGTTTCAGTATTGTATATTAGGAATGATAACAATAATAACCATCTTCACCTTTGAAGGGGCATTATGTGTACAAAATGAAATAATGTATATGTATTTGAAAGTGTCTTTTAAAATATAACATGAAAAAATACCCATTATATTAAAATGCAAAATTTCAAAAAGCTGTATTTTTCACCTCCCATTCCTTCTGCTGTTTAATTCCATACAAAATCTTCCCCAAGTATTTGATCTTTAGTTGATGACCCTTCTACCAATCTTTCCAAAGACTGTAATACTCTTGCCATCTATTTACCGTAAAACATTTTTTAAAGATTTTATTTATTTGAGAGAGAGTGCACATGCCCACGCACAAGCAGAGGGAGGGACAGAGGGTGATGGAGAGGCAGAATTCCCACTGTGCAGGGAGCCTTCCATGGGGCTCTCAATCCCAGGATGACGAGATCATGACCTGAGCTGAAGGCAGATGCTTAACCAACTGAGGCACCTAGGTGCCCCAAGCACATATATATATATATGTATATATATATTTTTTAACTCTGTAGAAAATTATGGTAAGCAGTCAGGTTTGAGAACATTGATTTGAATATTTCTGTATTCTTATGGAAGAGAATCAAGAATGATGTGAACCTAACAGGCCTTACGTATATGACTCTTACATATGCATAAAACATCACCATGCCTATTATTTTACTTGAGTCTGATGTCAAATGAATGCCGTTGATAAATACACTTTTCCATTTTACCATTCAACTGAATGCAGAGGCAATAAGTGATCAAAGATCAGCTAGTGAGGAGGTAAGAGAATCACAAGTCAGCTCTTACTTTGATTTTAGGCCCACTTCTCTTTCCATGGCACCAGATTCAAGCTCTTATACCTTCCTGCCCATCCTGCTTTCTTATTCCTCATTACCTACATTCCTGCTATCAATATTCTTTGGAAACCCATGTCTTATAAAGTATCTCTATTTGGGGTCATGCTCTAGTTGAGGGTTCAGATTTTTCCTTGTCTGGCGTAAACATTATGACTCAACACACCAGACATATACTCACCAACATGTACAATGGTTTTATCCTTTCATTTATAGATTTTTGCCCTTGAAATCTTTCCCTTAGATCAACACAATCTTTCCTCCTCTGATTATTTTTTTGGGTGTGTGCCGAACAGTAAAGAAGACCACACATGGTGTGGATTGTTGCTCACTCTCCGTCCTCATCAAGACCCTCTGTGTCACTCCACAGTCCAATTCAGTTCATGCTTTACTCACTCTCTAATACCTAACACTTCAAAACTTATCTCACTTCCTAGTCATTCTTCTACTTACCATCAGTAGTCTTGATGGTACCACTGAAGGTGCTCCTACAATCAACCCCTCATACCCAAACCCAGTGAACTGTGTTCAATTCTGGCCTATTTGACCTCTCCGTGGAATTTGATCCTAGAACATTCCTTTCTTGAAGTTGCCTCTTTCCTCCATGTAATTCTCAACCAATTGTCTTACTTAGGTCTATGTAATTTCTTCAAGTTTTTATCTTCTTCCTGGCCAATGTATAATGATGTTTCCTGAGGAATCCCTAAGGTTTTTTCTTAACCTCTTCTTCTTTAGATCTTCTCCCTGAGGAAAATCACCTGCTCCTTTCACCTCAAACATCCCACCATATGCCAATAAAACTTGCTTCTATCACTGTAACTATAAGAGGGTGAGGGGACTTGGGAGATGATCAAGGAAAAAGATATGACCATGAGGTAGCAATAGCACCCACAATCTTTATTTGGGAGATATTTTTGTAGGTTTGCATGTGGGGTTGTCTCTCAGAGCGTGAGACCACTGGAAAGGAGGTCAAGGGAACTCTGAGGAAAAGAAGGATCAGAGAGAGGGCTTATATGTCTAGATGATTTATCTTAGCAGCACAGAAGGGAATCTCTAGGCCAGAGAGCTCTAAAGAGCAGCAACAGCTTGGGGTTTTAATAGCACTAGGGGTTTTATCTATCTATAGCTAACAGATGTTGGATGCATTTTTGTAAGGTATGCAAAGCACGCAAGCTTTAAATCGCTAGAAATCTGCTTGTTTGGTTTATATTTAAAACAATTGGATGTGTAAAAATTTGAGTTTGGCATTGGCAGGCTTTTGAGCTAATGGGTCTCAGCCTGCTGTGAAGAAATAAACAACCCAGGGGCCAATATACTGAGACTATCATTGGCTCATGGATATAACAGTAACTCAGATTCCTGGATGAACTCCAGGAACCTCAAAACTAAACCCAATATCTTTCCACTAAATGTAGTTTTTTTTCCCCTATTCTATCTCAGTGAAAGGAATAGTGTCGTTAAAGCTAAAGCAAGCCACCTATCTGTCCTGTACTCTAATCCATGACCATTTTATTAACTGTACTCTCTACATCTTTTACATCCTCTCTTCATCAGTTTCCATTCAATGCCTCAGACCATGGCTTCTCCGTAGCTTGTCTAGATTATTGTCAGAGTCTATTAACTATTCTCCCTCTCTCTAGTCCTACTATTGCCTGGTGTATCCTTTCCACCACCATCCAGATTATTTTTCTGAAACTCATATAGGATAATGTCCATTCGCTTGATAAAACGCATTTTTTTAACTCTCCACGGCCAGTGGTGGGAAAAGTATGACCTGCTGGTTAAACCCATCCATCTTGCCTGGTTTTGTAAATAAAATTTTATAAGAGTGAAGCCTCTCACAACCATTTACTTATTGTCAAAGGATGTTTTCCTGCTCCAATAGCTGAGTTGAGTAGTTACACACAAGACCATATGGCTCACAAATGCAAAAATATTTACTCTCTAGTCATTTACAGAGAAAGCTCATCAACCCCTAGTCTACAAGGTAAAGTTCAGAAGCTCGGTGTGACATACACCCCTTTCATAAGGGGAGCACTTGACATCTTAAGTTTATCCTACCCTGTATCCCCTTTACAACTCTCCATCACAGCCACGTGAAACTGCTGGTAGCTTCCAGAATGTACCAGAATGCTTTATTCTTGATGCCATGATTCCTTCCCACTCCTTCTGCCCAGTACATATTTCCCATACTTATCCATTTGTCTCCTACTCATTTCTAAGATTCAAGGGCTCTTCTGTCAAGCATTCCCTAAATCTCTCCCAAAGGAGCAATGCATTCTCCTTCCATATACTTTACAGACCTTGGTCATAGCACCAATCATCTTTTTTTCCTCATGTTTAAAAGTGATTTTGGTCTACCCATGGGGCGCCTGGGTGGCTCAGTGGGTTAAAGCCTCTGCCTTCAGCTCAGGTCATGATCTCAGGGTCCTGGGATGGAGCCCATCGGGAATCTCTGCTCAGCAGGGAGCCTGCTTCCCTTCCTCTCTCTCTGCCTGCCTCTCTGCCTGCTTGTGATCTCTGTCTATCAAATAAATAAATTAAAAATATAAATAAATAAAAGTGATTTTGGTCTACCCATATTCAGGTGACAGTTTGACCAGAGAGACAGTTCTACCTTTGAATTCATATTCCCTCAATTTTGAAAACATTATGCCATTGTTTTCAGGAAGTCTGATGCCAGTCTGCTTCTTGATACTTTGGATACCACAGGCTTTGATAATCTTTTAAAGTTCCTTTTCTACTCCTGTTTTTTTTTAATTAGCTTTATATTTTAGAACATTTTTAGGTTTACAGAAAAGCTGATTTGAATGCAAAGTAGAGACTTCTTATACACTCCCTCCCCCGTACTTTCTACTGATGTTAACATCTTACGTTAGTGAAGTACATTCATTAGAATGGATGGAACAAACATCTTTATTGTTTTTTCTTTATTTTATTATTATAGCTTACTAAATCCCAGAGTGGACACTAGGACTCACTTCTTGTGCTGTACAGCCTGTGGGTTTTCACAAATGTAGAAGTGACATTTACCTACCATTATAGTAACATACAGAACCGTTTCATTGCCCTAAAAATCATCTGTGTGCCCCTGATTCATCCTTCTCTCCCTCCCCACAAGTCCCTGCAGCCTGACCCTTTTACTGCCCTCACAGTTTAGCCTTTTCCAGAATGCCATAGACTTGGAATCATATAGTACATAGACATCACATTGCCTTCTTTTGCCTAGTATATGAATCTAAATTTCTCCCATGGTTTTCTGTGGCATGATAACTCACTTCTTTTTACCACTAGTATTCCATTTTATGTAGGTACCAGAGTTGGTTTATCCATTCACCTACTGAAGATTCTCGGTTGCTTTCAAGCTGAATAAAGCTGCTATAAATATCCATGGGCAGGTTTTTGTGTGGACATATTTTCCTCTATTTTTGGAAAATACCAAGGGATGTGATTACTGGATCAAAGAATATGTTCAATTTTAGAAGAAACTGCCAAACTGTCTTCCAAAGTGGCTGTACCATTTTGCATTCCTAGCAGCAATGAATGAGAGTTCCTATTACTCCACATCCTTGTCAGTATTTGGTGCTGTCAGTGTTCCAGATTTTGGCCATTCTAAAAGGTGTGTTTGTTTTAATTTGCATTTTCCTGATATAGCATCAATCATCTTTTCATATGCTTATTTGAATAAGGGTTTGTATACCTTCTTTGTTTATGCAAATACATAAGCATGTGTATACCTTGCTTGATGAGGTATCTTTTTTTTTAATTTTTTTTTAAGATTTTATTTATTTATTTGTTAGAGAGAGAGAGCGAGCACAGGCAGACAGAGAAGCAGGCAGAGGCAGAGGGAGAAGCAGGCTCCCCGCCAAGCAAGGAGCCCGATGTGGGACTCGATCCCAGGACACTGGGATCATGACCTGAGCTGAAGGCAGCCGCTTAACCAACTGAGCCACCCAGGCGTCCCTGATGAGGTATCTTTTCAGCTCTTTTGCCCATGTTTTAATTTGGTTGTTTGATTTCTTACTTTTGGATTTTACCAATAGCCTCTTACTGTTATAATGATCATCATTAAAATTACCAATAATGAGACAAAACACTTTTGAGCTCGTATAAAACACCAGATAATGTGTTAAGTATTTGACAAACAGTATCTCATATAATCCTTGTAACAACACTATTATTGTATCTAATGGTATCCAGGAATAACTGGCTAAGAGAGATTCAATGATTTATATAAGATCACATAGGAAGTAGAGACACCTGGGTGGCTCAGTTGGTTAAATGTCTGGCTTTGGCTCAGATCATGATATCAGGGTCCTGGGATGGAGCCCTGAATCTGGCTCTGTGCTCAGGGGTACTCTGCTTGTCCCTTTCCCTCTATCCCTCTCCCCATTTGTGCTCTCTCTCTCTCTCTCTCAGATAAATAAATAAAATCTTAAAAAGAAAATCTCATAGAAAGTAAGCAATAGGTCCAGAATTGCAGTCTTTGAACCTCCAGAACCAGATCCTTCACCACTGCAGGACCCACCTTCCCTTCCTTCCACAGATGTAACAGGTTTTCTTCTTCTGGCTAAGTGAGGAGCATCCAAAAGACAGAGAGTAGCATGCTGGCTATAAGGCTGGATGGGAGCACGAATTTAACAATCAATACATCTGTATCTATTCTGACTAGGAACTTGAGATGGGAAACATATCTCCCTCTAAAGAAAAGCAAAAAGCCTGGGACACCGTTCTTAATTATTCTGCTTAAAGTATACTACTTTGAATGGTATTTTTTTCCATTTTAGAGAAATTAAATGTTCTCCTACAGTCTAAGAGACAATAATTTAAAGATTTATTTATTTATTTGAAAGAGAGAGAACACATGTGCCAGCAAGGGTGGAGGAGGAGCAGCAGGAGAGGGAGAGACCAAGGCAAAGAAACAGACCCCCTCACTGAGCACAGAGTCCCAGGTTGGGCTTCATTCCAGGACCCTGAGTTCATGAGGTGAGCTGAAGTCAGATGCTTAACCCACTGAGCCACCCAGGCTCTCCAAAGAGGCAATGGTTTAAAGTGTGAGGGTGTTTTCCCTCTGCCAAGTTACTAATGGATGAATTAATACTTTTCAGTCTGTGGCCAGGCTGGTGACTCAGTCACTCTTGGTCATTCCCTAACACCCCTCCTCTCACAGGCAAACAAGAATGGAGAACACATGCTTAGGTATATATCAGGTCAGTTTCACAAAGGAAATCAAGGCATTTCCTCATCTGTACCATGGAACAGAATATCTCTAAAGTCCTGTCCCCTAGATCATCTTAAGTTTCTCTAGAACAGAAACCATGCCACACTCATCACTGTATATTGCATGCTCTAGCTAGCTCATATAAAGAATGCTGCATGCCTAGCCCATGCTCAAACATTTTTATTAAAAAGCTGAACAGAGGGGCGCCTGGGTGGCTCAGTGGGTTAAGGCCGCTGCCTTCAGCTCGGGTCATGATCCCAGGGTCATGGGATCGAGCCCCGCATCAGGCTCTCCGCTCTGCGGACAGCCTGCTTCCTCCTTTCTCTCTGCCTGCCTCTCTGCCTACTTGTGATCTCTGTCTGTCAAATAAATAAAAATTAAAAAAAAAAAAAAAAAGCTGAATGGAGGTTGCCTGGGTAGCTCAGTCAGTTAAGCGGCTGCCTTCAACTCAGGTTATGATCTTAGGTTCCTGGGATCAAGTCCCACATCAGGCTCCCTGCTCAACAGGGAGTCTGCTTCTCCCTCTGTCTCTGCCTCTGCTGCTCCCCCTGCTTTTACTCTCTCTCTCTCTCTCTCTCTCTCTTTCTCTCTGGGTCAAATAAAAAAATAAAGTCTTTAAAAAGAAAAAAAGCTGAACTGAACTATTCATAACCATAATACAAGGATACTATGTTTCATCATTTTCACAGTCAATGATAATAACAAAAACAGCAACTGGAAAACATATTCCAAATTTAAGGGGCATCTAATTTAATGCAGACATTATGGACCACGTCAGCTAAAAGTTCTCATCAATTCTTCTTTCAGCTTCTGACTTAGCAACTAAGGAAATATTGAGGAAATTAAGATCTTATAGAATTGTCCAAAATTATGAAGTTCTGTAAAATAGATTCAAATCCATGACCTGGATTCCTTTTAATTTTTTTTTTTTTTTTTAGCTTAAGAAGCAGAGCTTCATTACTCTTTCTCTGAGTAGTATTGACAGAAAGGGAATAGAGGTTTTAGTGCAAACTGGTTCATCATACGACCTTGTGTACTGGTGAACTTTGGTAACAGCAATATGAAGTCACATATTTATCTCAAAACTTACATAATTACGCAGTTATGTACTCGTAAAAAATATATCCTTACTCTTAAATGTCCCTTACACCTGAAAAATTGAATGGGCCAGAGTCATCAAATAAGGGACCACTAGTGCTCTCTTGATTAAACTTTTCTATTGCATAGCCCTTCTTAAAATTACACACTGATTTGTGATTTAAAACCAGTCACATAGAAGGTGGACAAAAACAAAACAAAACAAAATAGAAAACCCTATTAAAGATTGTATAACTTTCAGGATTTGCTCAATTCATAAACTTCTATACCATGATGTCAGTAAAGTAATGCCTACAAGAAGTGATGGTAACCAACATAAGTCAACATTTTAAAGTACATTCCTAAAAGTAAATGAAGAATAATTTCTATAATGGTTTTTTCATGCCATAGCTTCATATTTTTAAATTTTTTTTGTTTTAAATAAAGAAATATTGTGCTCAAGATGCTGTCTTTTATTTCTCACTAAAGATCCTCAAATCCACCGTAGTTTTAAAGACCGAAGTTCATTTAATGACACTTGAACCTATAAACTGCTCATTGTCAAGGCAATACTTCCTGGCCCTTGTCTTTCCTAGGCATGAAAGAACAACATAATTACCTGCCTCCAAACCATTGGGTTGCTTCTCTTTTGTGTCTATCAGGGCTAAGGAGATGATGCAGCTCTGACTGCTGAGTAAATGGACCAAGGGTAGCAGCGCACTTGAGCTTTTCAAGGTGGGAGCAGCCTCTCCATATTTCCCACAGGTGTTGAGGGAGCCCAGAAAGCCCAGAAAGCCCCACTTCATACACACTCCTCCTAATGGCAGAACTGTGAGCTGGGGGCACTGGGGTGGACCAGGGGAGAATGGGGGGGGGGGTGGCTAGAAGTGGTGGTACAGGAGAAATGCCAGTGAAAGTAAATTAAAAAAAAAAACTGATATGACCCTGCTCCCATATGATTCTCAGGTGCTCACATGCATAGACACTTTCTCAACACAGGTCAGCAGAGGAGTTAATAGGGAGCTATTTGGTCATATAGGAGATGCACAATGGGGACCACACGTGCACGCACCCCCTCCTTGTATTTCAAATATATCATATCATTTTTATAACCTATTTTCATCAACTTAACAATGTACTGTTAGCATGTTGGCATTTCCATAGCATTTTTAATGCCTACATGGTATTTCATTATACCGATATACTTGTCTATTTAATCAATCTTTATTTGCTAATTTGGGTACTTCAAGTTTGGGGTTATTTTTAAATGCTGTAAGGAATAGAAATGTGAAAATACACTTTTCATATTTCAAAGATTGCAACATTTCAAATAATCTCCTTAGATAAAATGTGTAGAAGTGGAATTATTGGTGAAAAGGTGATAAGCATTTTTGACAATTGTTCACATATTGCCATGATGCTGGGCAGGAAAGTTTACAATCTGCAGCACAGAATGTTAACACCAGGGGCATCTGGGTGGCTCAGTGGGTTAAGCTTCTGCCTTCGGCTCAGGTCATGATCTCTGGGTCCTGGGATCGAGCCCCGCATCGGGCTCTCTGCTCAGCGGGGAGCCTGCTCCTCCCTCCATCTCTCTCTGCCTGCCTCTCTGCCTACTTGTGATCTCTCTCTCTCTGTGTCAAATAAATAAATAAAAAATCTTAAAAAAAAAAAAAAAAAGAATGTTAACACCAGCCTGTTTGACATATTGGCATTGAGAAATCTTGAAATGGATAAAATTTTGTTTAAATCTTGCTGAGAGTGAACAAGATTTCACAAATTGAGTGTTTGTATATTTGTATATCATATTTTTGTTAATTCTCTCATTGTGACTATTACTAATTCTCCACTGGGTTTTAGTCTTTTATTCATTGGAAAAGACTCTATATAAGATTCTTTGAGTAACACACCACCAAAAATTTTACAACAATACTTTGTCAATGTGTAGTTTGTCTCAAATTTTAATGGTGCTTCAGGATATGGATTTTTATGTAGTCAAATGTATTAATAACTCCTGTAAGATATAGGATATACATTCCTCCTCTAATTTTAGACTTAGAAATTCCAATACCACCAAGAAATTACACAAATAAGCATTTTAGGTCTGTGTTTTACATGGAATTCATTGGTCAGTCGGGAATCCTTTTTTTCTTTTAATTTTTTTTTTGTATAACGTGAAATATGGTTCTAAAAGCATCAGCATTTTTAGTATTTGGAAATATGAAATCTCTCTAGATTTATTTATGAAGCAAATTAATGTTCTATTTTGCATCATACAGAGACAGATCATTTTTTATTAGTTTTGTTCCTAGGAGGGAAATGAGAGAAAAAACATATTAAATAAGGTATTTTTAAATGCTTCCTGTTCCTTTCTCAGTTAAAGGATTTCTCACTCCTTGTACTCTATATGTCAGTAATGAGTTTTAAGTCTAGATTTAGGAAGAAGGAGAAAGTGACTTGGGGAGGACAAAACTAGATAAGAAGAGATTCCAAGAGAAAAAAATAATACCATTGCTTTTGATCCCAGTTGGATCCTATAAGGATGAGGCACACATGAGAAGGAAATTGTGAGAAGTCATCTCTCATTGCCTCTGCTACCATCCAAGGGAGAAAATGGTGGGGGCTGGGGGAAGGCAGTGATTTAAATGCACCCAGGTAAGTACGGGGAAGTCCAAAATGTTGGACAGCAGCAACCCAGTTTACACTGTGAGAGACACCTTCCCATAAGCCAATGCAAACACAGTTTAAGCCCCTGGATGAGCAGATGATGAGACTAAGGCAGTGCTTTTGGTTTCCTACAGCCTGAATGCACATGAAGGAGACCCAGGGTGTCCCTGAACCCATGAGGGGTTACAGAGTTACTAAAAGGGTTGGTAAACCAAAAGAAACCTGACTTCAGGCAAGACTCCCCAAGATATGGGGAATTTGAAACCAGAGGTAAATAACATAGCTGTTGACTAGAGTAGATAACTCATGACGTCTCAGAAAATCAGATGGAACCAGTTACAGCCTTGAAGTCACCACGGAAGTATCAATCCTAGTTGATCATCCCATGATAGTCACCCAGTGTGATCCAAATAGCATTGTGTAGACTCAAGGAACCCATTTCTTCTGTCTACACAAAGTTGTATCATCTAAATCATCCCCACAAATATCACTAGATATGATCTTGGAAAAGGAAAGCATGGGAATAATAATTTGCCGAGTCATCCAAGCAGAGACTAATTTTCTTTAAAAGGCAGTTTAAATTGTTAGAAAGAACAGAGATAATAAATTTGGACTAAATACAATTATTCCCTCCCTGTAAGCCTCCCTCCCACCCAGTGGAGTGGAGGATGGGAGGAGCTCATGCAGAAAATGAGGACAGTTATAAAAGAATAAACCCTAAACTGTCTTGTAAATCCCAGTTAATGAGATTGAATTTATTAGACTAATAGACACATTGTGTGCACACACACTATCCTTCCTTTTCATATTTCCAGTTGCTATAATAACGTATTTTCTTAGAAGAGAAGAAACATTCATTTTTGAAATCTTAACTAGTTTTCTTGAAAATTCCCCTGCAACTATATATTTTAATGCACTTTAAAAGCAGTTGGATCATTTTATGTAAAACATTGCTCCTACATTTTTATAGTCACAACCTACTTGGCAAATCTGAGTTTAACCAACACAAGTTTTCTTTCATCTTGGGCTGCCATTATTGATAATTCATATACAAGAAGATTTTACCAAAATTTTCCATATAGAAATTGTGTTTCAGAAATGAAATGGACAAGATAAGAGAAATATAAACATTTTACCTCACATCTAGGTGTGATGCAATTCCATTTTTAAAAGGACATACAGAGACAAACCAAAAGAGACTCTTAACGTCATAAAACAAACTGAGGGGGGTGGGGGGGAGAGGGGTTGGGAGAGGGTGGTGGGGTTACATTATATGTTTAAATAAAATAAATAAATAAATAAATAAAATAAAAGGACATACAGGCCAACCCGTTTCTGTTGAAAGAGACAACTAAAACTTAATAGAGCATTCCAAAGGACTTAACAAATATAAGACAACTTTTTCCCAGGCCCTTTCTAAGTCATTCCTAAATGGATTTATTTCATCTTGAATTAGACTCAAATTTTTCCTCAGATATTAACAAAAATAAAAATAAGATGATAGTGAGATTGAAGAGCTCACATTTATGAAGCACTTTTGATAGGACAGGCACTTTAAATGCCTTATGGGAATCAAGTGTTCAACAACCCTTTGAGAAGGTGCTCATACTTATTTGTATTTTAATAATTCTAGCAATCTGGGACTCAGGGAGGTAAATCTGCTTGCCCAGGACTGTGCCTAGGGAATGGCATATCTGACATTCCAGCCCAGGTCCTCCAAAACCATAGTCCATACTTGCCTTTCTGCTTTTGTCCTTTGAACATGTTTGAGTTTACGTAGCAATGGAAGCAGTGCACTTAGAAACAAGAAACCTATATCCATATCTTACCCTCACCAGGTGTTTATTGCATTGTTCTAAGCAAATGATCTATTACATGGTCTGAAAAACAAAGGCTGTCCTGAATATTGAATAAATTTCAATTTCTTCCTCTAAAAAAAGAAGATAATACACCTCACAGAGGTATTTTGAGGATTTCATTAGATAATATCTGGGCAATACAGAATATATTTTCCACATACAGCCAGGTCCTCATAAATTATAGCAGTTATTATTAGTTTTCTATATTTAAAACCATTTCAGTTTTACAGCTCTACCTAGGTATAAGACAAGCTAGCCTTCCAGAAGTAGGGCATAAAGCAATGACTGTATCCTTGCTGGAGACATTTAAGTGCACAGACAATGATAAACAAAAGCATGATGCTTCTAGCAAGGAGAGCATTGCTCTGTGTGTCCCACCTCATTTCCCAAGACTGCCCAATAGACCCAATCCATATGTCCTTCAGAAGTATAGGGGTCGTCCTGGACCACATTCCTTTCCTTCCTGTTCTTGTTACTCATCTGGAAATGTTCATCTTTTCTTAGACAAAATCTTCTCATGGCACAAGTCATGGGGTTTTGAGAAGAGCAGTGGTATGGAATCAAGATGCCAACTGAGGACCCACCACTGCCTAAATCCACCAAAGAAGTTCAGGATACTTGGTGCAACTTGCCCAGGTTCAGTGTCCATATGGGTGAAAGGACCTTCCAGGTCTTCTTTGCTCTAAACATTTGCTACTTAATAATTCAGCTCAGCTCCTCCATTAGACTTCTTGGAACTCTCCTCACACTAACAGTGTTTCTCCCTGATCCCAATCTGTGTAGAATCAGAATCTAGGATTTTGTTTTTGTTTTGTTTTTAATTTATAACACATTTTATTTTTATTAATAAAATTCCATGCATGATGATAATCAGCATTTTGTACAAATACAGTGACATGGTTTCTGAAAAGTGTTGGAACAATTAAAATAGTTGAATACTTCTATGAACATAAAAAAAGGAAAACCAATAAAGTAAAACTTTGCTCAATGGAACCCAATTCATTTATAATTTATAAAAATCTTACAAATACTGGCCTTGAGTTAGTAACTCTTTTTGTCTTTTAAGACCATTAACAGAATCTAAGGTTTTAAACAGTCCTCTCTAAACGTTCCCTACAGAGCTGGCCTATAATTCATTAGCCCCTCAGGCTATATCAGGGCAAGATTCTTCTCTCCAGACCAGGTTTGGTTGCCACCCAGAGTTCTCAGAAAGAAAGTCCAAAAGTAGAGTATCCCAAGGTGTGTGTAGCAGAACTTCACCTTCCAGCACGGGATCAACTGTTCACACCACTCATAGCCACTAGCCCCAGATGCCTGCCGGGAAGTATGGGGACACAAACCCATAGCACAGGTAATAACAGCAGGCTCTCACCTCCTAAGGATCTCTCCATCTACACAGAAGAAAATGCATCAATCGTCTTAACAGAGTTTGAAAACCAGCTGTTTTGTAAAAGACATTGAAAGGTTTTTTAAGTGTAAGAAGAGTTAGAAATCCATGTGTGGCCTCTTAATGGCTGTAAAATCTTTGGCAAGTTATTTTATTTTTTTAAGCTTTAATTTTAAAAGTTTAAAATGAAAACAGGGGCAACAATGTCCAGTGAAGGAGGACAATAGGATGATATGGAAGATAATGCATATGAATGAGCCAGCCTGTGTCTGTCCTTTAAGAAATCAAGAAGAAGCTAGCTACTGTGACGATTATCTTCTCAAAGTCCCCAAGGGCTTTCAATCTTAAGTGAAAGCAGAGAGAAAATAATCAACCGCCAAGTGCTCAGGGTTTTGTCATTCAACTGAAAAGAGTGTTTTCTCAATATCTTTCTAGCCTAGGACATTGTTTTTGCTTCACACACCATCTCTGTCCTAACCGAGTATATTAATTCCCTGTTGTCACTACCTAATTAGCTTCACCTAATGGCTGAAAACAACACAAATTTATTCTCCTACATTTCTGGAAGGCAAAAGTCCCACATGGTCTGACAGGACTGGCATCAATACACAGTTGCCCTGGTTGCTTCTGGAGGCTCTAAGGAGAATGTTTCTCTCCCTTTTCCTATATTTCTTGGCTTGTGGCCACCTCACTCCACTTTCAAAGTTCACTGCACTGGTCTGGGTTTCCATCACCACAGCCTTCTTCTGGGACTCTCACTCCTCCTGCATCCCTCTGATAAGGACCATTATGATTATATTGGGCCCAAATAAATAATCCAGGATAATCTCCCCACCATGAGATTTAACTTTAACTTAATCAATCTGCAAATTCCTTTTGCCAGATAAGGTAACATTCACATCTTCCAGAGATTAGGATGCAGACATATTTCAGAGCCATTTACTCAGCATACCATACCAAGTTGCCATGGTGATTGCTTACAGATTCAGTCCTGCCACTCTTCCTAACATGAAGTTAGCCCAAAATGACACTGGGGTTGACCAAGAGGACTATGAGTACAAATTTCCTGAGAAAACGCATATTTTTCCATCAAAGTTACTCAAATTAAAACATGAGTCTCCATTTACTGAATCCACACATCCATGTGCTTTCAGAAAGAGATAGCAGCCAAAAGTTTTTGCAAATATTTCTAATAAAGGACAGGAAAGCATCCAGTGGCATATGTACCAGCAGTGGAACTACTCTAGAAAGCTTCTGAAAAAGTTCAGTTGCACAGACTCTAAGCACACTGTTAGCACGGAGATAAGACCCTACAAACACCCACTGTCAGTCCCATCATTGGGCTCATTTCCAACAGCACATGCTCATGAAATTGTGCCTGGGTTCTAATAAGACATGAGACAATTAGGAAAGAAAAGAATAAAATATAAAAGAAGGTCATTATGACATTTATGTCTTTATTCCTTTTACTGTTTAAGCAGAAACTCTTAGATAAGCACATACATATAATTAGCCTGGGTTGAGAAAACATGAAGTGATGTCAGACCAGACATTTTTACTTCCTCTTTACTTTCAGAGTCAATTTTTATAAGTACTACCTCGGGGCGCCTGGGTGGCTCAGTGGGTTAAAGTCTCTGCCTTCGGCTCAGGTCATGATCTCAGGGTCCTGCACCCTGCATTAGGCTCTCTGCTCGGCAGGGAGCAGGAGAGCAGGAGCCTCCTCTCTCTCTCTGCCTGCTTCTCTGCCTACTTGTAATCTCTGTCTGTCAAATAAGTAAATAAAATCTATAAAAAAATAAAAATAAAAGTACTACCTCTAGCACTCTTCCTGAAATAACAAAATAATTTTACTGTTGAGTGTTTTATGATTATTCAAGCTTATTCTTTCCATAACCCTTTGGCTGTGATACCAGAGGAACACTGTAATTAAAAGATTCTTCCTGCTATTTGAGCTCTTAAAAAAAACAAAAGCCAGAAAACAAAACTGACCATACAAAATTTCAACTAAAATATATTTTACAAGCATTATAAACATTTATAGACAATTTGAATAGTTATCTTATTTATTCAAATGTCCCAACGACACCAACATAAAATAACAATTCCACATTTCTATTTTTCAAAGCATTGGAAATTACTATGGTGGAAAGATTGACATAGTTCTACCAGCAAGGGGGTTCTAGTATCAGATACCATTCAAATTTATAAGACCTAATATTTCACTAAATTCAGAGTGTGCTTTGTTTGTTGTCATCTAATTTACATAGTAATTCTTCTGCATCTCATTGTGAATAATCTATGTCCAAAATAAGTTTGTATTGTTAAGTCTCTAGAAAAGCATTGTTTATGCATTCATTTACCATTCAATCATTTAACAAGTTATTTATTGAGTGCCTACTCTATGACAGACCAGGCACTGAGCTGGTTGCTGGAGACAAAGCAATGAACAAAATTAATAAGCTTAGTTCCTGTTCTTCAGAACAAGTTACATGTTGCTTATTCCTCCTCTCAATGCCTCAAATCCAATCTGTGGTAGCATAAATAAAAACAAAGTTTGCAAAACATATAAAATTAAATCACTGTATGTTTTTGCTATTTCAAGCTTAATGAACTCAACATTGAATTATGTATATTAAGTCTCTAGATTACCAGTCTTTTTTTGGTGTGTGTGTGTATGTGTACTTATGAAATTGCCTCCTCAAGACATGTGTTATTATAAGAGCAACTGGATGAAATCAGCTCAAAATCTTCCATAAAAAAATAATAAAAATTAGGGTGGGTTAAGCCTCTGCCTTCAGTTCAGGTCATGATCTCGGGGTCCTGGGATCGAGCCCTACATCGGGCTCTCTGCTCAGCAGGGAGCCTGCTTCCCCTTGCCTCTCTGCCTACTTGTGATCTCTCTCTCTCTCTGTCAAATAAATAAATAAGATCTTTTAAAAAATAATAAAAATTATGACCATAGGATTTCCCCTGTCTTGGCAAGTATTGAAGAGGCCAGGAGAGTAACTACCAGAAGTACCTGTATCTCATTCCCTAGGTAACTACACTGGCAGTTAGAAGGCTTGGGATCCAGTCCCAAAGAAATAGCTAAGAAATAAAGTAAGACATATGGTCACCTCTGGATAAACCACTTAACCTCTTTGGCTGTTCTTTTCCCTGCCAAATGGTGACAATGACATATATGTTTATGAAAATAGGAAATAGAAGAGGCACAAAAACTCTTTAAAAAGCACATAGAGCTATCCAAATTGTGGGGTTTTCCTGTTAATAAAAAAAAATTAATTTTCAATATGCTCTGTGAGTTGACTCTGAGGAATTAGAAAATAGAGAGATACTACAAACCCAGGAGTTACAGTGAACCCCCAAGAAACACCCTGACAAAGTTATCAGGACCTCTACTATCTTACCTTAGCTAATCAATTAGTAGCACTCCTCCTTTCTAACCAGAGTTCTTTATCCAAAAGAAACGTGAAGTGGGGGAAAGGAGTGCCACGGATGGAACAAGAAGCCTGCAGCCCAGTGCGATATAAACCGAAAAAAACAGCCATGACAAACAGGCCTACCACATTGCCTGCTAAATCCTCATTCAACTTTGGGGGAATTTTTCAATCTGCGGCTGGAAGTCGGACCTAGAATGTATTTTATCTGAAGAGAACAGTACAGTAGCTCTTCCAATAATGGTCAGTATTTTTCCTTTCTATACGTCATTTGGTTTTCTCCTAGGACATGCAAAAAACCTAATGACTTAAAGCAGACATAAAACAGTTACTTGTTTATTAGGAAAAAAAAAAGAAACCAGGACACTGACATTGACATAATCTACAAAAGTGGGATAAAACATTGCATAAATGAGCAATGTCCATAATAGCCAAGTTATGGAAAGAACCTAGATGTCCATCAACAGATGAATGGATAAAGAAGATGTAGTATATATATACAATGGAATACTATGCAGCCATCAAAAGAAATGAAATCTTACCATTTGTGACGACATGGATGGAACTAGAGGGTATTATGCTTAGCGAAATAAGTCAATCGGAGAAAGACAACTATCATATGATCTCCCTGATATGAGGAAGTGGAGATGCACCGGTGGTGGGGGTTAAGGGGGTAGGAAAAGAATAAATGAAGCAAGATGGGATCAAGAGAGAGAGAAACCATAAGAGACTCTCAATGTCATAAAACAAACTGAGAGGGGTGGGGGGAGAGGTGTTGGGAGAGGGTGGGGGATTACATTATATGTTTAAATAAAAAAATATTGCATAAATGGATTCTCAGTTATGGTGTGCTGTCATAGTGGAGTTTTCCAATGTGAGAAGGCTTGACAGGAGTGAGTAGAAGACACGGTTACAAAGGAAACTGGAAAGGACTCTCGACGGAGGTAAGCAAAAGAAATGAAAGAAATTAAATAAAATAAACACTAAGTTAGACAGGGAAAATGATGGAAAGGAAACTAAGTCTCCTCTTCCAAAATCAAAAGCATTCCTGTTTGTAACCATCGGTTTTCTGACAATCTGCAGGGCTGCAAGGATTTATATGGCCTCCAGGTTTGTAAACTAGAAGGGGCTGAAAGAGATCACAACAGGTGCACCAGAAACCCCTAACAAGGAAACTGGGACGCCAAAGTGGGAGAACTTCCCTCCGCTACAGTTCTTAAAACAGATGACTGACTACTGTCAAAAGCAGAAACACAATAGCACATGGTAGAAGATATCCCCCGTGTCTCCCTAACACTCATAATAATCTGGGAGAAAAACTGCTCGTGTGTGCTCCAGTGTTTGTTCTCATCATCTTCCTCAGTAGTAGACTCGATTCCTGGCTGGGCACATTTTAGCCCAGAATAAAACATTTGCCAGGTTTCCTTGCAAGTAAGTGTCTTGGCCTTATCACTAAATGCTGGACATTGGGATCTAAGCAGGATTGTCTTCAAGAACTGATCATAAGAGGAGGACATATCTCAGTTTGTCTCTTCCTCCTTCCTGTTGTCTAGGACGTTCATGCGATTCCTGAAGCTCATGCGGCAATGGTCCAATATATGGTTTATGTTTAGAATGATGAAGCAAGAAGACATAAATGTTCCTGAAGCAACCTGAAGGACTTTTAAGTTATAAACCTCTGGAGGTCCTTGACATGAGAGACAAATGAACCCCTATCTTATTTAAATCACTGCTATTTGGGGTGGTTGTGAACAACTAAAAACCACCCTAAAGAATATTAAAAGGTTATCTTTTTATGTTTGACTTAAAATATTGCATCAGTAGCATTTTTAAGACAGTGTTTATTAGTTATTTGTAAATATAATGCATACGAGTTTGGATTCTTCATTGAACCCTGTAAACATGTGCCCATTTTGCCTGTGTTCTCTCTTTTTCTCCCTCTCCCTCCTCCCTTCCCTCCCCTGAAATTTTTGTATTTCATCCCTCAATACCTCAGCCTACATTTCCTAGGTAAAAAGATATTCTCCTACATAACCAGAATACCATCTTTATGGCTAGATTAATCAAGAATAATTCTGTAAATCACCAAGCATGCAGTCCATATTAAAATATCCCCTATTATGCCAAAAATATTCCTTGAAAATGTTAATAAAATAGGTATCTGGTGAGTCTGAGGAAAAAAAATGGAGAGATCCGAAAAATAAACCTTATTGGGAATGAAAAAGTACCTAACTAGATACATTGTACACTTGAGACATAAAAGAATAACAGAATATTATGAGCAACTCTATGATAATAAGTTTGAAAATTTAGACAAAATAGGAAATTTTTATACAAATTTTCTATTTCAAGAAGAAACATAAAAACTTCATTCTGCCAGTGATTATTTAAAAATGGAATTAATGATAAAAATCTCCCCTCTCTCTGAAATAGCATGGAACTCAAAAAATTTTTGTTAGCTTCACAACTTATTTCTCACTCTGGGCTTCTCTTCAGTTTCTGGTCTACAGAGATGTTTATTGGTTTTGTTAACCATTTTTCATCTCTTACCTTAATTACTAGATGTTTACACAAAGGACAGAGAGGATTACGGGAAATCCACAAAAAGTACAAGTTTTCAAACACGTATATACCAGTGTCCATTTATTTGGCAACATGTAAAAGAAAAATCAAACTCAAAGCTACTAGGGTTATTTAAATCACTGTCCCATATTTGTACAAGTTCAGGATAAAGAGGGCTTCCATATGGATCCATCAGCAGTGAAGTAGCAACATCAAGGACTAAAGTGTCTTCAACTCTCCTCTCCCACGTTATAGTATATAGAGTTATGGTTAGTTTTAAGCTGGTTTCACCCCAGGCCACAAGAAAGATGCCAGAAGTAAATGAAGCTGCATAATAATTGGTTTACATCTGGCAAGAAAGAGAAGAGTCATTCCCATCATTCTTCCTAGGTGTAAAGAAGCTTCTTCTTTGCCTCCACACACTTTTTCCTACACCTCATTGCGAAAGTTGTACCTCTCTGGAAAGATGAACTTAAGATAAATATATAAGCTCCCTTCCTTTCTATGGCTTATATTTCCTTTATATACCACAGCTTCTTTATCCATTCATCCTTTGGATGGACTCCTAGGCTGTTTCCATTTCTTGGTAAATAATGCTGCAATAAACATGGAAGTGCAGACAGTTCTTTGAATAGTGATTTCATTTCCTTCAGATTTATAACCAGAAGTGAATGTGCTGGATCATCTGATACTTCTATTTTTAATTTCTTGAGAAACTTCCATTCTGTTTTCCATAGAAGCCATACCAGTTTACACTGGCACCAACAGGGCACCAGGATTCACTTTTTTCTACATTCTCACAAGTACTTGCTACCTTTTGTCTTTTTGATACTAGTCATTCCAATAGGTGTGAAATGGTATTTCACTGCAGTTTTGATTTGCATTTCAATGATTAGTGATGTTGAACATCCCTTCATATACCTGTTGGCCATTTGAATATCTGCCTTGGAAAAATGTCTATTGAGGTCCCTTGCTTAATTTTTTATTTGGATTTGGGTTTTTATTTTTTTATTTGGATTATTTGGATTTTTTACTATTGAATTGTATGAGTTACTTGCAAGTATAATGCATACAAGTTTGGATTCTTCATTAAAACTTAATCTATTTTGGATATTAAAGCCTTGTGCTCGCTTCGGCAGCACATATACTAAAATTGGATATTAGAGCCTTATCAGATTTGTGGTTTGAAAATATTTCTCTCATTTAATAGGCTGCCTTTTCATTTTGTTGATCATTTCTTTTGCTGCGCAGAAACTTTTTAGTTTGGTGTAGCCCCACTTGTTAATTTTTCTTTTTGTTGCTTGTGCTTTGAGTGTCATATCGATAAGACCGTTGCAAAGACCAGTGTCAAGGAGTTTTTCCCTATGTTTCTTTATAGGAGTTTTACAGTTTCAGGTGTTACATTTAAGTCTTTAATCCACTTCAAATTGACTTTTGCGTGTGATGTAAGCTAAGGGTCCAGGTTCATTCTTTTGCATGTGAATATCCAATTTACCCAGAACCAGTTATTGCAGAGACTATCTTTTCTCCATAGAGTATTCTTGGCTTCCCTATTAAATATTAGTTGACCACATATGCCTGGGCTCCTTTCTGGGCTCTTTGTTCTATTCCAATGGTTAATGCATCTCTTTTTATGCTACTATAATACCACTTTGATTACTGAAGCTTTGCGACATAGTTTGAAATCAGGGAGTGTAGAGCCTCCAGCTTCACTCTTCTTCCTCAGAACTGCTTTGGCTATTCAGGGTCTTTTGTAATTCCAAACAAATTTTAGGGCCATTTTCCTATTTCTGTCAAAAATATCATTAGAATCTTGGTAGAAATTGCATTGAATCTACAGATTACTTTGGACAGTAAGAATATGTGATCAATATTAATTCTTTCAATCCATGAACAGAAGGTCCCTTTCCATTAATTTTTGCCTTCTTTAATTTCTTTTATCAATGTCTTAAAGTTTTCAGGATACAGATCCTTCTCCTCCTTGAAATTTATTCCTAAGGATTTTATTATTTTTGATGTTACTGTAACTTGAATTTTCTTTCTTTTTCAGATAATTTGGGGCTAGTGTACAAAAATGAAACATTTTTGCATATTGATTTCATATCCTGCAACTTTACCAAACTGATTAGTTCCAACCATTTTTTGGTAGGGTCTTTAAGATTGTCTCTATTTAATATCATTTTATCTGCAAACAGAGCTCATTTGAATTCTTCCATTCCAATTTGGATTCCCTTACCTCCTTCTCTTGCCTGATTGCTCTAGCCAGGACTTTCAGCATGTTGAGTAAGAGTGATATGAGTGGGCACTCTTGGCTTGTCCCTGATCTCAAAGGAGAAGATTTCAACCTTTCATCATTGGGTCTGGTCCTCACTGTGGACCTTAGATATCTTTCAAATAGCGTAGACTCTCGCTGTGACTCTTGGGTGTGAGAAAAACTACAGTAGAGGGTGGGGTTTGCCTGCTAGGTTATGGTGACTCTGCTGAACAGAAATGTAGCACTAGATGCTTAAATGCTAAGATTAGAAGAACTACTAAATGAAATCAAGAGGTCATTACAGCCCTAGGTCTCCTGAACAATCTAAGGGTCCTCGGAGGTTCTCTCTTCTAATGCAGCCTAGCCAAGTGGAAGTGTATACAAAGTAATAAGTTATGCCAACTTGAAAGATACAGAGAAAATGGCTGAGACCATAACCCTGGCCATGATACACAATGTTGACAAGCTGGCTATTGCTCTAAAGATAGCAATTTGGCAACCTTTTCTCCAAATTTTTCCCATGCAGGCACAGCAAGCATATAAGGGCCAAGTATAAAAACCCAGGGAGTCATCCTGGGTTTAAAGAAGATGCAGGGAACCCTCCTACACTGTTGGTGGGAATGCAAGCTGGTATAGCCACTCTGGAAAACAGTATGAAGGTTCCTCAAAAAGTTGAAAATACAGCTACCCTAGGACCCAGCAATTGTACTACTGGGTATTTACCCCAGAGATCCAAATGTAATGATCCAAAGGGGCACATGCACCCCAATGTTTATAGCAGCATTGTCAATAATAGCCAAACTATGGAAAGAGCCTCAATGTCTATCAACAGATGAATGGATAAAAAAGATGTCATGTATATATACACACAATGAAATATTATACAGCCATAAAAAATGAAATCTTGCCATTTGCAATGATGTGGATGGAACTAGAGGGTTTTATGCTAAGCAAAATAAGGAAATTATCAGAGAAAGACAATTATCATATGATCTCACTGGTATGAGGAATTTGAGAAACAAGACAGGAGATCATAGGGGAAGGGAGGGAAAAATGAAGCAGGATGAAACCAGAGAGGGAGACAAACCATAAAAGACTTAATCTCAGGAAACAAACTGAGGGTTGCTAGAGGACAGGGGGTGGGGATTGATGAGGTGACTGAGTGATGGACACTGTGGCAGGTATGTGCTATGGTGAACACTGTGAATTGTGTAAGACGGATCAATCACAGACCTGTACCCCTGAAACAAATAATACATTATATGTTAATTTTTTTTAAAAAGAAGACGAAGAAGAAGATGCAGGGACACTGAGGTCAGGCAATGAAATTGTTCAAAGGTCACAGAGCCCAACGCCAGCTGGATATCCCATGCAATTAGGTCATCACCCTTCTGGAAGCATCTCTGGCACCTCCACTAGACCTGAGCAGTTCAACTATAGGCAGAGCTTCAAGCAACAGCAGTAAAAGAATTAAGCCAAGGTGTACTGATTATTAGTACCCAAATATTTCCATCAGTAAAATTTTGCCCACATTCCATGGCAAGATATAATAGAACTGAATCTATCTCTGGATTAAATTGCCCCTTATATGGGGTACAGGGTGGCAAATTCCAAAAAGAAGTGGAGGGAAGGCTGCAGTATACACTAATTCTTTGGCATACTTGGATCTGACCAGAAGTCCATGTGACCTCAGCATGACTGACATTTGGGGGCCAGATAGCTCTTTGTTGTGGGGATTGTCATGTGCACTACACGATGTTAGAAAAACCTCTGGCCTTTACCACTAGATGCCGTAGCACCTTCTCCCCGATGATGACATCCCAAACATCTCTAGACATCATCAAATGTTTTCCAGGCAGCAAAAATCCTCCTCAGCTGAGAACCAGTAGATATGACTGACAAGAATAATTGGGACTAACCTCAGCCTTGTGTTGCTGAAAATAATTGGGGAAATGTATATAGCTACCTTTCTGCTATATAATATTTCTGCATCTATGTCACACACAACAGAAGACAGCTTCCTCCACACTAGCTGACAGGTTTTTGAGAACTGCATCTAGGGAAACTGAGTTTGAATCACTTCAACTTCCATAGCTCTTTAGCACTTGAAGCTGGAAAGCAGAGGTTAAAAGTGAAGCTTTGAAGCTAGGACTAGTGTTGGGCTCACACCTGCTCATGCACCTGCTTGCAAGAGCCAACTGTCAGTATCTCTTCCCAACGCCATGTTCAGTAAGGTCACATTGGTACCTTAAAACCAGTCACAGTGAGAGTATCTATACCACAGATGTTGGCAAATGCTATAAATTTCAGATTTGGGAGGCTTTTGCTTTAGTTCTGTTTTTCTTAGAACCCAATGTTAAGTATTTACAGCACAGCTCTGGCTAGCAGTAAGGCGCTCCATGTTACTAGACATGATGAAAGCTATGGAGAAGAGGAGCAGCACAGTCCAGTCTTTCAAGATCTTAGACCATTTAGGAGGAGCTCTTCTAGAAGAATGGCTCTATCACAGATGAATGATTTTAGAGGTCATATTAAACAATTTTTAATCCAGAGCATCAAATCTGAGTCTCAGAGGCCCTATGTATCCCCTGCTATGGAGGCGCCTCAAGAATAAGGCAATATTAGAATTAGTGTAGATCATTGTAGGCAGAATAATTATAATTATAATTATACACTGTCTCTAGAATGTGGGCTGCTCTGGTAGTTTGTGAAGGGAATCAACAGTATTCAGAATTGGATTTAAAGAGTGAATGGGTGGGGCACCCATGGGGCTCAGTTGGTTAAGCGTTTGCCTTCAGCTCAGGTCATGATCCTAGGGTCCTGGAATCAAGTGCCACATCGGGCTCCTTGCTTAGGGAGGATCCTGCTTCTCCCCTACCTGTCAGTCCCCCTGCTTGTGCTTGTTCTCTCTCTTTGTCAAATAAATAAATAAAATCTTTGAAGAAAAAAAGAGTTGATGGGTGAGGAGGATGGGGAAAAATACACATGATGATCAAATGAACAAGATGCTTTAAGGCATTACCAAAGCCCCAGTCCCCTTTCAGTGGCTAAAAATCAAAGGGGAAGGAAGGAAAGAAAGGAGGGAAGGAGGAAGGGAGCTTATATTTAAATTTATAGCTTAAAAATAATTTTTCTAAAATAATAGGAAGTTTGAATCTCAAGTTTGAAAGAGCATGTGATAACTGGGAAAAGTGATCTAGGCTGGTGAACTCCAGGACAAAGTGCAGTAAAATTATTTTAAACTTTTAAAATACAGAGGATACTATAGGCATATGCCAAAGACTATCTTACAAAATGCCAAGCTTTTCACCTGCTTGATTGAAAGTTACAAGTACAGTATTAGAACTCTTTCCCAGATGGGCATAGGCTCAGCTTCCTCTTGACCAAGATATTAGCTGTTATCTGTGAACAGGCACTGAGACCATTACTAGGATAATCAGTGCACCTTAGTTGGCATTCTAACCCAAAAATCCTTTTACATAACATAATCAACCAGTCTGTAGGACCCAAAGGCTTCCAAGAGAACTCTAGGAAGAAAAAAACCCATTGCATTTTCTTGTGAAAGTTTATCTGTGCCAAACTTTTTATTCCATTGACAAGCTAAATTCGGTTATTCTGAATAGATCTAAAGATTTTTTCTTTTTTTAAAAAAATTTTTATTTATTTTTTAAATTTCTTTTCAGTGTACCAGAATTCATTGTTTATGTACCACACCCAGTGTTCCATGCAATACATGCCCTCCATAATACTAACCACCAGGCTCACCCAACCTCCCACCCCCTTCCCCTCCAAAGCCCTCAGATTGTTTTTCAGAGTCCATAGTCTCTCATGGTTCATCTCCTCCTCCAATTTCCCCCAACTCCTTTCTCTGCTCCGTCTCCCAATGTCCTCCATGTTATTTCTTATGCTCCACAAATAAGTGAAACCATATGATAATTGACTCTCTCTGCTTGACTTATTTCACTCAGCCTAATCTCGTCCAGTCCATTCATGTTGATACAAAAGTTGGGTATTCATCCTTTCTGATGGAGGCATAATACTCCATAGTGTATATGGACTACATCTTCCTTATCCATTCGTTCACTGAAGGGCATCTTGGTTCTTTCTACAGTTTGGTGACTGTGGCCATTGCTGCTATGAACATTGGGGTACAGATGGCCCTTCTTTTCACTACATCAGTATCTTTGGGGTAAATACCCAGTAGTGCAATTGCAGGGTCGTAGGGTAGCTCTATTTTTAGTTCCTTAAGGAATCTCCATACTGTTTTCCAAAGTGGCTGCACCAACTTGCATTCCCACCAACAGTGTAAGAGGGTTCCCCTTTCTCCACATCCTCTCCAACATGCGTTGCTTCTGTCTTGTTAATTTTGGCCATTCTAACTGGCATAAGGTGGTATCTCAATGTAGTTTTGATTTGATTCTCCCTGATGGCTAGTGATGGTGAACATTTTTTCATGTGTCTGTTAGCCATTTGTATGTCTTCATTGGAGAAGTGTCTGTTCATGTCTTCTGCCCATTTTTTGACCTGATTATCTGTTTTGTATGTGTTGAGTTTGAGGAGTTCTTTATAGATCCTGGATATCAGCCCTTTGTCTAAAAATTATACATATGAAGTAGCATTTCAAGTGAGAATGACCTAGAGCCTCTCCTTTCTGTGCTGCTTAGTGAATACAAAAAATAAAAATGTGGTTGCCACATGGGTCCATTCCTGAACATGTTAACAGTAGTGTTGGAGATATTGTGTCCCAGCCTTATATCACCAAGATCATGCCCAACAAGGAAGTGAGGGTGATATTTTTCTCTTTTAATATTTCACAAGCTTGGCCTTCTTAAACATGTGACTCAAAGCAAATAAATCACTCATATGCCATTATTCAAGATCAAATGAATCTACAAGACAAGTTTTACAGTATCCCAAAGTTGATGTTTTTAAATTTAAAATGGTCACTTTAGAATGCAGAGTCTGCATAGTCTGCAAAGAGCTCCATGATTTGACTCAATTTAATTACCCAGTTAAGTGAAGAGTAATCTCCTTCTCAAACATATTCATATAACACACAGGTATAGTATACACACACACACACACACACACACACACACACACATTGGTCTGTTGCAGTTAAAGTTCATAAATACACCAAAATGTCTTATTGCTAACACTTTACACCCACAAAGTAAAACTTTATAGGTTATTGGTTTTAAAGCACGCTAAATTCAAAGCAACTGTTATTCTCCTGCTATTTAAGAAATAGCAGATCAGCTCATCCCAGATAACTCAAAATCCATTTTCCCCAGGTATCCGACATTCTGAACTAACAAGTCCTATTGTATTTCACGCTGGGACACTCTTTGTTACACGCCATTAGCTAAGTTATTTGTTCTTCTTTGAAATTTGACATAAACATTAGTGTAGCTATTATTGCAACCATAAGATATATATATGATTTATTTGATTTTTATTTCTCAAAGAAAAAACTTCATCCTCTTGACTAACATGATATTTGTATGCATTTTGAATTTTAATCATACAGATCTGGAGAACAGCCATATTTAAAATCTGTGATGCAGAAATTAGATCACCAGATTTGGAGTCAGCAAAAAGGGCCTAAATTCTGGCAAGCAGTCTGTTTGAATAGTCCTCTAGCAATATGACTCCCCAAGAAGTGAGAGAGCAGGAGGGTGGGGCTCCCATGCCCACAGATGGCAGCTCTCCAGGGAGGCACCTCCCAGCCAGCCTCCTAAGCAAACAAGCATCTGGGGACAGACAGGCAGTCAAACCTTGTTTCTTTCCCTGCCAGAAAGGCCCACTGTTATTCACAAGATCATGCCCATGTGCAGAACTGTGGAGAGCCCTGCCTATAGAGAAAGATTCCCCAGGACAGAATAACAGAACTGAAAAAGAGATGAAATTAGATGGAGGGTTCTGTTGGGGAATTATGCTAAACCCACCCAATTATAACCTACCCATCAGTCATTATTGATAGGTATCTATATCTGGCGGAGAGTATATTTTCAGCAATGCAAGGAAAATGGGAAGTGTGAAAGCTAGCAGCTTCTGGCAGAACAACTCAATATGATTCAGCTTGGGCGTGCAAGGCCAAGCATGCATTACCCGCTTGCTTCTCTGCACAGCTTCGACTTATTCCTCCCACCCAGCAGGAGCCACTTAGGTCCCCCAAGCAGCCTCACCCTGCCTCAGGCCCCATACTCTCCACCTATGATAGACTTAAAGAATGTTAGTTCAGCCTGGATTTTCCCTTGACCCCAGTGTTAGGAACTGATTAGTCCCTTGTCCTTATGCTGCACTGACATAAGGCCCCCTACTAGGGGCTAGCACTGTCCCTGCTAAAGTAGCTTCCTCTGTCCTCTTTCTCAGCTACACTGGAGTTCAATATTTTATTCTTACCATGATTTCCAGACATCACTCACATGTTTCTGACCATTGTCCTTTATCTGGGCCCTGCCTTCTCCTACCAGACTTCTCTGCGATTGATGGACAATCACGCAATCACTTACTTCCTGCCACCAGGCTCTTCAGCGAAGCTGGCTCTCAGTCTGCCCACTGCATTTGGGTCTATCCCACCCAGACACCCCCCCAGCCAAGTACCTTTTATAACCTGACAGACATGCCTAATCTTTAGGCCAGAACATCAACTTAATTCTTTCCTTCAATATCAGATAAATACTTGACCCAAGGATTCTGCCAAAAGACACTTGTGCAACACTTCCCATAACCCTCACCTCAGCTCCGTAAGATGTATATCTTACCCCAGTTTCAAATATGAGAAACTGAGGCTCACTGATGCCAAATAACTGGCTGTAGATCTTATTCCTGAGAAACTGGGAAGCCAGCCATCTAAAATCAGGCCTGTGTGGATATGTGAGTCTAACCACTGTACCACATGGCTGGTAGAAATGATGGGTTGGGATCCTTTCCAAGCAAAATCATTCTTCAGACCAAGCTTCAGCTCCGATTTCCTTCAGTCTTCTCAATCAGGGTAGTGTTTGGTGACAGGGAACAGGTGAATTCTTGCTTCCACATTGTAAATCCTGGTCAGAACATTTATAATAAAATGCAGGAAGAAAGGGGAGTGCCAACGCTGACAGCTGGAGAGTGCCAGGAGTATAGACATTTTTCTAATGCTGTGGGGCTTTGCTGGAGGGCTGAAATTTCAATTGGCAGCTGTTTCATCTTTAATGTGGAAAATATCAACTATAAACAGGAGACCAATATCTCTACATGTATCAGTGGAATTCCGGTATTCAGCTCAGATCTTTTCCTTGGGCAGATATAGACATACTCTTTTCTGCAAGTAGTCATTGACCTAGAGAAAGAAATAAGCACTAAGATGAAAAATTGAGCAGCCTTCAAAGTTTAGTCAAACACAACAAACTGAGGGATTTTCTCCCCTATCTCTCTTTAACATAAAATATTTACAAGCTCTTTCAACCTTAGTTTCATCGCTCAGAGTAGGAGTGATTTATTGCTTCCTGCCAAGTATTTAGGGGAAACAAAGGCAAAAATGCTGTACGTTCTAGAACAAATGACCTAATAAAGGGAAATGGCTATACAGAAGATTGTACGCATATTCTCTGTATAGGATAGATTTGTTTGAACAATAAAATTCCAAAGGGATGCTATAGAGTCATAGTTGGTAAGAAACCATTATATCCTTGTTGTGGGCATCAGTCACAGCAGAGATTAGAGATAAACCTTACCAAACTTTTTATGCAATTCATTATATTGGGTTCCATCTTGTTTTAAAGGAACTTCTAATATCTTTAGGAATTTGTGATTCCCCCATGGTGTGTTAGGAACTCACCCACTGGACATCCGTCCAATGCTGTCATTCAATGTGAAAACAGCTCCAAAACAAAATCAGGGAACAATGCCAAGGTAGAATTCTTTATCAAGCATATATGATTTAATAAAATCGTCTTAAATTCTTAGATCATAACATTCAGGGAGAGCCCTTGTTCCTTTTCTATTCACTCTTGTTTCTCATCTGGTTCCAGTTTGGATCATTTCTGTTGGCCTATCTACAAAGTTCCTTGTTTCTTTCCTCACCTGTGTCCAGTCTGTGGGGCTAGGGATTGAATCAGTCTGGTGAGAAATTGAGCAGAGTTTGGGTTTTTTGGTGCTAGGTTATCTTCAGTGCTCCATACATCTGAAATCCTCTGGCCACTGCTATCTGGTCTGCCTGTCTTAGCCAGCTCTAGGTTTTGGTCCAGGCCCCTGTCACCCCCTTCAGGAATCTCTCTGCCTCTCTGCTTGCCAGGGTAGCTCCCTGCTCTCCCTGCCCCGCCCAGCAGGAGCTTACTGGTGCTGGGGCATGTGGGGGCTGGGAGTCCCCATAGTCCAGTCTCAATGAAACCAAGGGAAACAGGGCCTTGTAGGTGGGTCTTTCCCAGCATTCCTGCCCCCCCCTTTGCTGCCCAGGGACAGAAAAGTCTCCTGTCCCTCCTCCAGGTAGCCAACTATGACTTCCCTCACTCCCCCAGAAGCAGTGAATCTTACCTTGGGTCCTAGGGCAGGAAGACTTCTGCTCCTCTATAAGCCCCTTCGGGCTTCTGTTTCTCAGGAGAGCAGTGTCTGGGAGTGCTCAGGGTTCTGTGCCCCTGCACCCCCCAGGGGGCGTTCACTCTGCTTCATCTTTTGGGGAGCCAGTGGAGAAGAGGTGGTGAGTGATGGGACTTTCCTGAACCATCCATGTTCTAAGTCCAGCTCTTCAAGAGTACAAAAAGATGCTATAACAGGCTTACCCATAAATCTCTTCATGTGCACAAGCCTATCAGTAGACCAGTAGCATCTCAGAAGCAGAATTCCTGGTTCAAGCAGCATGCTTACTTCTTACATTTTCATTCAAATTCACATTTTGCACTCCAACAAAAATTAGAACAACTTAATTCCACAAAGAATGCACCAAGAGTCCCATTTTCTTATCCATACTTGGTAATTCTGTGTATTAAGGTCCTTCTGATATTCACTAACTTTATAGGAAAGGGACAGTTTCATGGCTCTTGATTTGCAGATTGGCAGTGGGTGTGTTTATTTCAGAGGTACTTAGTTTTTGTTCAGTTTATTGGGTTAATCTCATATTTATTTGGAAAAGTTCTTCACATTTTAAAGAAGTTAGGTCTTCTTGTACGAATTAGTTTTCTTCCTATTTTGCCATTTGTCTTCTAACATTGTTCATGAGGTTTGTCTCTATTCATAAATGTTCACCTCTGTGTATTTAAATCATTTCTTTCATGCTTCCAGAGTTTCATGCCCTGCTTTAAAAAAAAAACGCATTCCACTCTAAATTATACTTTAAAAATCATATTGAAACTTTTATATGTCATAAAATTAAATGCTATGCAACTGTTAAAATCAATAAGAACAATCTACAGGTACTTCCAGAGAAAAAGGTCTATTATATATTCAGTTTTTTTAAAAAATCTTTACCTGTATTATTTCATTTAAGCCTTGCAACGCTCTATAAAGTCGATATTATTATTTCCACAATTTCACTAATAAGGCCTGAGTTACAGAGATGTTAAGTATCTTTTAACTTACCCAAAGTCTCATTATTACTATCCAGAATTCACTCCAGGTTGACCGACTCCTAAGCCCAACTGTTTGGGTCTATCTGTGGAATATGAAGAAACTGGTGTGTCTTATTCCAGTTTTTTTTTTTATATTTTATTTATTTATTTATTTATTTGACAGAGAGAGAGAGATAGCAAGAGAGGGAACACAAGCAGGGAGAGCAGGAGAGGGAGAAACAAGCTTCCCACTGAGTAGGGAGCCCAATGCGGGGCTCCATCCCAGGACCCTGGGATCACAACCTGAGCTGAAGGCGGACACTTAACCAACTGAGCCACCCAGGCACCCCCCAACTGTTTTTATTCTTGAGTAGAATTCGGCAACTAGGGAAAAAAAAAATCTCTTCTGAACTTGTTCATTTTTAGTTGTCTGCTTGTTAGTTTTTCCTAGAATGAGCCTAGAATTATTGCTTTCATAACATTTAAAAAAAAAACACCTGATATTAGAGAAAGATCCGTTGTCTCTCGAAAAGAACAGGTGTAGTACTAAATATTCTCCAAACTTCTTTGAAAATGGAAGATAATTTTGGAGAGCATTTTGAAGAACTAATGTTATTTTTAAAATAATACCTTTGGGAGAAGGAACTAAAACAGTAAATTCTTTTTCCTGGTTCCCTTCACTTTGCTGACAGCTGTGTTCCCAGGACCATTATCTCAGTGAATAATGCTGAAGGCAAAGTCACTTTACTATTTATTAAGGATATAATGTATGTTTTCATTAATACTTTAGCCTTGGCCCTTTTCAGTGACTTGTGCAAGGGAAAAGTTTTTGTCGTCGATATAATTGACTTTCTTAATGAATTACATAATTATCTGACATTTTGCAACATCCGATTAAAGCAGGTAAGTCTGCATTTCATTACCAAGTTATGTAGGTTTCAGACAGACTTATTCTCCCCTACCTCTGACTCTCATATCTGGTATTGTGTATGACTGTAAGCCAGTGCCTTTTCTTTTTCTCCCGTATATCCCCACTCAGCCTAGGAAACTGCATATACATTAACTGCTGCAAAGTGTTTATGCCAAAATCCAGAGTGAGGGTTAATTATTGGGGAAGTCCCTTTCCCTGGGCAATCTGCACATTTATTAAAAAATCCTTATGGCAGATAGTGCAAGCACGAGGCTTTTGAAGCTTTCTATAAAGGCTTATTCATCTGCATTGATTAAATCCCACATAATTAGATTCAGTTGAAGGTCACTAAGAACAGTGATATGTTTCTACAGAAACATTCACATTCTTTTCACCTGCCTCCCATTTCCTTTCCTTCTTTCTTTTTTAAATTAACTATTGCTGCATGCCCTCTGGACTGGAGAAACTTCATAGCAGTGTCCATGGTTCCAAGAATAAGACTTTAGTTTAAAAGTCTTTGACATTTACTTCCTCATCAAATTATTAAGAACCTACTCTGTGCCAAGTCTTGAGGATTCTTTTTTAAATAATAAATAAATAAGATGGAGTCTCCTCCCCCAAAAGAGCTTTATAACCTAGCAGAGACCAGAGGCTAGTAAGGTATTATTTCGATGGAGGACAACTGGTGCTTATAAATGGAGATACAACTAAACTCCATGGAAGTAATCAGGACACACAAAGAAATCTGAGAAATTTTCTTCACATGAACTGCACACTCTATGGTAAGAAACCCAACAGAAAAATCTTTCACTCAAAAGGCAAGTATGTGCACAAGGTCATTCCCTTGGCGACTTCAAACCTCTCTTCGTTCACCTTCAAATTCTGTTTCCATGCCAGGCCATGTACTGAATACACATAATCATGTATGTTGCATTATTTAAACCTAAGAATTGGTGAGGCAATTACTACTCTAATTTCTTACAAGAAAGCTCACACAGAGGTTAATTTCCTCAAAGCCACACAGTTTGGGAAAAGTTGGATTCGAATATGAACGTAGGGGTGCCTGGGTGGCTCAGTCAGTTAAGCATCTGCCTTCAGCTCAGATCATGATGGGGGGTCTTGGGATCGAGCCCCACTTCAGGCCCCATGCTCAACAGGTAGCCTGCTTTTCCCTCTCCCTGCCCCCTGCTAGCGGTCTCTCTTGCTATCTCTGTCCTCTGTTTAAAATAAATAAATAAATCTTTAAAAAAGAAAAAAGAATATGAACCAATTTTCCTGCCTCGAGACCACTGATGATCCTGTGGCACCATGATTGTGAGCAGCTTTTGTCTGAAGCTCTTGTGTGAATGTCCCTGTTGGTTAGGCTGGAGGGAACATAAAGTTATAGCTAGATGACATCCCAAGGGCTGGTTTCCTCTATAATCCAGTCTCCCAAGGTTGGGAATATTTCCTTGTATGTATTTGTGGGCAAAATTTTTTGCCTATTCACTCAGTATTGAACCTGGTTACACTTCAGAGATAAAACACTTTTCCAAATGACCATAAAAGTTTAAGTATTACTTGAAATATAAATCAATAAGGCTATTCTTTATCTTAATTTCTTCCAGTTTCCATTAATATCAGTCTCATAACCATGACCCATTTGGAGAACCTAACCTCAGAACATTCAACGAGAAACAAAGGGCTTTGCATTAAGTGTTCTATTTCTGGTTTCTTTTACATTCATCCTAAAACATTTTTTATCCTGAAACTGTTTGCTAATCTGATGTGTCTATATAATTAAATGGCGCAGCCAGTGTTCAAATAACTATATAAAGGTATCACAAGATAAGTGAGGCTAACACTACTGCATCCAGAAAGACAAATCAGCCATGTAGGGAAATGACCCACACCAAAATGTTTGAGCAGCTGTCTCTGATTATTTTGGCACTTTTCCCACATCAAAACAAGAGCAGAAAGAAACTGTCCTCTAATTGACTAGACTGTAATAATAATTTCTACCATTTATTGAGGACCTTTATGCTATATTGTGTATCTACTGCCACATAACAAATTACCCCAAAACTCTGCAAGTTAAGACAACAAGCCAGGGAACCTGGGTGGCTCAGTTGGTTAAGTGTTTGCCTTCAGCTCAGGTTGTGATCACAAAGTCCTGGGATCAAGCCCCACATCAGGCTCCTTTTGCAGTGGGAAAACAGCTTCTCCCCTGTCTTCTGCTGTTCTCCCTGCTTGTGTTTTCTCTCTCTCTCTCTCAAATAAATAAATAAAATCTTTTGTAAAAATTTAAAAAAAGACAACAAACCAATATCATCTCATAGTTTCGGTGGATCAGAAATTCAGGAAGGGCTTATTAGGTGATTCTGCTGAGGATCTCTCATGAGGTTTCAGGCATGCACTTCCAATATGGCTCACTGACAGAGCTATTGCAGGAACTATGGGTTCCCATACTTGGACCTCTCCATGAGCATTACTTGAGTGTCCTCTGACTTCCTCCTGAGCAAGTGACCCAAGAAGGTAAAATGGAAGTTACAATGTCTTTTATGATCTACCCTCAGAAATGATATCCCGCCATGCCCACAATATCCTGGAGTTTTACACATCTCAGCTCTACCGAGTATCAGAGGGTCTACATAAAACATGAATCCCAGGGCGTGAGGATAATTGACACCACCATGAAGTCTGCATGCCACACATACTTAGCGCTTCACAAGAACTACTTCATTTGATCCCAGTGCAGCCCCATGAGATAAGATCATTACTAATATGATATCCATTTATAGATGTGAAAACTACAATCAGAAAAGCATGATAATAAATTCAAAGCCTGTAGGTAGCATGTGTTAGAATTAAGCCAGCCAGGTTTCCTTGGAGTACTTAACCATGGACTGTCTACCTAAGACACAAACCTAGGGGCACCTGGGTAGCTCAGCTGGTTAAGCAGCTGACTCTTGGTTTCCGCTCAGGTCATGATCTCGGGGTCATGAGGTAGAGCCCCAATTCAGGCTCCACACTCAGCATGGAGTCTGCTTCAAATTCTCTTCCTCTCCCTCTACCTCTCCCCCATTCTCTCTCTCTTTCTCTCTCTCAAATAAAATAAATAAATTAACTCTTTAAAGATACAGACCTAGAAGGAAATGAGTGTAGCATTACTGGGGAAAAGCTGAAAACCATTCTTTGGAGTAGCAAAGTAATTGTGGAATCTATGTGGAAGTGAAGGTCAGAGGAAAGCCAGAATGCAAGTGCAAGTGAGAGCTGCTTCCACATTGCTCTAAGAGAAGACAAACGCTCCCTATAAGTGAAAGAGGACCCTTCTGTTCCTTGCTCATATATAGCTCAAAAATAGTCCAAACCCTACACCTGAATTCCAGTTCATCTAGATAAAGCTGCATTCCAGAAAACAATGCTCAAGATAATGGACTTAAGTGTTCAAGAACCAATAAAGGAGAATCTCCCACTGTAAATTAATACTTCAAGATCTGACATTTGCAAATCTATCTCTCAGTTTGGGCAATATTGGGGGGAGCACAAGCCTAAGGATGAGATCTCACTGGTTGACTTGGCCAATGTCCTTCTCTGAAGCTTCCAACTAGCCGGATTTTAAAACTCCCTCTTCTACTTTAATAAAAACAGATAGCTCTGGAAATACTTGCTCATTTTTAATCATTTTGTAATCATACCTCCAAAATGATGCTTCTAGTTTCATGGGGTACCAGTACCCAAGAAGTGGAGTATAATGACCACATTCAGAATTGCACAGGAAGAGTATTCCATCCTAGGACCAGGTCAGCATCTTTCTAGGAACAATTCTCCCTTATTTGGGCTTAAGAAATTTCATTTTTAAAAAGTAGTTATGAACTTCAGCACCAAATCCAACTTTACTCAGAAACCTAATCTCTGCCACTTTATAAATAACAGCCAAATGAGTAATACAAATGCAAATTAAACTGCAGGGGAGGACAAGTTGCTGGAGGGGAAGAAATCCCCCCAGTATTAGTTTATCTCCTAGGTAAAGAAGATGCCAGCCTTGTGCCCAGATGAGTTTGTTCTCTCCCAAGCCATGGGGAAAGACATGAAGAGAATTGAGGGCACAGCTGTGGAATGCATCCTGAAGCCCATACATTTGGGTTCCCAAGGCTGTTCCCAAGCTTTCGCAAAATAATGTTTGATTACTACAGTAACCGATGACTGTTTTTATTTGCATTTCCCACAGTGCTGCTACAGTAGGCATCCTCAGCTTGGGACTGCTGAAAATCTTTAATGTGTAACTGCTATTTTCCATAACAATGAAGCTAACCTTGCAGGGATCAGGTCCTGGAGAAGAAAGTTTTCAGAAGCAATCTAATATTTTCACAGCAGTGTCTCCCTACAGGGTTCTTTTTCAAAGTTTAGGGAGGTAGCTCTGGAGTTAGAAGTGTGGAATTAGAGTACAAGCTACCCTATGTCACTAGGACAGACACAAAAGCAGTCAAAGTCTCCGATTGTTCCCAGGTGATCATATCCTCATGGAGTGGGGGAATCACTGTTCATCAGGACAAGTCTGAACCCAGTAGTGGCCAAACTGGGTTTCCCCAAATATCCAAAAGTTAAATACACAAACCCCTCCTCTGTGCAAAAAAAAAAAAAAATTGCTTAAGTAGAGAGTAAGCAATAGATCATTTATATGATAGAAAGAATAAATGTGAATGTGGATCACCAGCATGATGTAACTACCAAAATCCATGCCAAAAACACTTGGCAGAGCCTACTCCCCATGAGAGGTGTTCATGCCCTCATCTGTATCCCATACATTGTTCTGCTCACTTCAATTTAGCAAAGGCATTCATGTCATAACTCTCCCCACAATCCTCATCCAGTAGCTTTTAAGAAGATCCTTTCAGCTAACCTTCCTGATGTCTTGAGTGTCTGAAGATTTTTTTCAAAAACGGTGATAGTGTAATAGGATGTACAATACTAATTCAAAATTCGTTTCCTCAGGAGTTAAGAATATTTCTTAGTTTCTTTGTATCTAGTGTTACTGGCAAAAATCTGATGTCCTATAAGACTCAATAACAGATTGATGACTTGATTACACAAATTTTGAAACAAACAAAAAAAAAAACTTGCAGGGAGATTGTCATTGCTTTACATTTCTGTAATTTTAAAAAATGCCTAGCTTAATAGACGGCTGTTTCTGCGTTCTTTCTATTGCAATGTCACATGTCATGTAACCTGTGGAAAATTCCATTGTATACTCATAATTATAACAGTGGAAAAGCAAATAATATCTTGGTATTCTGAAAACATTTTTTACTTCATACACTTCCTCAAGTAGTCTTGGGGAACCCTCAGCTCCTCAGGTTATACTGTGAGAACTGCTGGTATAAAATACTTCTAAAACTAGAGAAGAAAAAGTCCAACAATGTTATTTTAAAATGAGCTAGTGAAATGAACAGACTACTCAAAGAAAAGGAAATGGCCCTTGGACATAAGAAATTTTCAAGCTTACTCATATTACTAGAAACACCAACTCAAATTAGGCCAAGACTCCATTTATCAAAAGAAAAAAGTGTTTTCTTTCTTTTTTAAATTATGTTCAATTAGCCAACATATAGTACATCATTAATTTTTGATGTAGTGTTCAACGATTCATTAGAGAAATTTAACAACATATTTGTTGCAAGACTGGAGAAACCTAGTGAACAATACGAACATTCACACTCAGATTATGAGTCCTAAACACCACTTCTCTAGAAAGGAAGTTAAATGTCTTCAAGAAATAGCTTATTTCCAGTCCGGAGCAGAAATATACAAGATGAGTTTAGAACATTTTGTTGTGCTTAATGGAAAGGGAACTGGTAAGGAATATTAGAATCACATCTAAAGAGCTCAAGAGCCAAGCTGATGAGTTCTATCAAATATGGTATAACTTCAGCATCAATAAGGACTATATCCACAGTGGATTACAATACATAAAATACGTTTAAGTCCATGACCTCATAAAAACATGACAAAATAATAATAATAGGTGACCTTGAAAGATGATAGCGAACCAAGTCATTTTTAAAACTAATAAAGCAAAGACTAAGGCATTTATCTTGTCTTTCCTTTAAGAACTACACCAGTGGAATATCAAATAGTAAATGAAGGGAACTTTCTTTTTGTAGAAGTATTTCAGTTAATAAATGAAGAAAGAATGACAGAATTCCACCATTTTGCAATCCTAAAGAAACTGAATGATCTAGGCATTGAAAAATTGATTGTCAAAAACTTCAGCATGACAGAAGACAAACAGATACTATGTGTCTCCCATGGGCAACACCAGCAATAAAGTGCTCTTGTTGGAAAAAAAAACAACTAAACAGAATCAAAGGAAGCCTCAAAATTTGATCATCTATTTGCCAAGTTGGTTAGAAATATCTACTCATCTGGCAAAGTCAGAGACTTACATAGTTTATGTGACCTTTTCCAGGGAGCTGTGCCCATAAATCCATAGATCTCAGGCTTACTTACCTTAAATAATCCTAGACAACCAGACATCCTGCTAAACTCTCCTACTAGCAAAAAACCATTAATTGTTTATCACATTTGCCATCAGCAAATTTACAAAAGGATTCTACTGAGTCCACACCTTCTTTCTTTCCCAGGGGCATCCCCATGGGATAGAAAAGACTTTAGACCTGCTGCTTAACCATCTACTTCCTTCATGCCCTTCCAGATAATAAGACAAATTATTGAAAGGTCACAATTGGTGACACACTAAAGTATCACAAGTAATAAAAGAGACAAATGAAACAAAACTAAAAAGCCAGAAATGAACCCATACCTATGTAAGAATTTTATATATGCTGGGGATAATAACTCAGAATCAATGGGGGAAACAATGGATGGTTTAATAATAGTGTTGAGAAAATAGAGTCATTGTGGTAGTCTTACTGCAGGATGGTTCCCAATGACAAACCTACCTCTTGGTATTCACACTCTTGTGTAGTCCTCTCCCACGCTGGGTCACAGCTGCTCTGCATAACCAATAGCATATGGCATAGCTGAGAAAATATTTCTGAGGTGAGGGTAGGAATGACTGTGACTTCCATCCTGAGTTCTCTCCCTACTTTTTTCCCCCTCTCTGTCTTTCATTTCTTGCTCTGGGGAAAGCAGGCAGCCATGTTGTGAACAGTCCTCCAGAGAGATTTCCATGACAATATTTCAATAAGTCTCCAGACCTCAGTGAGGAACTGAGGTCTACCAACAATTATGTGAACATGCTTAGAAGCAGATTTCCCAGGCTTTGAAGTCACCGCAACCCTGGCCAGCAGGTTACCTGAAACCTGACACAGAACCACCTGGCTAAGGTGCTGCCAGGCTCCCAGCTCTGAGGATGTAAGATCATGTTTGTTGTCTTATCCCACTAAATTTTATGGTGATTTATTCTGTAGTGGCAAATAAATAATACAGATTTTGGTACCAAAGGTAAGATGTGTCATAACAAAAGCCTATATGGGAGAGATGGTGGGCAGAAACTGGACAGGTAAAGGACTTTGAAGAGAGCATTAGTAAAAGTCTAAATTGCCTAATTGGACTGTTTGTAGAATTTTGGACTTTAAGCAGGTTGCCAGCAAGGGCTTAAAAGAAAATGAGGAATATCTTACTGGATGCTGGAGGAAAGGAGATCCTCATTATGTCCTGACAGAAAGTTGGACAACAGTAACCAGAAGTAATGTGGAAGTTACAAATATACTTCATGCACAAAATGATCTAGCTAAGATTTCCAGCCAGACTGGTGAAAATTCTGCAGAAACTCTGAGAGGGCAGAGATTAGCTGAAGGACCATTATACAGAAAGAACCAGAACTTGCTAGTTTCAAAGCTTCCCAGCCCCTAAGATGGCAAACAATCCTAAATCTAGGAAATAGCTCTGAGCAAAGATCAAATCCAGGAAACTCTCAGTGAAGCTGAACCTGAGAGAGTGAGCAATATAAAAAAAAAATCAGTGGAAATATCAAAGGTGGTGCCTCAGAGGGTCATTCTGTGACAAAAGGGCTCTTCAGTTTTCAAGGGTGCGACTCACAAGTCCTTTAATTCAACTAGCAGAGCTGCCAAGAAGCTCAAGAGCCCGGTCCTCAATGGAAGCCCAAAGTAGAACAGGGCTTACTTTGGAGAGATTTGTCAGCATGCTTTTGTCTAATGGCCTGAACTCCAAAAAGTATGCACAGGAGACCCACGAGGTCTTTAAGACTATGTTAGATGCAAAAACATCTACCACTTGGACTGAAAGGGACAGAAACAGCACAAAAGGAAAAGATGCCTCAGGCCCCCCAAAATCTACAACCAGGAGACAGACCGAAGACACTAGTCAGCTGCAAACACAAGCTACCTTTCTAAAAATGAACACACAACTCAGGGAGTGGCATTGAGAGCCTAGAGACTGTGGCCAAAACCGTAAATAATGAATAACTCCTTCGCCAAAGTATAACCGAGCTCTAAAACAGGAAGCTCCTGCCCTCTCCTACCTGTATCTCGTAATTGTTAGATCCAGTGACTGTGTCTCCCATTTTTCCCCTTTTTGAAAGGTTTATTTACTGAAGAGAGAGAGAGAATGGAGAGGAGGGGCAGAGAGACAAGGAGAGAACCTGAAGTAGATTCCACACTGAGCGTAGCCCCATGTGGGGCTCTCACCCCATCCCCGTTTTAAAAGAATAATGTCTACAGAGGTCACCCTATGCCTGTCCCACCCTGAATGTTGCATAAATAAGGGACAAATAGCTTCTTTCTTTAGTTCCAGGGATCAAGAGAAATTCTACTCAAAGAATCATACTGAATGGACCACATCCAAGGAGCCTTGCACTCCCTTGGGCCTGACTTAGATGGTAAGATCCTGAACTTTGGTCTGATGCTCAGATAACATCAAGCAAGAGCAAACATATGGCTAAGTCAGAATCTTTATGCATTGCTAGTAAAGAAGACATTTTTGAGGGGTAAATGGTGAAATTAAAGATTATCCTACCTATAACCTTAGCTATCTTATTCCTCAGGAGGGAAACACTCTCCTGGGAGCGTGAGGAGGCATGTATGAGGATATTCCTTAAAATATTGCTTATACTAACAAAGTCTGAAGCAACCTGGATACCATCCACAGAAGAATGAAGAATGAAAATGTGGGGCAGATATTTGATAGGAGATGACAGAGAAGACAAACAGCAATGATACTGAATTTTTTCAACAACAGGATTGATTAAATAAATAAAGCCAAATGAGTTTTACAGCACAGCACCGTTTATATAAATTAAAGAAGACACACTTGCCAAACAAAACTGTATGGTTTTCACTGAAAACCCTCTAAATGTTCTTGAGTGGGTGCTTATGGAAGGTAGAGAGAAGAACACAAAGATGAGCAACAAAGGGAAAAATAATAAAATAAAATATAAAATTAATAAAATAAAATAAAGGAGTTGTATGCTAATGAATCATGAAGTGAAAAATCTGATTAACTGAATTTTTCATGTCTGAGGTTCACACACACACAGGTATGGAGAAAGGAGAAAGGAAAAAGCAAACTAACCAAGAAATAAGATGGGGTCAGAAAAGGAGAGAGGAAGAAGGAAAAGAAGGGAAGAAAGGCAAATTAGCTAAAAGGGGTGTAGCAGTTTTAGCTAAAGAGCGTGGAGATCACTGAAAGGCATTAGCAACTCTAGGCGCTAGCTGGAGTTCCAGCCTTTTTCATCTTCAGCACTGTGGGCTAGCTAGCTCTTTCCAGGTTCTGTGATCTGCTGTACCATGAGAAAGTATCAGGATCTATGAGGTACCTCAAGCTGAAGAAAAGGCCTAACTTAGTTTCTGGCTCATTGATGGAAAGAAGTAGTACTATAAGGAGTCCAGGGTATTGTTCTACTGAAGGAAAAATATTAAAATATTAGAGAACATACATGCTCAATCAAGGTTCCTGGAAGAGGGGGTCTCCTGAGCCTCCCAGGAAATTGACCTCACACTGTCTGCAGAGTTTTGAGCCATTTGGGGTCTCTGGCTCCTGAATCTCTTTTCAGTGCCTCAGATTCCTTTTGAAAACAGGTCTGAAGGTATTTTAAAAGCTACTAATTAGATAAAATTCATATCACACTCAGAAATTGTGTTTCATCAATATACTCTGAAAATGCTACTATTAGCCATATTTATGTCTTATTAGCAGTAAAAAAGCATTAAGTGGCTTTCCCAGGCAGCCCGTGGTACTGCTAGCCTGTCCATTGCCCGTATTAATTATGAAGCCATCTTTCAAAGGGCAGCGTGACAAGCTGGCTGAAGATGAATAGAAATCAGAGACTGTTTTTTTCATTTCTCTCAGCCCTTTTCCCACTGAAACCTTGATGGTACTTGGATAAATAATATTTGAGAGCCACCATTTCTGAGATCCTTAATGAGACCATTAAAGCCAGGGAAAGGAAAAAGTGTTGGGTGTTACAGAAAGCAGGCCAAGAGACACGGTTCGTGCCCACTGAAAAAGCAAAAACTCATTGCTTGCTCAGGAAGCCAGGTGTGAGAATGGAGTTTAGTACCCATCTGGACACTTAACTCTTAAAATAATATGGGGGAGGAAATTCAAAGGATCGAAAATGAAGAGAGCAACAGATGCCAGACTGACTAAGAGTCAACCATCATAAAAAGCCAACCCCTTGGCTCAAGATACAATCCCAGCTTTCTGCTTTATTCAGCTCAAAATGCTGAGCTTCCAGGAAGGCGGAGGGAGTGACCAGAGAGAGACTTCTTACCTACATTTCCGTAGACTATAATTCAGATGGCCCTATTGTGATAAGTTCAAAGAAAATTGATACTACAATAAGCACAAATAATAAAACTGTCTTTTTGAAAACCAAAGTCCCATTACAGAGCATATATCCTTTGCCTTGCTGGAAAGCACAGCCTTAGTTCTTCCTGGAGGAATTATAATTTCTTAACCACGTGTGTAAGGAGAGGCCAAAAATCACCATAGTAAATAGAGTGGGTAAGAGTGAGCACTCAGTCCAGGAAATTAAATGCAAGAGGTCGATGAAGGGTACTCCACGGCCACTGACAGATGGCCAACTTTCCTCACACCCAGAAAAGGTAGAAGGTGCTAAAAGCCCTCCAGTGAATTCTCTGCCTCAGAGTTTACCAGGAGGAAGTGGGTGAGCAGATGTTATCACAATAAGCATTCCCCGTGGTGCCTGGGACAAAATACTTAAGGAGTCAGAATCACATCACCAGAGGTGATTAAGAAATTCATTGTGAGCAGATGGATGTAACAGCTACTGTAAAGGGCAAGGAAGCAGATTTTTACAGATATTGGAGGAAAGACTCTACAGTGTTCTGATGCACCAGTTCCATACAGGTTCCAAAACCAGGTCTGCTCAGTCCTTAACGGGCCATAGCCTCCCTAGGGCACATTGAAGGCACAGGATAAAACACTAGCTGTTGAGTCCCTAGACCTACATTGATTGAATAGTCTTTCTGCAATTTAATTTATGACCACTTCAGCTTTCACCTGTGCAGAATAAGAATTGTCATTCCCACTTCGCAGAATTCTTTTGAGGATGCCTGTGATAAATGTAAAAAAGAACTGAACCCAGTGTCTGGCCCATAAGGTGACCTCCGTTGAATTGGCACTATTTTTTTTATTATTATTACCATCAGTTTTTAGTACCCACATGTTGACATTTCCATAACATGTCTGAGATCAATGATCATATTATTTAAACTTGTGATTGGAATAATGAACACTTTTTTTTTAAGGACAATCATTATAGTATATATATATACTAATATATAGTATATAGAAGGAGTGCTGTCTATGTTTTGGAATAATGGCATTAGTATTTGAGATGATCTTAACAAGAAAAAAATTACCAAAATCAAATTAAAGGAAAAGGAAAGTTCAAGTAGTATATCTACAGAAGAAAAAAATGAGCTGTGCAAATTACTGTCATACCCAAAACTGACCATGAGATCCAGTGAACCACTTAGAACAAAAAGCACATAGAGTTTCTGTAAAGAGTATTTCTCTCAATGTGTACATGTATGACATACCTGGTCTGTGCAATAGAGTATGCATCCCCTGTGCAATTTGAGCCTCTGCCTGGGATACAGCAGGTGAAAACTGGAAATGATTCAAGAGACTGTGATTGGTGAAAAAGAGACAGAGAGAGAGGAAGGGAGGGAGGACAGATGGGCAGGAGAAAAGAGAAGAGAAGAGAAGAGAAAAGAGAAAGGAAAGGAAGGGAAGGGAAGGGAAGGGAAAAGAAAAGAAAAGAAAGAAAGAAAAAGAAAAGAAAAGAAATCTGAAAAAGCAAAAGTAAAATCCCTGGGATACAATAATATAAATGTTTACCTACCTAAATGGAAAGAAAAGGTGTTCCTTCCTGATAGAATTATTTCAGTGGAATTGCCCTGAATGAAAAAACACCATCCTCTCCATGTTCTCATTTTTGTCCCTCAAAAAACTGTGATAGCAGGTAAGATAGTGTTACCTCCATTTCACAGATGAGGAAATAAGGGAGCCTCAGGAAGCTGGAGGGATAAAGTAGAAGAGCAAGGTGTGGAGCTCAGACTTGCTGGCTACCCTGCCCTGTTTCCACTATCTCATACACTGCCTTCAGAGACTCAATGGATTCTCTTTCTCATGGGAATTTCAAGAATAGACTTCATCTCTGAGAGATGCTATTCTCTCTAGAGGAAGAATTAATGATCTCTTCCTCCATCAGAATTCCTTCCAGCATTTGATTCCTCTGCATATTCTCCTTCTCTGAGTCTGGGCTACTGGTTGACCTACTTTGGAAGCAGAAGAGGCACCTGTAAAAGAGGAAGGAGTCAGCACTAGAATGTCACAAGTACTTCTGGGTTTTAATGAGACAGATATAAAACCAAGATTCTGACTATCATGACAATATCACACCACATTGCTGAGGGGGTTATGAAACATGTAGATGGATTGACACTGTTGTCAAAACAAGATTAAAAATAGAAAGCATATACCTATATGTCAATAACAGCTTTGAAATCAGCTTAATCTCAGTGCACATCCACAGCCTGTGAAACAGTTTGACCCAGATGATCCTTAATAAACATTTTTAGAAACTAAACTCTATACCAAGTGGCAATTTCTGGGATGTCTTCCCCTGCTGTCTGTCCTTCATATATGCCTGGGTTCAAATGAGGGCCCTGCTGTTTCACAATCTTACTGTTCCCCATTTTCTTTATCTACAAATAAAAATAAGAGGACCTACCTCATAAGTTATTTATGGGAATAAATTTTTGATGATGTTGGCATATATAATTACCCACTAAATGTTAACTATTACTATCAGCTATTCTCATGGATGCCCCACCTCTGAAATTCTCACTCGCTTGCTCTCTTTCTCTCTCTTCAGCTTCACTTATTACATGCCTCACCTGGTAGATCTAATCCCAAATTCTAAGAGCAAACTTGGTCTTGAGTCCCATTGCCCATCACCACAGAAGTCAGTGCTACCTGCTACTAGTTCAGCTGGAACCTTTGGTACAAGTTCCAATGGCTGAAAGTATTAGTTTCCTAGCACCTGCCATATAAGGTACCATAATCTGGAGGGCTTGAAATAACAGGAATTTATTCTTTCACAATTTAATAAGCTAGATGTCTAAAATCCAGGTGTCCACAGAGCATCCTCCCTCTGAGACTCTGCGTAGAATCCTTCCTTGTGTTCTGTTGGCTTCTGGTGTTCATTGATTCATGGTGTTCATTGGCTCATAAACATATCACTCCAATCTCTGTCTCTGTGGTCACGTGGCCTTCTCCTTTTGTGTCTTTGATTTCATGTGGTATTTTCCTCTTTTTATAAGAATTTCAGTTATATTCAATTAGGACCCTCCCTAATGACTTCATTGTAACTTCACTAAATCTACAAAGAATGTACTTCCCATTAAGGTCACATTCACAAGTACTAGGGGTCAGATGTTAGCATATCTTTGAGGAGGTCACAATCCAACCCATAAACCAGGCTTTTGCCTTGCTCAGTACTCATGTAGGTAGTGTTTTGTTTTGTTTTGTTTTCTTACACCTTCCATGCAACACACATGTAAACAAGATAGACATACCAGTCCCAGGACGGAAACAGATATTAAAGAAATAACTAAGAAAGTTAGTAACTAACTACAACTGTAATGAGTGTCAACAGTGTTAGGAGAGCATATAACAAGGATCCCTAACCTAATCCTTGGAAAAGGGAAGGCTTCTCAGAGAAGGAGAACTGGAAAATGAGCAAGGGCAAGCAAGACAAATAGGGCTGGGTGGGTTAGGCAGTAATTTAGGAAACAAGACATGTAGAGTTCCTGAAAGTAGGTCAATGGAACTGAGATAGAGAAACAAGGCCAGGGTGCAGAAAGTAACCAAACTTCAAGGCCACAAAATGGCTATGAAGAACTTGGTCCCAGGAGCAACGGCATCCATGCAAGAGTTTTAGGTAAAATTTTATTACCAGGTTGGTGTCAGTTACTATTCCTGCCAAATCAAGCCTCTAACGAATTTTCATAGCTTCCTAACCCCCATGTATAAGCAAGATACATAAGGGTGTCTGACAAGCTCTTCCAGATTCTGACCTAATGCTCTTTCCTATTTCATTTTTCTCTTCATTATCATCGGTGTTGGCTCATTCCATCTACCCTGCCTTCATTTCTTCTTTCTGGTCTTCTCATTCATATCAGCTGGATTAGAATCACCAGGACCCTTTCTGGACCTCAAGTAAAAGCAAGCATGACACACTTAACTCAACTTTACCTTTCCATGTGACTGACTTCACTGAAGACAACTCAAATGAAAAACCAAGCTAACTGAACTTGGAGATAAGTTTGTACACGTAAGCACACTAACTTGGAGTTAGCCCTTCCTTTGACAGATTGTGAATGCAAAATACAAAAAACTGGAAAAATTATGCTAAAGCTCATGGTTGAACAAGATAAGCCCTCTTCATCTGATTGGAAATATCACAGAATTTTCCCTATGAGTTCCACAAAACTGTTTTTTTAAAGCTTTTATAATTTGGTGACACTAAGTATACACATTTGTGCCTTTGTGTTAATTTTCTTTAAATGTTTATTCTTATTGATTTGGAAACCTATCAAAGATCTACTTCATTGGCAACTGTCAAGCTAATGAAGGAGAAATTGCGGTGATTTAACCAAACATTTGATTCATTCATTCTGAGATCTGCTAAATCTTTCAAGTGTAATAGAATCATTTTAAATCCTGGATTCTTAAAAACAACAAACAAACAAACAAACAAACAAAAACAGCATAATACTTCATTCCACTCTCCAGTCTCATGCACGGTGTTTCTTGTTTAACCAGAAGTCATGAATGAATACCAGGGATTTCATTTGAACGGGAGACCACCCAGTACCTCCTGGATTAATGCCTTGTAGCATTAAGCAGAAATATTAAATTAAGGAAAATGCCAGTCTCGTGGCTTTATTAAATGTAATTTATAGTTTAACCATCATATTAAATCCTTTAATTGAAATCTGTGAAACAAATGGCAGTATTAGTAATTCCTTTATCAGCTTCTAATTCTCTGCCTACTTAACTCCAGTCTCTAACCCAGGGGAAATATAGTTCCCAAATACAATCCTTGAACTTGGGGAAATGTCATGGTATCTTCACATTGCATGACCTTCATGTTCACTATTTCTGCAAGATAACACATTTTAATTTATCATACAAATGAGCTCATCTCCTTTCTGAGGTGCAAATGCATATCAACAGGGCCTTTCGAGCTTAATATTATCTGAACTTCAGGCTTTCACTGTAATCATACATAAAAAAGAACAATAGTTCAAATGGAGCAAGGAACAGGAAAACAATCAAAATGGCAGCTAACATTGTGGAAAGTCCAAGGTGAATACGAAGTAATAGCAAAACTACAGAATAAGAGAGAAGCACAGGACAACAGAGACAATAAGGAAACCCAGAATTAGCAAAATATCATTATCATCTGTCTCCATACATCCTTCTCGGTAAAGGCAGTTCTTTGTTTCTTATAATTGGTGCTTTCCAAATATAAGTGTGCACTGGGCTTTTTCTGCTACCATGTGGCTATATATTTGACAATTTTTCCTATGTGGAACAGCAAAACTTGTCTAGGTGTTTAAAGGCAAACACACCCTCCTTCATCCTCGAACCTCAAGCTAGAAATGTCAATCAATTCTCCAAGAGAGAGAGCAGGCAAGATCAAGTCAAGGGAAGGGTCCACCAGCCCACAGCATGTAAAGGAAATGCCTGCCTGGGAAATGGAAAAAGCTTAAGAGAAGTCCACATCCACCCCCCTGCTTGAAGGAGCCAGGGCCAAGGAGGAAAAACTGCAGGAGATGGGGAGGGGAGTCAGGAGGCAAGAGGGCACAGGTTTGACCCTGACCCCTCCATGGTCATCAGGACTTTTACCACCCAGGAAGTTGCTGAGCAGTACCCACTCCAGTTCCCTTTCCATGAGGGCAGGGGGTGGAAGCTCAGGAAATCCCAAGCCCGAGACATTTTTTGCAGAAGGTGCCCAAGGCTTTCCACCTGCCCCACCCGGCCTGTGAGTGTCTATGTGAAACTTTCCTTCTGCAGGAACTGTCCAAGCAGGGCTCTCCCGCCCCACAGCAGCATTAAGATTCTCCAGGAGTACT